>JAPSGF010000084.1:0-61624 GCA_035772895.1 Perdix hodgsoniae
TAATTGATTCAGTTTGCCACAATAGTTAAGCAGGAGTTCCAGATTAAATAGAATTGTAATACTTACTCCCATATCAAACACACAGCGGGCATCGGAAATAGCCTGAACAAATGTCTCTGGGTCTGTACATCCACTTCCAACATGGAAACTAGAAAGAGAAACCAAATCTTAGCTGGTCTTTGGAAAGTCAGTAAGTTCACATAAAACGTCAGTCACAATACACAAAGGCTTATCTATCATCAGCTACATCACTTAAATCTTATTTCACATGGCTGTACTTTGAAATGGAACACACCTAACTCCAACAATGACAAGGTCCAGCTCTTTTGCACGCTCCAGAAGCAGCCTGCTTGCCTTAAGAGTAGCTCCAAATTTAACACTGAGACGACAAACTGCTTTGGAGTCATCAGTTGTGATACGCAGCACTAACCTGGAAATAGGGATGAAACCAACATCATCAGGAAGGTATGATTTTAGAATGAGATCAAACTTAAACATAAACTCAAACTCAAGCTTTCCTGTCTGCCTCCTCCTAATGTGCCAGTACATAGGCTTAGATTCCAGTGGCTGAAGTAGGCTTATTATCTCATAATTTCACATCATATCTTAAAAAAAGAACAAGTTGGAACTAACAGCAAGTGTTTCAGTAACTTGAGAACTAAGCAAGGATTATGAAACAGCTAGGATAACTTACTTGGCTTTTGGATGGGCCCTTGCAATTTTCATTAGTTCTACTTCACTATCAAATGTCATCATCTGTACACCATTGCTAGCAGCATGTTTGATTTGAGACAGTTGTTTGCAGGGATTTGCATATATGATTCGCTCAGGAGGAACACCAACACTCTGCACCAGCTGTATTTCCGTCTAGAGAGAACAGGTTATATTAAAGATATTATTATTTCCAGATGAACTATCAAAATAATGAGAACAAAAGTGACAGTGTTTGCGTATGCTCAATTGTACACAAACACTTTACAGCTGAGCATGTGCCACCACCACAGATCACAACACAGGTGAGGTCTTACCTTACTGGCACAATCAAATCCTGCACCAAGAATGGCAAGAGTCTTCACTACAGCTTCACTGTCATTACATTTGACAGCATAGAAGGGGGTTACTCGAGGAAGGGCTTTATGCCACCTCATGTGCTTCTTTACAATATCCCCAAGGTCAGCAACGTAGAAGGCATCTTTATCATCCTAGAGCAAAATCACATATTGAAGTTACAAGCCACAGATAACGGAATAAGTTTGGTCAGAACTTGAGGAGGGGGCTGCCTTGCAGAAAATCCACAGAGGCAACTTCTTCCCCTAGTTTATAAACAAGCAGTGTCATGAAATGCAGTCATTTTCTTCTCATACTTACAGAAGATGACACTTCATTTATTTTTTGGTCAAGAATATCCTTGGCAGTAAAGCCCTCATCAAGGAAGGTGAATTCAAGTTCTTCTTTGCTGAAGCTACCCATGACTCCTGACATTCCAGGTTTAGGTGGAAGGACTTGAGTGTAAGCTGTTGATACAAAAACAAACAAACAAAAAACAGCCCACAAACAAATGTTATTTCATTTGAAGTCATACAGTTCACATTCACTGTTTCAAATCCATGCAGTCATTACACGGTGGTCATAAAATTGATGGCTATGATTCCTATCACGTTTACTGACAACCTTAATTAAACAGGTGACACATCAGGTTTAATCAGAACCAACAAGACTACCAATAAAGTAGCCATGTCAGACTGAATGTAAGCTATCCTCTGTTCAGCAAGTGAATGATGCACAGAATCTATCAAAACTACTAATAGCAGATACTATTTATGTTCATGAAGTTTCCATCATCTTTTCCTTTGCTTCCACACCAGAGTTACTGTTACGGCTAGTATTGGTTTCAATGTAATTACCACGTTTCTTAAGCACTAGGGTAGCTCAGCAGTTCCTGGAAGAAAGTTTCCAAGTTATTTTTGACGCAATCAGAGCACACTGCTTACCTCTGAGCAGTAACAACTCTCAGTCATTCAAAGGAAATGGAACACCTGGTTCTATCAGTGGATAGGGCTTCCCTGCTCTATGCACAGCCTTCAAGCTACACGAGAAGAAAACCTGAGCTGTCAGGAGTGGCAGATACACACCAGCACAGCAGTTCCTGATTGCAGTCCGTAGACATACGTTGAGTCTTGTGAGTAATTCCAGTTAACACTTTATAACCGGATTTCACACAAGTCTGCAACAGATCTCTAAAACTAACAAGGAGCCAACTAGAACCAGAACCAGAAGGCAGGAGGACATTCCTCTGCCACCCAAAACCCGAGGGCAGGGCAAATTACACAGCTCACTCTAAGCGGGGAGCCGCACACAGAAGGCAGCCTGCTGAAGCACATCTATCTGTGAGCTGCTTTTTAAAGACCTCAGGGCCACAAGGTTGCCAGTGAGTCACAAGGAAGATACGGTTTCATGTAACCCCATCCAGCCCCGGGCCTTCCCTCAGCACTTTCCCACTTTATCAAGTCACGCAGATTAGAGCCAAGGCTTTCTCAGCTTTAAGTCACCCAGTAACCTTCAGCTGCACCGCTGCTCGCCGCTTACAAGAGCGCGTTCCCCTCTTCGCCCCGAGAAGCGACTACAACCTCCCACCTCCGACAACCACGCTTCCCCCCGCCTGCTGCTATCAGGGACTACTTCACGTTACCCGACCGTTCTTACCCCGCGGCTCAGGGGTTCGACGCAGATGAAGCCCTACGGAAGCCAACGCGGCTCCCGACCTCCCCCCGCAACCTTCGCTCCCGGCGACGCGGCGCGGCCGATGCCCCCCGCGGTCTCCGCACACGCCGGCTCGGCGCCGCCGCCCGCCCCCCGCAGGGCCCGCCACGCACCTGCCCGCGCCGCGCCGCCAACGCGGCCCCGAGTCGGGAATTCCCCGGGAGGAAGGAGGCGGAGGGAGGCCCCGTGCCCGCCGGCGGCGGCCGGCTTCCCGCCCGGCCCGTTGGCAGCGGCCCCGCAGACACGTGGCTCCGCGCCGGCCGGCTTCCGCCCCGCTCGCCTCTCCTCACCTCGGGCGGCCGCCGTCGGAGCCCTCCGGGTTGCCCTGGCCCCGGCCTCCTCGGAGCCGGGCGCTGCGGAGCGGGCCGGGAGGCGCCCTGCCGCCGGAGGGGAGCGGCGGAGCGGCCGCGCGAGAATGCGGGCGGAGCGGGCGCCGCGGCTGACAAAGCTTCGCCACCGCCGCGGCGCTTCTATTTATAGGGCAGCCGGCGTCGCCATGGCGACGCACCAGCTCAAACCAGCCGCGATCGGCTGGGACCGGGCAGGGACCGCGGCCAGCGCTATTGTGACGTCAGCGGAGAGCACGAGCGCGGAGGCCCCGCCCACCGCCCGCGACGCTCCGCCCACTGTCCGCAAAGCCCCGCCCACCGCCCGTGACGCCCCGCCCACCGCGGGTGCGCTGAGCGCGTCAGGTCTCTGCGCAGCAGCGGCCGCCGCCGGGGCTCGGGCTCGCTGGGGACGTGGGCTCGCATGGGACACAAGTACTGCAGCGCGGGCTGGAGACGTTTTTCTCCACCACGGTGAAGCAAATCGTGCGGCAGCCACGTCTGCCCATCTGTATCCCCCCAGCAGGACAGCAGCTGCTGTGGGAAAGTGGGGACCTGCTGCCCTCGGCCACCCTCATGGTGGGGATTTCACCACTGCTTTTGTGTTGGGGACACATCTTCTGCAGCCACCCTCATGGTGGGTCTGCTCTCAGCCGCCCTGATGCTGGGACCTGCCACCCGCAGCCACTCTCACAGTCGGGATCTTCTTCCTCAGCCACTGTCGTGGAGAGGACCCAGCGCTTCAGCCTCCCTCGTGTCAGGGCTGCATGCAGCAGGGGCAGGAGGGACGTCCAGGCCGCAGTGTCCTGGTCGGGCCTGAACGTGGCTGCAGACCCAGGAGGGCCCCGGTGCCCCCACGGCTCCCTTTGTGGCTCCATCCACCTCATGCGAAGCAGCTGCATGGGCCAAAGATGCTTTCCAGAAGAGGGCACTGGAAAAGCATGCGTTGTCAGGAGGCTGAGCCACATCTTCCTACTGTTCCCCTCCCTTGTGCTCCCCTCCTTGCCTGTTGCCCTCTCAGGGCTCTGGCTGCCATGCAGGGACAGGACAGGGGATTGCACACCAGCAGCTGCTATCTTATACTTGTGCGTGTCCGTAACCCCACTGCTGCCCATCTCCACGTGGGCAAGGTGCAGACCTGCTGTGAATTGTCCCTACCATTCAAAGAATGTCATGAGAGAATTTCCAGAATTCACCTTGCCACCTTTTGTTACAGACTTCTTGGGCGTCTGAATGCAGCTTCTTAACCTTAGGCTGCTGCCAATGCTCTGTGGCTGGGCTTGGAGTCAGAGCAGCAAACTGAAAAAGCTCCTCGCAGTGGCAAGGCCAAAGGAGGTTGAGCAACCAAAATCCTTGCAAAGCTGCAGAGGTGTCAATGGTTTCACTTCCCAGGCTGCCTTGCTGAGGGGAAGGTAGCCCAATGGGCTCCAAAGGAGTCACCCTCAGGCATATGAAGCACATAACTCTGTCATTATAGAAAATATTTTGTGTCGGAGGCATTTACAATCTTAATATTTACAGATTGGAGGTCAAAAAGCAAGGAAAAAAAAAGCCAGCGCTCACACATCATTGTACAGACAGTACTGCAGTACCTCTGCCAACCTCTGTATGAGTTCAGCCCCCACCAGAAGACCAGGCCCTGAACCTCAGCTCCAGTATTTGCTGTATATAACACAAAGATTCTGCCTCTACTTGATAGGCAGTGTATCATGGTAACATGGGCTTTCTAAGTGAATTGTGTTCTGATGGACCCATGTCATCTTGCTTCCATACTCTCAAATTTCACTGGGAGCCAGGAGGGGTGAGAATAGTTCTGATAAGCGCTTGAGCATTGCCTTGAAAAATGGAGGTCAGCCTGCTGCTGGGAGAGAAAACCATGGGGGTGACAGGTTGACTGTGTGTGCCCAGCCAGATGCTTGTAGCAGCCAGTGAGGGAGAACGGCCAGTTCTGCAGCACAGCCCCAGAATACGGAGCCCATTGCTCATAGGAGGAAATAATAATGTGCAGTGTAGAAGAGGATATATTGGATAATGCATCAAGTCTGTATCAGACTGTTTGGAGGAAAAGAGAGGCAAGGGCGAAATGTAGAAGATTATAAATTCTGGAAGTGTTAAATTTGACAAATGCTCATTCTCTTCTATGACAATAGAAAGTAAATGCTGTAGCCAGGAGTTTCCCAGGCTATGAGAACTTCTGCAGGTTTCCACATCAGAGGAAGGGAATAATGCAGAATCTGATCAGATCTTTTATTTCTGAAGAGGCTTTCTCACAACAGGAGCATTGTGAGGCTACACATCAATTGGTGAAAGACATTGAGGAGGTGGTGTGTTGGCTCCTTACCTTTAGTCCATCTTCAGGGAGGTGTAAGAGTTGAAGCCTCACCTACACAATGTCCACAGAGACATTTTACATCTCTCCCAATGTCGTTAACTGCAAATGGTCATGAAGCAACATCTTACGATTGAAAGCCTCATAATTTAGATTGTGATCGCAGTTTAAATCAGGAGTGTTTTAACGTGGGGGAAGAGGTGTTGTGATGGAAGGCGGCACACACCATACACCGCCCAGCAGCTCTGCCTTTGGTCTGTCCTTCAGGTGTAGGTGGTGAATGAGACAGATGGATGTCATTCCAGGCTGGGGATGTTTGAAGCTGAGGCCTTGGAACCCAGGGTGAGGTGATTTGCTCAGTCCTTTTGTTAGCGAGATGGATGTAACTCCTGGCAGCAGCAGCTTTATGGAGTAAGGACAGAACTCATTTATCTCAGTGCGAAGCCTGAAGGCTCACAATGGTCTGCAACTCAGTGTTGCAGTTGTCCCGTGCATGGGACCTGTCTGAAGTGAAAGGGAGCTCCATGCATAAAGCATTAGAGTAGAAGAAAGGATCAGGGCCTCAGAGGTACATTTTCATCATAATGTTTGAAGATTTACGTGTATAACTACGCAACTTAGGGTGAGACTGTGCCTCTAAGGCAAAACATATGAGCTCATATTAAAAAGTTATCATTATAATAACAATTTGCATTTCTATAGAACCTTTGATCTTAGGATCTCAAAGTGCTTAACAAACACAAATTAATTAATCCTCACAACTCTCCTGCAAGGTAGACATGTATTATGGAGAGACGCTAGCAGCTAGCTTTCCATTATAAGTCTCATTTTAACTACCTCCTTACTTTGCCAAAACTAAACCAATACATACAAAAATTTCGCAAGCATGATCTTGTCTCCCTGAGTAAAATCTTTTTAGAAATTCTGGGGCAAATAGGATAAGATAGTTTAAGATAAGTAGGTTAAATGGGGAGACCAGGAATAGATATCCCTGAATGAACTAATGCACATACTCCAGTAGTCCAGAGGGGAGGGAAATGAAGAATTTGGGATAGACACTTGCTTCTCCATAATTTGACAGCATGGAGATTCCAAGGTGATAAATGGTTATTCATTACCTACAATGCTAGTTATTAAATCAGTGGGTTAGATGAGTGCAGGAGGTGGCCTGCTTTTCTAAATGGAAGGGTAGCTCTCCAAGAGCTGCATTTAGCTACAAATATAAAATCACTGAGAACCAATATTACCTCCTTCATGGAGCTACTCTTTAAAATAGAGGGAGAAGCCAGACAAGTAGACCCAGCATCCTAAGATCACCTCCAGGGAGAGCCTGAGCCTGGCAGTACATTTGCACGAGGGATGGAGAGTGAGAATGCATGCTTCCCCCAGGAACAATTCCTGCCAAAAACCTAAAAATAAATCCTGCCCAGGAAAATCCACCTCTGACTACTTAGAGCTACCCAGACCCAGGGCCTGGGTGTGGAGGAGCAAGCAGGAGCCTTTCGTGCTCCCAACCTCCTGATACAGGTGGTGTAGGTGGACAGCGGGGTGGAGACTCGTCCCTTGGCCGTGCAGTGGGGTTAGAAGTCTGTTTCTGCAGGTTTCTGCCAATAGCAAATTGCTGCCACTCCCAGGAGGAAGGAGGAGGACAAGGGATTATGACTCAGGTGTCTTTAGGGTGGTACAGCCTCCAGGGACTCTTAGTGAGCTGGTAGAGCCTTTGCCCTGGGCTCAGCCCTGATCAGCGTCCAGCCCCCGCAGAAGAAATGGGTGCAGAGCACAGGCTGTGCCTATTGCTCTGCTTATCAGCTGCAGGCTTGAAGCAGCTTCTAGGCTGGAGGCAGTGACCCAGAGCCCACTGTGATGGACAAAGTTGCTGATGCTCTGCACCAGGACAACAGGTATTCAAGTTGCAGGGATGCAGCTTTGTTCCACCATGCTCTGCTGCCTAGAGAGTGTGAGCTTTGGGTGACTTGCTTAACGTTGTGTTTCAAAAAAAAATAAAGCAAAGTCCAGAAGTGACTCACTGAGGTTTTGTAACATCTCTGTTAATGAGCTGGTGGTTGGAGTGTTTTTCAAGGGTGGTTAGTATATACAACAGATAGCGTGTGCAGCGCTGAAAACGTTGTTCATCCTGGGTATGAAGTCATCTGGGAGATCCAGCAGGAACTGGCTATTCACAAAAAAGGAGATTTTATTCAAAATGGAGGGCCGGGGAAATTCTGCTCCCAGCACAGAGTCCGTTGGAGAAAGACAAAGAGAAAAATCCCCTTCACTAAAGCCGTCAAAGTCTAAAATGAAAAGTGAAGAGGGCGGTAGAAAGAGAGCATTGGCCGCGTTTCCCAGGCGGGCAAGTCCTGGGGCACAGGCAGACCTGAACCACCCGAGGTGTTCAGGTATGAATTATTTATGACTAAGGACAACAGAAGATGGGTATTGTTGGCTTTGCATCAGTATACGATCTGATGCCAGCGCTCGGCTGTAATTTGTGCTGTGCTGTTAGCCAAACTCTTGATGTGTTTTCTTCTGCTAAGTGTAAGCGGGTGACCTTGTCCTTACACGGGTAGGTAACATCTGCCCCTTATTTTCATTGCATTCAGAGCTTTGCAGCAGGTACAACGTGGCCCATTGCTATCAGTGTTGTCACAGCGTTGCTATCAAGGGGGAGAAGAAGCGTGCTGCAAGGCTGAAGTAGTTTTCAGGCTTGAGGAATGAAGACCTTGATTCCTCTGCTCTTACCCGTGTAACATTGTACCTTACTCTTAAGTTGGTTCCAGCAGAATGGGAATGGTGCTACTATCATGTCTCACTGGATTTTAAAGAAGTCCTTCAGCAGCCACTAACTTTGCACATGCAGGGGCTATTTCATGCAGAAGTGGACAGAACAACAACAACAAAAAAACACAATAAAAATGAAACACACAGGTTACTCTCTATTGATGTTTTGCACTGCACTGCTTGCATCTGGAAGGGACTCACATGTACAGCGATGGTAGTGGTCTTCACTGCAGGCTGTTCTAATGAATGCTTTGAATACCGCCTCAACCTTAGGATGAAACCCAAGAGAAATACTCTGAGTTTTAATCTATGAGCACCAACCTATTGAAGCAAACAGTAGGAGAGGGATTACAGTGTAAGCAGCTTTGCTTGTCCTGTTATACTGTACTGGCTGTTATCTAGCTGCTGTTTCCTCAAGTCCTTCTGTGTGTGACAGTGACACCCGTCAAATTGGTTTCTGTCATATGACAAAGCCTTGGCTTTGCCATGCCTCCCGCACTCCTCCTCCTCAAAAGGACATGGGAGAAAAAATAGCATGAAAAAAAGAGGTAAGGCCAGGGATATAGCTCATCAGTTACCATCACTGGCAAAAAAGACTCAGCGTAAGGAGACTAATTTATTGACAATTACTAAGAGACCAGAGCAGGATCACTGGCTGCAGTGTAAGTGGGTTTTGTAGCCTAAGTCCTAACGTGGGTGGCATTTTAGTAGTCTCTAGGTATGTAGTGAGACTCCTTTATTTACATGTGCCTACATTTACATTTATATTAACCTTGACATTAGTATAACTGTCATGTTCAACTGAAGGCCCTACTAAGGTATATGGAAAATAAAGATGAGGTGATCGATAGTCACCAACATGGCTTCACCAGGGGCAAGTCATGCCTGCCAAACTTAGTGGCCTTTTATGATGGAGTTATAGCACCAGTGGATAAAGAAAGAATAAGTGATGTCATCTACCTGGGCTTGTGCAAAGCACCTGATGCTGTTCTGTATGACATCCTGGTCACCAAATTGGAGAAAAATGAATTTGAGGGATGGACCACTCACTGAATAAGGAATTGGATGGATGGCTGCACTCAGTGCCCAAATGGATACCAGTGACAAGTGGCATTCCTCAGGAACTGGTGTTGGAAATGGTGTTATTTAACATCTTTGTAGGCAACATGGATAGTGGGATTGAGTGCACCCTCAGCAAGTTTGCAGATGACACCAAGCTGAGTGGTACAGTTGGTACACTAGAGGGAAGGGATGCTATCCAGAGGGACCTGGGCAGGTTTGAGAGGTGGGCCCATGCCAACCTAGTGAAGTTCAGCAAGGCCAAGTGCAAGGTGCTGCACCTGGGTTGGGGCAATCTCAAGCACAAATACAGGTTGGGCGGAGAATGGCTTGAGAGCAGCCCTGAGGAAGGGACCTACAGGAAAGCTGGGGAGGGACTTTTTGTAAGGGCAGGTAGTGACAGGATGAGGAAAAATGGTTTTAAACTGAAAGGAGGTATATTTAGATTAGATATTGGGAACAAAGTCTTTATTGTGACAGTGGTGAGACACTGGAACAGATTGCTCGATGAGGTTGGGATGCCCCCCCAGAAGCATTCAAGGCCAGGCTGGATGGGGCTGTGAGCAACCTGGTCTGGTGGGAGGTGTCCCTGCCTGTAGCAGGGGGTTGGAACTGGGTGATCTTAGAGGTCCCTTCCAACCCAAACCATTCTATGATTCTAAGAATTGGATGAGTAACTCCATTATTATCTCTATTTTAAACATTGTGTTTCTTAAGTATTTCCTATGTGACAGTCACAGTACTTAAAAGATACTTAGGATGGTGTCTTCTGGAAGAAGTGTTATGAACTGTCATGAGTCTGTAGGAGGGAGCGATGTACCAGAAGTGCCAGGGGAAGGCCACCACAATAGGTTGGCTCATAGTGTGGATGAAGTCATTGCCAACACTGCATGAAAGGCAAAGAGCAGTAAGGCAATAAGGGAAACTCTGGTGATATTAGCACTGTTTTCAGACTGGGAGGCGATGAATTAAAGGAGGTTACCACTACCAATGATGGTCACGCTTCATGAATGTTCATGGCCAGTGGCTGGTGTGCAGTGCAGGAAGCAGAGCAGTTGTCAACTGCCTGAATTTCTTTTTGTGGCTCAGGATGCTGTGGATCTGTGAAGGGAACATGTTAATAATGCTCTATTTCCACTTTATGTCCCAGCTGGCACACCCCAGGTCATGGACAAATGCAGTACAGCAGTGGGACCTGGAAGACCAGGTTTCTCAGAGGAGGTAAAACATACAGTTTGGATATGTAGGAAAGCAGAGCTGTGGAGTACGATGAATACACTTTTGTTTCTATGATTTATCTTCTATTGCATCATGCACAGGCAAGCAAAATTTGCTTTGCCACAAACTGAGCATTAAATCTTTTCTATGCGCAGAACCATGCTAGCCTGGCAGCACTGCTAATGGTGGAAACATGCTGTCATCGTTATTCTGAAAAGTAGAAGAGGGGGAACAGCAGAACAGTGGGAATCAGGAGGTGAGGCTATGTTTTGTGCTCTGTCAATGAAGGGGTAGCTGTCCTTCATTCACATCTAACTGAATCCACAATAAGGCACCAGGAGTCTCCTGAATGGACATCCTCTGTGGGAGTCACCAAGAGGATATGACTCTTCCAAAAAACAATTCATATCTGCTTCACATACCTTTCTCACTGCCTTCACTGACGTCAGAAGGATTCGAAATGCCTAAAGTTAGAGGGAACAGCTTGGCCTTTGTCTTTTTTTTCTCCAACAATAAAATGAGGATAATGATACTGACCTTTTTAAAGAGCTTCTGACATTCAGAGTTGAAAAAAATAAACTTGTAAGAGGCTATTATCATTGATATATAATTTTGGAAAGAGGCAGCAATGACGTTTCTATGATATTTTACAATCCAAATGAAGTACTGCCATAATAAAAATAATGACAAGGATGATCAACAGAGTATACTTAGTTGTGGTACTTGGCAAAATAATAATTTGGCCTACATCTTTTCTTCTGTGTTTCTTACAGAAAGCAAATAAATGAACAACAGCAGCAGCAGGAACAACAACAGCAAAACAGAGAAGAAAAGAATGATTAACAGACACCTCTTGCAAATCCTGAGAAATCAAAACTCCTCTGAATTCAATATGTCCAGCTTGTAGAGAAAATACACAGATGAAGTTATTTCAGAAAGAGATGTTTGGAGAACAGTTATTACATTGGTAGAGAGCTGGAGCTGAATATGAGATTTGTGTTCTGCAGCACAGGATGCATGCACTTGACTTTGGCCTTTTAGAGCAGCGAGGATTGCAAAGGTCTCACAGAATCAATTAGAGTGGGCTCTGCTTTGTGTTATGTCTCCTTCCCATGCACACGAAGATCTGGCTCTAAGCACAAGCTAACAGAAGGGGTTGGGGAATGAGGACATGTAAAAGGACACTAAGTTCTTTACTATGAGAGTGGTGAGGTGCTGGAACAGGCTGCCCAGAGAGGCTGTGGATGCCCCGTCCCTGGAGGTGTTCAGGGCCAGACTGGATGGGGCCCTGGGCAGCCTGGTTTAGCATTAAATGGGGAGGTTGGTGGCCCTGCACGTGGCAGGGGGTTGGAGATTCATGATCCTTGAGGTGCCTTCCAACCCTGGCCATTCTGTGTTTCCTTGTTTTTGTGACATGAGGTGTCAGACCAGTGGTCCACCCAAGCACTGCCTGAAGACAGCAGAAAGAGAAGCTGTTTTAAGAAAGAATGTGATTGTGGTCATATTCTGTGATTCATGTTCCTGTTCAGTCCTGCAGCCCTATTCAGTCATTCTAACGTCCATTCTGGGGCCCATCACCGTGAGGTCATCAAATCCCTTTTTGGCCCTGCAGATACTGCCTGCCTCCCAGGCTTACTATGGCAGCAGGTGAAATGAGTCTCACTATTGTTGGTCCATGGCCACTTAACGCATGGTTCTACTTTCCAATCCTTTTTAACACTTTTTTTTTAGCCATCTTCACTCCCAGCTTTTTAAAAGCAAGTGTAGCTAGTCTGAATTAGGTTATGAAGAGAGCCATGATGTTACCAAATCTTGACACACTTACATGGCAATGGATTCCACTAGTGAGGTTTAATGTTGTGCATGATCACAAACGTTGTGGCTGGAGAGAAGGCATGACAAAAGGTGAGTGCCATGATGAAGGATCTTATCCTTTAAGACCATATGGCAGAAACCTCTTAGGAAATGGGAAACAGAGGGAGACCATGGATAACTAAACATGAAATCTAATACACATATAACAGACTGAGTAATACTCAGTGATCTCTGTTATTTCACTGCCATAAGGTATCAGGAAGGGTGCTGAGATTAAATTTTTCCAGAAAAGCTCTCATAAAAATCAGTGCCTTCAAGTCTAAGACTCTGATTTATCCCCGACATCATCACTGAGCCCTAGCTTAAACGTCACCCTAGGTTTCAGTTTATGTGCGTGAGCCCTTCTCCAGCCATAGCAAGATGTTGAAAAGGCAGCAGAGACTTTGGAATGAGGCTTTACAAAAATTTGCCAAATGAGCACTGCACCACAACTTTCCAAAAATTTTACTAATTTTTACAGCCATTATCACCTTTTCCAGATGTGGAGATGGAGACATGTAAAAATGATGCTAGGGGGAGCACAAAGGAATCGACATTTTCTCTGCAGTTTCATCCTTATCTTTTGCGTTAGAAAATTAATGGGGCCATAGGCTGCTTTTCTGTCCTGAGGTCAAGTGGGGGAAAAATTACTCAAGTCTCTGAAATAGGCAGCCTGCATTAGGAAGGGAGGTCATTGCATAGGGGAGGTGATAAGGAAGAGAGAGAAAACCCAAGCCTGGAAGGATACTGCTAGTGACAATAATCAAAAGTTGTTCCTGAACTCCTTTTGTTTGAGTCTTTCCATTCTCCTCTTGCTTGCTCCTACCAAAGATGGATCTCCTTGTCCCTTCGGGACAGCTTTCCCACACTGCATCCTGCCCTGTGCCTCAGGACAATGATTTCTAATCACAGAGTCAAAGCATAGCTGAGGGCAGGGACTTCTGATTCCATTCAGCCCAGCCCCGCTCCAGCAGGGACACCCAGAGCAGGGTGCCCAGCACCATGTCCAGACAACTTTTCAATATTTCCAAGCAGGAAACCCCACAATCTCCGGGCTGCCTGTGATTCGTCACCCACACTGCACAGAAGTGCTCCTGGTGCTCATTGGGAACTTGCTGTGTTCCAGTTTGTGCCCCCTGCCTCTTGTCCTAGACACTGATGGGATCTCCCTGAGTCATCTATTCTCCAGCTGTTCACCCCCAGGTGCGGGACTCTGTACTTCTTGTTTAACTTCATGAGATTGCTGCCAGTCCACCTCTTCAGCCTGTTAAGGACCCTCTGGATAGCAGCATGGCCCCCTGATGAATCAGCCACCACCTCTAGTTTTGTGACATCTGTGAATTTATTGTGGGAAGTGCCATAAAGGAATGTGCCATGGCTGGGAGGACTGTGAGCTGGAGGTGGCTGTGAAAAAGAAGAATATCATCCACGGATGACACAAGCTAGGTATTTCCCAGTCCTGTGTCTATTTCTTTCTGTCACCCTGCTATGCCATGCCCCAATGTCCTTCGTGTTACAACTGCCCCATCCCTGTTCATCTTCCCTACAAGCAAAGCTACCCCTAGCAGCAGCATCACATTCTTCTGCCTTGCCCTCTCCATGCTTTAATTGACATCCCTCCTCTCCAAGTATTTGTTCAACCACCAGACATAGACCTGGTGCAGAAGAGCACTCAGCTCACGTTGACTCTGACCTTGAGCTCAAGACCTTTGCGCAGTTCTGAATGCTGGTTTGAATTGGATCTTTGGATTCTTTGGATTCTTACCTCCATGATCATTGCAGAGAGATTTGAAGCCTTTCTTCCTGGACAGTCACCTGCAAGAAAGAATCACAGCTGAACATACAGAGGAGCCACAGCAAACATGTTCTGGTGGCATACCCAAAGCAAACTTCTGAATGAACATCTTGCACTGCCTTCTTTCCACCTTTTCCCACTTGCTATCTGCTTTACAGCAGATTCCCCCTTGGCCTTGCAACGGGAAATCCAGCAGAGGCCCTGAAGCACAACTGTGCACACCCAAGGTCAAGTGCACAACTTGGGCTGTAGCCCAGTGTTGGAAGTTCAGGGCTTTTGTCGTTGGGGAATTCTGTTTCCTACTCACACATCTGCAGGAGCAGGGCCCTTCCAGTACCGTAGAGATTAGGATCAGGTTCTGTGTGGTATCGCTTGCAGGCCCGCACCCAATTCCCATCACACCGTTGGGAGCTATGCACTCACCAAAAGGAAATGCTTGTCTTGGAATGAGCTCATGCAGCTCCTGTTCTGCGTGTGTCAGCAGTTTTGTGGACGCTCATGTATGCAGATTTGCGAATTATCCCTTGGCAGATGGCAAGCTTCACCCTCCTCTATGTACGCATGTATTTGAGGTGAATGTAAAAGCACATTTATTGTCGTAAGCTTTTCAATTATGTTCTTATTCATTTAGGTGGATAAGAAAATAGGCTTTTACATGTGCGTGTTGTCAGCACCGGCAAATCGTTCTGCTGGGCAGAAGCGGTGAAAGGAGAATGGATTGGGTGATCTTCTGAGGTTCCTCCAGCCTTATAATCCTCTGAAAAGACCAGCAGCAAAGCTGGCCTCATAGTACATTAAATAATCATATTGTTTCTATTATATAAACCCCT
Source organism: Perdix hodgsoniae (assembly GCA_035772895.1). Lineage (NCBI taxonomy): Eukaryota > Metazoa > Chordata > Aves > Galliformes > Phasianidae > Perdix > Perdix hodgsoniae. The sequence goes on from JAPSGF010000084.1 coordinate 14,950, forward strand.
TATTGTATAAATCAGACGACGGTGGATTTTTTTTTCATATTTGTTACAAAGGCAGCAAACATGTTCTATCATCATACACAGATGGCTGTAGGTAAAGGCAAACACAATCAGCAGGTTGAAATCCTACCACTTACTGCTAATTCTGCAGCCAACAACTTGATAATTCACTTGCTTTCCTTACCACAGGCTATAAACATATTTGTTCTGATGTATATTTGTTTATTCATTAGCCTACACAGGCTGGAGCCACCTCTCGAGTCACCTTTGGAGTCTGGCTTTGTCCAACAGTGTTTGGAGCTGCTGATGCCTCCGCACACACCGAGGCTGAGCCTCAGGTCCCACCATGACCCCTGCGGGGATGTGTGAGACCAGGAGGTGTCCTGGGGCCGCGGGGCACCCGCTGGGTGCGTGCAGGGTGCTGAGCCGCACCCCGGCTGCGCGCACGCAGAGCTCAGAACACACACCCGGGAGTGCCTCCCTGAGCCTATTAAACTGTTTAACAGGGGAAAAGAAAAGCCTTTAAACCATGATGCATTAATGACAGATTAATCCACCCAGAACAGTCATAAAGTAAAACAGCATATAAAATACAACACATCATTAAGTACAAATGGAGTATTAAGTAATAAGGAAGGAAATACAGGGTGCTGTGTGTGGGACCGACCAGTGCTTCATCGCCCCACACCATGGCAGCAAGTTTTGCCTCTGTCTTCAGAAGCTTCACACCACAGGGGTCCCTTGGCATGGAGAGAGAAGGCTTCGGCAAGGCCTCATTGCAGCTTTCTTCCATTTGAACAGAGCTTATAAGCATGAAAGGAAGCAATTTTTTATATGGTCTAATACAGATAAAAGAAGGGGAGTGGCTTATAAGCTAAAAGAAGGAAGATTTAGGTTCGATTTTGGGAAAAAATTCTTTACACAGAAGGTGGTGGCACACAGAGGGCCCTGGCACAGCTACCCAAAGAAGCTGTGGGTGTCCTATTCCCAGAGGCACTCAAGGTCAGTTTGGATGGGTCCAAGGCAGCCTGATCTGATGGAGGGCAACCAGCTCATGGCAGGGGGTTGGAGCCAGGTGATCTTTAAAGTCTCTTTCAACCCAAGCCATTCTGTGATTCTACAATTCTATGAACACAAGGCAAGGATGCCTATAGTGAGATAGGCTGTTGAAAGACAGGTCATCTGAGCTGCTCAGTGACTACAGATGGGTCCTTACTGCTCTGACTGCAGCTTCATGAACATCCCTTCCTACCGCGACACCTACTTGCATGGTCTTCCGTCCTGTCCCTCCAACTGCACCACTACAATTGATCCATGGTGAAAAAAATAAGTAGGTGAAAGGCCATTTCTTTTCTGTTTCTTTTCTTTTTGGCCAGGGAAAGAGGGAACAGTTTATGGGCTGCTGATTCCAACGTAGAAAGAACTTGAAGGAATTACAGCTTGAAAAGAAAGAAAGGTGAGAGACCTGCAGGAACAAGGTAGTGCAGAATTTATGAATGCAGAAAGCTGTGGGTGTTAGCAGCATGTTATCATGTAAATATATATTAATAAGTATATAGTACATGTAAATATGCAAGTTAATAACACCCTCAGATCTTTGCATTCATAAGTGAATGTAGCTTACAGTGCTGAGGGATGGAAAGGCTCTGGGCTCTTTATTGTTTAGGAGTCACACAACTGAACACCTCTGGAGAGGATCACAGAACAGGAAAGGTGGCTGTATGCTTGTAGGGACCAAGAACAGCAGCCATATCTCTAGATTGAAACCCCAATCCTGTGTAAACACCACCATGCTATGAAAGCTGCATTAGCAGCTGCACTTATCTTGTGTACTTGCTGCCTTTTCCTATCTCAAAGGAAGCCTGGCATTGCAGAAAAGCAAACCTGACCACATATTTTCTGTGATTCAACTGAAATTCTCTTTTGCCTTTCCCTATTTTTGTCCCGCTCAACCCAATGGTGGAAAGAAGCTACAGACATTCAGAACTTCATTAAATCCCAATCACCGAAAGTTGAATTGCTAACTTCATTCCATCTAGAGGAACATCTCCTTTTCTCATCAGCACCTGCGTGAACCCCCCAGCATGACAGCACTGAGTCAGGTCCCAGGTGGCAGAATCTGCCCCATAGGTTTGGTGTTGCTGGTAATGATGCACTTGTCAGTGAGAACTCAGCTGAGTTTTGAGAAGTGAAGCCAAGTGAGCTGGAAAGGTGCTCATAGATGACACCACTTGTAAATGTAAATCCAAGCAAGCAGGGTGGTGAAGTCACCGAGACCTTTCGAGAATGAATACTTCTGAAACCCTACAGCGCTATCGCTATTTTTAGAGCTGTATCCTAGATAAGAGCATAAGACCTCTGTGTGTTGGACTGGTTCTCATTACAGACATGTATTTACCCTTTCATAAGACAATTCTATTTTTTTTTTTTTTTTTTTTCTTGTCAGTCTTCAGGCAACTAGGCAAAGGATCAAAAAGGCTACACCTTGTGAAATAAAAGAAATTCGACCCTTTTTATTTTGATCTGTAAAGATGTCTGTCCTTGGTTCTAGGTGCCCTGGAAAATACTACAAATGCAAGGTAGGATTTTCAGAAACACTCTATATCACATGTCAAGCTGCATCCCATGACATCTACTTGTGACTTTTTGCTTTCTGCTTGTGATACCATATGTCTCCTGCTTCAGAAGCAGATAGCCATCCAGCTCTTTCTCAAAAATGTGCTCATGCATCTTTCCCTTCCACAGCATTTCTGCTGGGAGAATTGAGTGTCTTTTTCAGTAGAAACCAGTGGAGTAAGTTGATGTCTGGGCTATCCTGGTATTACTTTTGTAAAGATGACCATTTCCAGAGGCCATCCATGGAATCAGCTGCCAAGAGTGAGGCCTTCATGATGGGCTGGTAGGCTCATCAGGAGTCCAGTTCCACTGTCACCTCCTGTCCTGCCAGTGTCACACTGTGCTCCAGGATGGGACTGCTTGCCTGGCATTCAGCTGGTCAACACACAACTCCCTACAAATATGGCCTTCCCTTGTACAGCTGCCTTGCTATGCCCTGGGAAAAATGGCAGTCAATGTTAGAGAACCCCTGGGCTTCCTCATCCTGCATCTCCAGCCCTTCCCACCTTGTCATCCCCTGCCTGCTCAGCCACATCCCTCTGGCAGTGATTTGATGTTCTTCCTACTGTTTGGCAAGCAGATTTTCACAGTCACAGAATTGAAGATTCATTGGGTTGGAAGGCACCTCCAGAAATCATTGGGTCCAACCCCCTACCAAAGCAGGTTCCCTGAAGTAGGTTACATAGGAAAGCATCTGGGTGGGCTTTGAATATCTCCAGAGACTCCACAAGCTCTCTGGGCAGCCTGTTCCAGTGCTCTGTCACCCTCACAGTGAAGAAGTTCTGCCTCGTGTTTGTATGGGAATTCCTGTTTCCTAGTTTGTGCCCGTTACCCTTCGTTCTGCCTTTGCACAACCAAGAAGATCCTGGTCCCAACCATTTGACTCCTGCCCTTTAGATATGTATAGGCATTGATAAGATCCCCCTTCATCCTTTTTTTCCCCATGCTAAACAGTCCAGGTCTCTCAGCCTTTCCTCATCTAGGAGATGCTCCTGGACCCTTATCATCTCTGAACACCTCTACAGTGGTTTCCTGTCTTTCTTGAATTGAGGAGCTCAGAACTGGACACAGTACTCCAGATGTGGCCCCACTAGGGAAGAGTAGAGGGGAGGACATCCTGAGATGTTTCCACAAAACTATGCCACCAGCAGGCACAAGGGAACTTCTCAGCAGAATGCCAATGGGGACAACAGGATGTCCCTGGCAGAGGCCCATCCTCTGAGCAAAGGGGAGGCAGTGACAAGATTGAAAAACATCGCTATGAGGGCACTGACAGGGACAACAGCACCTTTAGTGACAACCATTGGGCCAAAAATGAACTCTTAGAAGAATGGTGAAGGTAGGGAACATAATAAATTCCACTTGGTACAAAGCAAGAATTCAGCAAGGACACATCCCTCTCACCCATCCCTCAGTTTTCACAGTGTCCTACATGCTGGCTCTCCATCACCTAGAATCAGAGAGTCACAGAGCCACAGAATTACCCCAAGTTGGGAGGAACCCACAAAGATCACCAAGTCCAACTCTCAGTTCCACATAGGACCATCAAAAATCAGACCATAGGACTGACAGTGTTGTCCAAACATTCCTTGAACTCTGGCAGCTTTGAGCCATGACCACTGCCCTGGAGAGCCTGTTCCATGCCCACTGACCCCTGGTGAAGAGCCTTTTTCTAACACCCAGCCTGACCAGCTTGGCTATTCTCTGATACAACTCCATGCTGTTCCCTCTGATCCTTTCCCCAGAATGATGGCCCAACAGCAGACAGAGTGGGGCTTATCCAGTGCAGATGGAAAAAGGATTGAGCTCTCCCACACACAATCCCCTCTTTAATTGATTGACCCTTATTTGATTGATCCTCTTGACATGGAGGAGAAAACAATGCAGGATGAAAATTATGAATCAGCTGACAGGTGTGTGAATACCAAAAGGGTGGGTTATGGTGAGTCACCATTACAACCTATTCCTCAGCTCTTCCATAATCAATCTTTCTGTCTTTTGCATCTTGACAATGAGTCATTCTTCAGCATGCCCTTGTAGTGCTGCCATGCTGCCTGCCAGCCTCCCGCTGCTGTTCAGTTGCGGTGCCAACAGAACTTAAGAAATGCTGCACCTGATTGCCACAGGAAGACTTCAAGACATGGAACAAATTGTGTCAGCGATAATGTAGGTAATGTGGGCTCCAATTTGTGAGGGGCACAGACTTGAGAAGTATTTGGTGCAACTCTAAAGATGCCCTTGAGCATAGCAGAAGGAATGCTAGCCAGAAACACTGCATCTCAATGGGCCTCGAGGTCCACAGGCATCCTGATGCACCTGATGCTGGTGAACCCTGCCAGCTGCGGCTTTCAGCAGTGTCCTTGTGTTCTGGCTGGACTCTGGACTCTGCTCCAATGCTGCCACGCAGATTGGTGCTTTGGGCAGTGACTTTTTTTGATTCATTCTTTTCTACAAAGTGCTGCCACTTACTCCTTTTGTTCATTCTTCAGCAAGGCTGCTCAGCATTGGCGGTGGCACCAAGTAGATCTGAGACTGACAGCAGTCCTTCTTGTCACATTACTCAACATAGTAGCACACTTGGTATAGATTTATCCAGACTGCAGCTAATTCAAGGCTTTCCATGAGTTAATTCAAGTCTTAGGATTTGGTGCTCCTGCCACGGCATGGGAAGAGACAGCGGTGTTCTAGGCCAAAGCTCACACAGAGCTCACGTATCCTTCCCTGCTGGCCTGTCTTCCAAGGATACCATACAAGCAGAAGGGATCATGATGTTCAGGCATCATTTACCTGCAGCTTACTGTCTAATTCTGCCAGCTCAGTGCCAGCTCTGGGTCAACCTGGCCTTAAAAACAGCCCAACTCCACCTGCCCCACTGTGGCTGTTCCCATAATGGAGGAAATATCTTTGATCTTCAGACTGCAATTTGCTTCTGTCTGTCTTTGTAATTTGTTTCATTTCCATCATGTCATGTAGAGAGTGACAAAACTACTCAAGAGCTGTTTGTGTAACTCTTACTTTTAGACCCAGGCTGAGATCAGAAATCTAAACGCGACATCATCTGCTCTACAAGTGCCATGCATAGGCCAAAATAAATGTTTACTACACTCTTCCTCTGGACAACGTGGCAAAGCCAACCTAGCTGAGCCAGAGTAATCTGAATTACTTTTTGACCTATACTTTCTGCAGAATCATTTATTTCTTTGTCAGTGAAGATGGAAACATAAACACCAGAAATGAGAGGGGACACCCATTTCCCAGTGCTCTAACAAGTTTATAGAAATAGCTACAGGAAAAATGTAATTTTATTCTGCTTGCAAACTGGCAAAATCAACTTCTTATTAGAGTGTCTTTGCAGAAGTGATGGTCATAATCATCACATTTCAATAAGCTACTCTATTTTTTTTGTCATTCCTGATACAGTCCTTCCATATGTTAAGTATTTCCCTCTAAATTCTCACCTTCCATGGAGGGACTCCTCCCTCCAGCCCAACAGCTCCTGTTCAACATAGCTGGCTGCCATCCTCTTTTTCACCGGTTCTTTTCTACCCTGCTATGGTCAGTATTATCCTTGTAGTCCACGTAGGATAGATCTATTGCAGTTATCTAATGTATCATTTTTCTATTAAGTTGGCAAGTTATTTCTTTAGAATTCATCTTTAGAAAAATCCCTGTAGTACTTTTTCATTTCCATTTACATGCATGACTTTAATTAGTCTTTTAGTCACACTTTTCTTCCTAAAGCCTATATAGTTCTGTCATCACGCTGATTCAAGCTTTCCAGGTGGCTTTTCACTCAAATGCTCATGATGATTGCAATTCTCCAGCCAGAGTGTACCAAGCTGCATTTGCTAGCCTGCCGCCTTCACACCGGAGCTGCAATTTCATGTGGCAGCTCTTTAATATTGCCAGTTACCTTTGGTTTATACACAGCAAACCCTCTGGATTTTGCTTCCACTATGCATTATGCTTTCCACATGCATAGAGACACTCCCATTAAACACATTATCTTTGCCCATAGGTTTTAAGCCCATGCCCTCATGAGAAAATCAAGCAAGTTACATATTTCATTTTGGAGTCAAAATGATGCTATCTTTTATCTTTACTACTTTTCACTGCAAAGCAGAACAACTTCATTTGCCCTGTTCTCCTTTTATTTATAGAGTCAAATCATCTGCCGTCGGTTTCAATTCTACTTACAAGGTTGAAAGCAGTTTGATTTTGGCAGGTGTCCAGGCACCAGTTTCCTTGCTGTTCCATGCTGTCTTCCACGTTTTGCAAGCTTACTGCTAACCCCTAATACCATATATTCCATCCAGTCTGGCATCACACTTGACAGTTATGTGATTTACTCTGGACACCTGTTAAAACTGGCTGTCAAAAATAAGGCCCAGAACAGTTTATGTGGCAAGCCAGTATGCTTGGCTGTTTTCTGAAAGCATGAGACAGAAGAGCAGTTATTGCTATCAGTGCCAAGTTGTATAGACCTCCTTTTTTCCATGCAGGGTAAGTCCTAACTTTTTTTTTTATGTCTTCATGTTCTTCCTATCAGCATGTTACAAGCTACCGCCATTATTTCTTTCTCTTTGTCATGTCATTATTATCTGATTTTCTTCAACTCTTTCTCTCTTACTTCTTGGAGTCTTTCTCCTCCTTGCCTTTATTATTCACAGGTACGTGCCAAATATATGGTCCTGGATAAGAAGGATAGATGCAACATCATCACATGGAAAAAACTATCCTATGTGGCTGGGTATGAGTCACAACTGTAAAAATAGATTTAGAAATGGACTACGGACACAAAGCAATGAAGATGAAAAGCACACCTTCATATTGTTGGTCCAATCCTGTCCTTGCCTTCAACTCTCTGTCGATATAAAATTTCCTTAGGTCTTCTCTTACATTATCTTAATCAGATAACATTAGTAGCTTAAGAATTTTTGTCTGTTAAGGCATAGTATATTGACAGTACATTGCCATTTTGATTGTTTTCCATCTTTCTAAGATTGCATCTCAGACTGTCTGAGTAGTGACCACCAGTTATTCTCAAATGATGCCTTCTCTTTTATTATTTTCTTATTAGTTATATTAATGGTTATGATGTTGATGCATCCAATACAAGAAAGTAGAATTAAGATTTCACAGTATCAAATTGATATCAATATCAATTTGCTGGGCTTAAACATTTAACTGTGGAAACACAGCAATGTACAGTAATTCACCGAACATGGATGTGTTCAAGAGACGTTTGGATGTTGTGTTGAGGGATAGGATTTAGCTGGGGAGTATTGGTGATGGTTGGACTGGATGATCTTTTAGGTCTTTTCCAACCTTGATGATTCTGTGATTCTGTGATTCTGTGAATTCCTACTAGGAAAGAAACTCCGTCAAAAATCAGCAGTTCTTGAACTATTGCAATAAGACAGCAAGAACATGAATGGAATCCTCATAAAATTATGGTAAAAAATTGTTTTTCATTACAGACATTTAACTATAGCATCATGTCTATAAAGTATGAGAACACTACAGGTCCAACCAAGACAAAAGTTAGTGTAAGCATCAGTCCTTCTGACCTTCAATCAACTTCTGTGTTCCAATAATACATCGGCTTATTGAGACAGGTTCCACCCCGCTAAGGCAACAATAATGCCTCGAGATACTGAGGAAAGATTGAAGCAAAGGCTTTTACCTGCCATGAAGGCATTTTTGTTAGGGGATGGTGGGCACTTGACAGGCGAGTGGGAGACAGTTCTAGGAAAAAAGGTGTGGATGAATGATGGTGCCAAGTCAGCAACAAGACACAAAGCCAAGGGAGTGGTTGGAGGGAACAGGTGAGTGTGAGGAAACAGGATCAGGCAAGAGTGTGTGCCAGTGTTGATCCCATTGACATGGATTGATAGTTGCCTTAGAATTTGGTATTTGTCTGACAGCTTAAATTTTGCCGTGAAATGAAACAGAACAAAAAGTCAGCTCCAAAACATCTGATTTCATACTTTTCCAAACATAACTTGGATATGTTCATTAAATCAATGGCTCCCAGCACCTAGAATACAATAAGAGATCTTACAAAACTGCAGGTGCTCAGTTTTGGTGGTCTGTCCTTACTAACTTACCCCTGGTCCTTGGCAAGTGTGGGCCAGCTTTTCACATATGTTTTAGTGCTGAGTGGCACAAGGGGACAATTCAAAAGCAGCAACTTCTCTTCAGCATGCTGTTAGAAAACAACAATACTCACCAATCTGCTTCTTTAGCTACCTAGATAACTACGAAATGGCCTCAGGGCTTCATTTTAGGCACACATAATTGGATAAAAAATAGAAAGACAAGTTTTCTTCAGATTTATTTTTCTTACAAATGAGAAGTTTTCTGGGTTTAAAGTAATGTCCCAGCAATATCTACTGGGAAGCTTCTGAGAAGCTTCATTCCCAAACAATAAAACAGAAGTGAACATTCTTGCTTTGCTGCTCCTAGAGATAAGTACACAGAACTGTTATGTTTTCATTTAAATGTCAAAATCTACCTTGATATGGATACACTCCTCTCCTAACACATCCTTGAGGACTGACCCACATTCACTTCCAAGTTGCATGAATCTTATTGTTTTAATGAGGACAAGAATGTGCCATCAGCAAACACATCCACCAGAATGGACATGTCCTTGTGGGACAAGAGAGAACAGGACAATGGGGAATGGGAAAAGCCAGTGAATAGCTGAGTAATCAATGCAGACTTCGACTACATGATCTCTTTGGGGTGATTTCAGGGGAGAATATGTGTTTCTACACTTCAACAAAACATCCCATCAGTTTAATCAAATTTAACAATCAAATACTAAACTTCAGAACACTAAAGCATCTCAATAAATGACTAGTGTACGTACGTGGTTTTGGCAATACTACTTCCACTACCCAGTGGGTCAGTGGAAAAGAGAAAAGGTGAATGAGTTCCCTATTTGGTGTCAAGGTCAAGGAACAAGAAGTCAGCAGTTCTGTACTACCTGAACACCACAAGTGAAATCCATTTACTGGTTTTATATTAAGAGCTGTAGCAGAAGTATTGTATCTGAGCTTTTCTACAGCACATCTCTAAGGATTTTCCAGATTGATCTGCAAAGGACTTACAGGAAATCTTCAGTAGAATTGCACTTGAATTAAACATCATATTTCCTTTACATATCAGCCCCATTTTTCCCATTTCCCACTGTGGATGTACGTACCGCTGTGGTTCCCAGAGAGGCTAACAGGCATTGCCTGTGGAGATGCTATGGATCTAAAAGCAGTTATAATCTATGCATCTTCCCTCTGTAATCACAAACCCCGAAGCAACATAATGCCCACAAAAGTGCTTTATTTGCATTGCTATATGAATACAACCTATGGCAGTTATTCAATTCTTGTAATCTGCCAGAAACATCAACACCTTGAAGGCAAGCTCAGATAGGAAATGGGTCATTGACTCACCCTTCTGGCTTGATAATAATAATACTTAGCACTTCTTTAATTCTTTACACACATTAAACAATAAATCAATCCTCACTACGTGACTGTAAAACAGATAGACATCCCAGTTCTACAGATGAAGAATCTGAAGAAAAGCAGTTCAGTGTTTTGCCCAGCTAAGTTACCAATGGTTCAACAATTAGCGTTCCTGCTCCCCGATTTCATGTGAATTTGGGGGCTTAGAGAAGTTTCCAAAACATGAGTTAGTTAGAGCTGATGTTCACACTGGGAGAAAGTCTCTTCCAAAACCATAGCACTGACATAGCATTTATGATTTCAGTAAATTATGTACACTCTAAATAATGTCACCTGGCATCAAGTACTCACTGTCTTTATTTTATACAGAGGGAAGTGAGGGCAGAACATTTAAATTAGTTATGCCATATCCTCAAAAGACTCGGTATCTAAACCAAAAGAACTCATGGCCTCTTCCTTCCTTCTGGTGACTGAATTCTGAAAGAAGCCACCACCCACTCCAAGCTTTTCTTCAAAACATCTGATCTTCTGAAGCGTTTCACTTGAACTGGTTTCACATTGGTTTACATAAGAGATGACCTCTGTTAGTGGCCAATGTGCCACACAGAAGACTCCTCTAGATGGGAGAGAGTGTGTGCATGTGTAGTTTGTACATATTGAGCTCTCATTTAGAGTGCCTCCAGTGAGACATCAGCACCAGTGTTACAAAGCACCAGGAGGCCACTAGTTCTGGCTGTTCCATGCCCTGGGGCTCAGCTGCCCCAGCCTTCTGTAGTTGGTGCTTGTGTGAGGTTTTCTTGGGCAAAGCAGCCAGCTCAAGGCTCTCTGTTCTGGGTTTGGAGGAGATGCTGCCTATTTCCCTTTGGGATAACCTCACCCACTGAAGGACCCCCACGGCTACTAGTGGCAATTGTTTTGTACCATCCGAAAATACAGCATCTTTCCCACAGAGAAGCAGCATGGACCCCAGCTCTCCTGGAGTTTCTTTTGTCTTGACTTGTTAAGTGATCCTGCTCTGGGCTTCTGGCAAGTCAGGCTCTCTTGTTCCCAGCTTCAGTTGCGTAAAACATCAGTAGATGACTAGAGAAAGAAGGTCTTCTGGTTGGAGGAACAAGGTTGGTTTTTTTTAGCAGGAAGGTAAAACTCTCATTGCTACTCACAGCTACTGCTCAGAAGTGAGAAATAAGTGTTCAGAGAGCAGCTTCTAACACTTCTTCCTCTGAGATGAAGCTATCCTTGATTTGAATCCCCAGACCTAGGTTGGACTCCTCAATATTTCTAAAATCTATAACATAATTCTGCACAAATGAATTTTTATAATTCAGTTATTTCTCTAGCCCCATACAAGTGAGTCTCTTTCAAGGAAGAGTTCTACAGCTTCACCTGTGTTTTCCTCTAAAGTGACAACTTCCATTTCCTAATTTCTGAGCATTGTTGCGTTTATCCTCCATCTGGCTGCCTTCTGATCACTCCTCCTTGCCTTGCTGCAGCTGCTTCCTGTGCACTTGATACGTTTTCTACCAGCTTGTTGAACTGGAGATAATTGTGCTTGGTGATTTCATGTCAAAGCTTGTATTTCACAGCAGTGTGCTTAAACTGCAGATAGTACTTTGCAAAAATAGATTTGATACACAAGATCATCTGGTTAAGTGCATAACTTAAAATCAAAGGATGGAAGTCTCTTTATCTGCCCTGTTTGAGGAATGCCCTCCTCTTGCATCTCTAGCATGGGTCTTGGTCTTTGTTTTTGAGTAGGAACTTTCCCCAGCACTTCCATTCACTGATCTTTCAGGGACAGGATAAAATATCTGATGCTTTCTGTATCCTCACATGACTTTCACGTATGTATTTTTTTACCAAAAGTCTTTCACAATGATGTAAGAAATCTCCATCCTATTGTCTTTAAATAAAAGCTTTGTGAATCTCTGCTTACGTTAACAACAAAACTACAGCATGTGTGGTCTTCCTTTGTAGCTCTTGGGTCCCACATGTCAAAACACTGTCCTCTCCCCACAGTCTCTCATCTCAGTGTGGTGCTGCCCTCTGCTTGGGAAATTGCAGTTGATTTGGTAGAGGCTCATGTTGGAAGGCTCAGGAGGAGACTCCTCGTGACACTTTTGTCACATTGGCTTTAGGGTTTCTTGTGCCCTAATCCAGTATAAGGGCACCACATGGGCCAAGGGCAGCAGGGACCCTATGGGTCTGTCAGGGAAGGGCCTTGTAGCCAGGCCCATCTCATCACCTCACCCAGGAGCAGGGCAGCCTTGGGCACGAGGCACCTCCCTGGGAACAAAGACAGTGTGGCAGTAGCTCTGCCAACCATGTAATAAGTCATGACCTCCAGTCAATATTAATGGGTGTTATCTTTGTGATCTATTCAATGCCTTATTGCTCATGAGCTCCATTTTCATGTGTCGTTCACCACCTCTTGCGTTAGTTCTCTGTCAGATGTGAATCACTGGTATTGACCTCCACCTGTTATAGCTGCAATCCAGTACTGCAGAAGCAGTAGTTGCCAGAAATGTGGTTATTTGTCACTTGCTTTGCTTCTTCTGGCACCTATTGCTTGACTACATAAAACCAAATACAGGTTAAATTTTCTCTGTAGAGATGTTCTTTAGATTTCCTATTTTTCCTTCTGGGTTCCTTCCTTCCGGGAATAATTCATAGCTAAGAATTTTGCAGAATTTACTTTTGGGGCCAAATTCAGGCTAAAAAGCAGGGAAAAACCTGCTCACACTTCCACTTGCCTCTCCTCAAAGGTGGCATTGCCATAACTTTTTCCATGGAACTGTCACTATCCAGCCACTGTTCCATGGCTGTTTTCATCCCAGACCCGCTCTTTGTTGGCTCAATCCATTTCTATCACAAACATGCTGATCCAAGAGCACTGTTACTCAGAGTTCAAGGTACTTGTGGGAAAGAATTCTCCTTTCTTTCAGCCTGACATTCATTGCTCCTTTTGAAAATGAGCTTGGTAATAGTCTAGGAAGGGTTTACCCTTCCTCCAGACCTAGGTAGGTGGTCCTATCACACCCCAGAGTGGACAACTGCCTACCAACCTGTGAGATCGAGGAGCAGAAATGACTGAACTGTGGCTTTAGTCTCCTGGAGAAACTTGTAAGGAGCCATGGAGGGGTGGGACACACACCTCTTCAGAGTGTTCAGCACTCTCCCTTATCAACACACAGCTGGGGCAGATCCTACCCCATGGCAGCTTCCTGATACAGCTCTCCCCAAAGAAATGCAGCTTTTCTGCCCAGGGTGGCAGAGAGGGCTCAGTATAGCTCTTCAGTCCCGTACTTTGAGCAGGAGGCCACCCGAGATAACCACAATATCTACAAGCCCAAGGTTGCAAGAGAGGTAATGAGCGAATCCTGCACATGAGGAGGTAAAAGGGAGGGAGCAAAAGGGATGGAGAGATAGGACAGTACAAATGACACATGGATTCACCATGTTGCATCATAAACAAGGTTCTTTTTCTACCTGTTCTATTACAAAGTATAAAACTCCTTTGTTTTGCTGAAGAGGGAATCTCCACTGCCGTTTCAATGTGCTGCAGTGAACTATATTAATGTGCAATTAATTATGGTGATTAATCATCAGGCAGTGTTATCAGATGAACATCATGGCATACATGAGCATATGCTAACCCCTAGTTCATGCTTTGGCAGGCTGAGGAAATGACTTCTGTGTGCATGAGCCAAGATCTCAGGCTGGGTGGCCTCCATCTCTGGGTGACCTTGATCTTTGTGCAGGCTGCCCGCAATTTGTTCAAACACACTCAGCATCTCACATCTCAGCAGTCTTAAAAACGATGTCATCTTACACAGCACTTCTTTCCAAAGAAAACCACATTATGGAAAAAAGTACCGTTACAGCCAGCATCACTAAAGGCACACTGCTGCTGCAACTCTCATACATACATATTTGGAAAGAAATGTTGAACTATGAGGCCGTGTCTGACTACTGACACTGCATGACACGCAGTGATGTGTAAGGCTGAATGACCTCATGCAGCTAAATCAGCCTGAACACTGAACAGAGGACGTTAACGTAGAGAACCATCCAACACGTCTGGCTACCTTAGGCAAGCTCTGCTCATTTTTCTGGCTGCAGGGCACTCGCTCCTTCAAACAGAAGCATTACTCCTCTTTGCTGGATCGAGGTGATACATGGGCAATTCAGCAGCCATTTGGGGCCAAGATCTGCAGAAGGGAGATGCCATCTGTGCACTGGTATACTAAGCAGTCATAGAATGACTTAGAATCATGGAATGGCTTGGATGGGAAAGGACCTCAATGGTCACCTAGTTCCAACCCCCCAGTTATCTTAACCTTTACCTTGTTTCCCTGACTAGGTAAGATCAGTGGGATCAAAGTGGCAAAGAAGGCCAGGGGTATTCTGATGTGCATAAAAAAAAGTGTGGCCAGTAGGCTGAGGGAGGTGATCCTCCCCCTTACTCTTCCCTGGTGAGGCCATATTTAGACTGCTGTGTCTGGTTCTGGGATCCCCAGTTTGAGAAAGACAGGGATCTCCTAAAAGGAATCCATCAGAGGGACACAAAGGTAATAAAGGGCCTTGAGCGTCTCCCATATGAGGAAAGGCTGACTAACCTGGATCTGTTCAGCCTGGGGAAAAGAAGACAGAGAGAGGATCTGATAAATGTTTGTAAATATCTAAAGGGAGGTGGGAGGCAAATGGATGAGGCCAGGCTTTTCTTGATGGTATGAAACAATGGAACAAGGAGCAATGGCCTCAAACTTGAACACAGGATGTGTGTGTAATATGTGGAAGAAATTCTTTAGGGTAAGGGTGACAGAGCACTGGAACAGGCTGCCCAGGGAGACTGTGGAATCTCCTTCTATGGAGATTTCAAGACCCATCTGGACACCTGCCCGTGTGACCTATTATAAGGAATCTGCTTTAGCAGGGAGTTTGGACTCAATGATCTCTTAAAGTCCCTTTCAACCCTTGTGATTTCGTGATTATGTGAAAATGCCAAGGGAGACTTCTTCTGCCTTCATGTGAAGAACAAACTTGCATTCCAAAGGAAGTCCTTGTGTGCCAGATCAAGGATCCATCTATCTCAGGATCTTTTCCCTTCCTGGCAAAAAAGAGACACCAGGGAAGACTATAAGAGGACAAACTTGTAATACTGGTGCTCCAGGATGTTCTTCCTGCCTCCATGGATATCCTGGAGCAGAGGTTGTGGTTTTGTATTTAATAACTATCAATGGATATTTCTTCTGTGAATTTGAGCTGGTATAAACACCTACCACCTACCATCCTGGTGGCACTGGCTCCCACACTTCCACCTCCTCCCCGTGAGCACAACCATCTCCGTTCCTTTGCACTGACCTTGTCATCTGGAAGCTTCCATTTGTGTTCCTTGATTCTTTTTTTCTGGCAAACACAGCAATCTCCTCCATGCTTTCTTCCTGCCACTCATGATTCTGTGGACTTGTATCACATTCTCCTTCCATTTTTTTCTCTTCCCAGTCTATTCAAGTCATCTCCTGTCTGGCAGGAGCCTTTCCCTACTTTTGATCTACCCACTGGCCCTTTTCATACTTCTCCAGTCCTGCTATCCATACATGAACTTTAGAAAAGCCTTGCAGATGAAGAATCCAGCCTGGCTGTGGAGAGCTGCCAGCACAACAGCCAGCAGAGTGCATCTAGAGCCAGAGGAGCAGACAGATCTGTCACACTAAGTGACAGTCACACAACTGACTCCTGACCCTTTCCCCTACTTACTCAGGCTCACATTTCACTCTTCAGAAGAGCAGTGCCATGGCTTCTTTTGCCCTGCATCCTCACCCGTTCACTGCAAGTCATTACCTTCATCTGTATCCTGCCAGGCAGCTGCTAGGCATGCTGTCATTGAAGGAAGAACAAATGCTGCTGCTCAGTATCTCCAGACAGCTCTGCTAGAAGGAGGGCTCCCAACACTGCAGCCTCTCCACTTTCCACAGTTGAACCAAGCAGGACCTCCATTTTACAGGAGAAGATTTTGTTTTGATTCACGTTCAGTGAATCAAACACCAGGATCCTCTCTGACAGTGTTAACCCGGTGTTTGACATCCATGTAGTTATGATTTGTAAGAGCAGGAAACTTTCTTAGGAACATGACAAACATGAATGTGGGTCTGGAGCCATTTAGCCTTCCCCCTGTGGAAAGGCTAAGTAGTACAGAACCCTGTTGCCTGGAAAACAGAGTGAGGTTTATGAAAGGATAATCCCAAGGAGGAGATGGATTGAGAGGAAGTACTGAGCAAGTATTTTCACTAGATGAGAACTAAAGATCACCTGGATAAAGCATTTTGCAGCAGGTCCCAAACAAACACATTACACCTTGACTAACTGCACTGTGGAATTCATTTCCACAGTGGAACCTAAAGTTAGGCTCAAAGCAGGGACTTCAAATTTGTAGTTCCTAGGTGGCAGAGACACATCCACAGAGGACAGAACCACCCATTCTACTGGGTTCAATATTCAATTGCCTCAAGCTCCAGAACAGTCCCTAAACCACAGGTTGCTCATAACTGATGTGTCCCATGTATGTGCTTCTGACCTTCAACTCTATATCTGAGTGGTCACTTGCATCTAGATAGCTCTCAGGTCTTACAGTCAAAGGTAGTTCTTACCTTCTTATGAAGCACTCTGCTCTCAACAAAGCAGCATTTTAATGAATGCTAACTTTAGTAAAAACATTGCAGAGAAAATTTCCTCTAGAACTTTGCTCCTTCTTGTCTTGCACTGGGGATCTTCAGGTGAACTGCTCCATACTCATCTCAGTCTTACTGGTACAACTTTGTTTGCATAATGAAAAACACAAACAAATAAATGCATATAGCTTTTTCCCAAAGCCAACAGGAGCTGTGTTTGCCAGCACTGGCTTCTTTGTTGTCTTTTCATGAACGTACACAAACAAATGAGTGATTGCATATACACAGACATGTTTATGGGCAGGTAAGCCACACTCATGATTAGACAGCCCAAGGGAAATTAGTTAGGGTGGAGGAGAAACCTACATGCCATGGGGAATGGAAGGAGCCATCTCCAGAACTGCTTGGGGGAGCAGCCACAGAGATTTTAAGACCGTCTGCCTCTCCTTTCTCCTGGAGAACAGCAGAGATGTGAGTGGGGAGTCAGAAGCCAAGACACTGCTGAAAACCCTGTGCTCTCAGTTAACCCCAATCCTCTTCTGCTGCCCTTCCTCCCAAACTGCCTTCCCCTAGCTATCCCACATCCTCACCTTGGAAAAGACACGGTCTGGGAAGCTGAGGTCTGATGAGTGGGAGAAGGGAGACCACAAGTAGGTTTAGGCACCTGCAACTTCTGCTGGTTTCAAGCACCAAAGGGTGGGTTAATCCACTTAATGCTCTCCTGTCTTGCTTCTCAGAGTATTTATCCTCCTGGTTTATAAACCACACAATCACAGTGGGCAATAAGGAAAACTTTATGAATTACATAGAAGATAATTAGTTTTGGTGACATGTCAAATGATCACACTTCAAATGGGGGGATTATACCAAATTTCCATGTCCTCTGTGTCTATATTAATAAACAGCCAGAACCACTAACGTAATTTCTGATGTTGCTTGACCCAAGCCAGCAAGTGTTTTCCCAAGCTCTTCTTGGGTGCAGCCTAGGAGTTCACATGGGCAAGAGATCATTCCTAACAGGTAGTCAAGATGTGGCTACTGTGGTTTGGAAGCATGTGAGGTGGTGGTATGGCCATACCAGCCAGCTCACATGGTAGAAGCCAGCCCTTGGCCTATTTAGGTTTTTTGAGTAGATTTGAGTAGATTAGGCTTGGAAGCTCCAGCCTTATTTGGCACTAAAGCTAATTCATCGTGCATCATTTCACTTCTGCTGGCCATCCATCACACAAGTGCCAGCACTGTCAGTCATGCCTGCTGAGATGTGTTTGCTTATTGCTGTGCTGTACCAACCAATTTGTGTCATGGAAATCCTTGACCTTCCTTATTTAGCTTCTCTAAATGCTTCATTTACACTGCTGTGCACTGTTTTTTCCTGCTTGACACTAAGGTTCCTTGTTTCCACTTTGAGCCTCTTTGTGCAAAGATTTCCTGTATTTTTGCTGAGTAGCTTTGACCTTCATTCAATAAATCAATAATCTTCCCAGAATTTAATAATGATAGCCCCCCTTGCTGCCTCTGCCTGTTGTTCCAGCTCTCACTTTTGACAGTAACTTGCTTGGAGTGTTGATGGGATATGTAGTGACTGCATTGCTCTTGGACACAGATTAAATGATTCCTAAACCTGCATTTGACACAACAGAGCTCACTTGCATTACAGTCAGCTTGTCTCTTCCCCTAGGCAGGTTTGTAAGGCCAGGGCTGGGACAAGGTAGTCAGTGTACTCCAGAATCCAGCTCCAAGAGTAAAACGGCTCTTTGCTGGAGGTTCTTTCCAGTGATAGACACCAGTTCCTTCAGTCTTTCATTGTCTGTTGACAGCTGCATCTTTTGTAAGGCTGTCCACTCTCATTGGGCGCTTGGTTTCCCTGAGCAGCCAGATTTAGCAGCAGCTCTTCTCAACCCAATATAACCTGAAAGCCCGAGGTAACAGCCTGAGGTAACACACTCACTGATCAATCCATAGGGCAAGGCTGATTTCATTGCTGGGACATCCTGAGAGAGAGAGGCTCCCAGAGGCAAAGTTTTGGAGCTAATGGAAATAGAAGCCCTTTGCTGGCTCTGCAGAAAAAATCCTGGTGATGGCTAGTCACCTTGGCTGGTTAACCCTGAAGGGCCATATGCTGAACTCCTAAACAGCCTGCAAAGTGAGCAGCAAAAAAAGCTTAGCCAGGTTCCTGGGCTAAAGTCTGTTTCATCAGTTCCTCACCAAAACCAACTCATTTCCACAGGTCTGTCTTTTCTGACTGGCCAGTCAACACCAAGAAGAAACTTCTCAACTGAAAAGAAAAACATAAAATTCTGAACATTTCTCAGGCTGTTTCTCTTCCTCCAAAAGAACAGATCTTTTCACCTCATACCAAGTTCAGAAGGATGTGGGTTTTTTTTCAGAGTTCATGCATGGTATTCAAGTAGCGAATTCTCTTCTCTTAGTAGACTGCTTTCCACTTTGACTTAAAAGGGGAAATAGGCTCTCAGCCAAAGGTTAGATCTAAATTCAGATCTACAGAGCGGTGTTGTTTCCATCTTTGTTTGTATTTGGTCCTGTCTGGCTTCCTAGGGTGAAACTCCTCTTCCAGCTCTGCACAGCAAATACCAGCTTTGCTCCTGTGTTCTCTGCTCTCCCTTTGGCATACAGCTTGCTGGAAATAAGCACATCTAGAGAGATTGGTCCAAACTGCCAAGAGAAACTGGCTATTTTTCTGAAATTCATGATACGGATCAACCACAGGTTGCTGCCTAGATTACTAGTTTGTGGTACTCATGAAATCAGACTAGGTGATCATAAAGGTGCCTCTGGCTTTCAAATGTATCAGCCTAAATAATGCATTAATGAAGTAACATGGAATGAAGCCACATTTGTTCATGTGTAAGGCATGTTAATGATGTTCCTTTCAAAGATGGGTAGATGGAGCAGTGGATTGATGCACTGAATTTCACCTCTAGGGACTCTGACTTTGGTTATGAGACAAATGAGTTTGATAGCATCAAGTAAATACTCAATGGATATTTGCCTGCATCCCCAAAACCATCATGCAATTTGGCAGGAGCAGCAGTCTGTTCTCACGAGACGTCTAGAGGTGCTCAGGGCATTGGCAGTCCTTTGGGAGGAAGCATCTGACTGCACTGTGCTGGCTTTAGCCAGCACTCTCACCCTCTCACTTCCCAGTGTGCTGGCAACACACTGCTCCCCAGAACCACTGGAAAGAAAGCATGAAATTAAAGCTGAATGATGTAGAGAAAGATACTTATTTGGGTTCACAAAGTGAGCTAATGCTGGAGACAGGCTGGACTAGACGCTGTATCGACTTTGATGCATTATGAGAATTGTGAAAACTTTCAGTGTTTCAAGGAAAAGATTTTTTCCAGGCACAAGATCAAAGTGAAATCTAAATAATATTGGGCTACAGAAGAGGGAACTTTCAAATGGCTGATCTTGACTGTTTATGTATCCAGAAATGTTGTGATAGGAACAGCCCTTTTTTATAAGTCCCAGTAACAACAGCTTAAATCAAGCATTAACCAGAAGTAGACAGCAAATTGAATTATTTATTTATTTTTTTTAAAGCCTTCTACTGGGGCTGCTTTTTAGGGAAGAAAAAAAAAAGGAGCTCTGTTTTTAATAGCAGAAGAACAGTCATCCAGGAGGCGCCACTGTATCTTTGTCCCAAAGCATAACAATGTCAGATAAAAAAAAACAGCAGCTCTGACACAGCTGATAAAACCTCATACGGCCGTGTTCCGACACTGAGGCCAGGACACAGCTCAGTGTGAATCCTCTCCCTTGTGAGACAGTTCTTCGTCGCCTTGCAGAAAGAAATATTTATGCTAATAAAAGAGAGAGATGCACATGTGTGTGCACAAGGGGTAAGGAAGTTTTGTCTGCAAAGCGTGTCCCTGTTAGGAGGGACATTTCATTTCAGTGGTCTTTTGGAAACAGAACTGATGACCACAGGAGCCTGAATTTACTCGTACACAGCCATAGGACAGCGGGCACACCGTGTTCAGGTGTTCAGAAAGGCATGACAGCAGAAGTCTGGGCTCTCACTGGCTGACTGTGAGAATAAAGAGACAAGGCATAAGGGTAAACATGTGAGGCCACGATGAGGAACACAGGGATGGCTAACTTCACCTTTCTAAAGGTCAAATATGCAATCTGTTCTAATTGTGTATGTTCCCTCTACTAGATATGGCAGAGACAGACACACTGAGAGCAATCCATCCTGTCCTAAGACAGGTGCTTAAGGCAGGGACTGAGCTGCCCCAGAAAGGTGCCTCTTTTCCCTCCAAAGCTCCTGGAGCCAAGGTGTCTCGTGGAGCCAAGCCGCCTAATTACCAGGTGGCTAAGACAAAGTGAGATGCATCACCCCCACAGCTAGCTTACCTAATCATCATGACTCTTGTTACGTTTCCAGACAGAAAGAACAGCCAAATACTTTCAGTCTTGGATATGTTTATATGAAGAAACACAACAAGAAAGAACAAAAGTAAGGTCTCCCTCCAGGACACGGCTACAGTTTGTCTTTCTTTTGAATAGCTTTTGGTGAAAAGAGTAAAATGGCTGCTTCCCCAGATGGGGAGAACTTGGTTTTCAGTGTAAAGTTAAAAGCCAGCCTTTTGTCTAGAGTCAGCCTTGCCTGGGTGGCATCGCTATCTGAATGGCACTTTTCAAGCCCATTTATAAAGCCAAGAAAAAGAAACCTGAAGATCTGCTTCCTCCATTAATTGCAGACTACCATAGCTTCAAGCCAAATTCAATTGTTGCTGCAAAGAAGAGTATCCAAAAGTAGCACAGACTTTCTTCTTAGCCCGTTAAGGAAGCACAGACTGTTCCGAGGGTGACTTTTTCAGCAAGAAGGGTCAAATCCATGGGAATGAGGAATGTACACTTAAAAATATCTCCTAAGTTCAAATGTATCCATGATACATCCAAATGTATCCATAAAGATGGTGCTTCTCTCTACTTACAGCCAAACTGTTAGATTTTGAGTAGCAAGCATACCAGGCTTGGTCATCCATCAGCCTATGATTTTTAACTATGGTGCAAGTGATAACCAACCATCAGAACTCAATAAACCCACTTGGTAGCTGTGGCCATTATGGCTCACTGACTGTGTCTGGCTGTTTTGCTCACAGACATTTACAGCTCCAAATTCTTCACCATGCTGAAAGTCTCAGGCCTACTACAGAGAGCCGTTCTCTCTGAGGATGGAATAGTTGAATTGAACCCCTCTGAATGGGGCACTGGACTCCGCCAAACAGAAGGTCACCGGCAGAGCTATGCCTAGGGACAAACACCCCTTTAGTGTGGGTACAGGTAGATCCTCACGGGCTCATTTATAAGAATAAAAGTCTGCATGCAGGCTATTCACAATGAGTGAATGTTTCCTGATGGAAGTCTTGGAATGCAAGTCAAGCAATGCCAGAGTATTTCAAACATTCTGTTTCCATGGCAAGAACAGTGTTGTAAAAATATTTGCGTATATATTTATATGAATATACGTATAAATACATGCATGCATATTTGGCTGGAATAAGATTCATTCATAAGACATGAGAGGCCGGAAAGAGTGTACCTCCATCTGCACACATGCATAGATATGTACAATTATGATTATCTGTGTAAATAAAATAAAATTGTACCTGTGGCAGAGATAAAATCTTCTGTGCGATGGATTAGGATTTATGTAATCCAATAAAAGGATTTGTCAAAGGAAGCAGAATCAAAGGAGGCATGTGAGCACTCTGCTTCACAGTCTTTGAAGTGCTCTTTTACAAGGGAGTAACCTAAGTCACGTTTATTCCAGTGTTTTTCTTCCACTAATTATTCCAGAAATTTTCTTTAAACAATAAATAGGAAACACTCTCACATACATCTGTGCAGGATATCTAGTTTACAAGCTTTTTTCCAAGGTGGGAGCTTGTTCATTAGGCATCACATTAATGGAAAACATACTGAACGTGCTGTGGGAAGCAGCATTGCTGGCTTTCTAATTTAGCTTCATATCCATTCCATACCGAAGTTCATTGGAGCAGATATCCCCAGGTGACTATCTGCATGAAACATGGATGAATTCTAGCTACAACCATCCAGTAAAACTGCTATCAACTTCCCTGAAGCATTCCTGTTAATGTTCAAAAGCAGCTAATCAGGATAAATGCTAACCTCCTGAAGCCACTCCTCAGCAGGACTCAGTCTTGCAAACCATCCATTAGAAATATATGTGATAGTTTATAAGATCCTAAGATGATGCTCAGAACATTCTGACCTGGACAGAGGTATGGAAAAGGTTGGATAGGGTTTAGGCACTAGAAGCCACTAAAACTCTCCATGGGTCTGATATCACAGAAACATGGTGGGATGACTCACATAACTGAAATACCGTGATTGATGGCTATGAGCTTTTTAGAAGGAATAGGCGAGATTATAGAGGTGGGAGAAGTGCCCTCTATATTAAGGAATGGATACACTTTGAAGAGCTGTCCCTGAGAAACAGTCATGGACAGGTTGAGAGCTTGTGGGCTGAAATTAGGGACAGGACCAGCAAAGGGCATCTGTGGTCAGTGTCTACAGGCCACCTGGTTAAGGAGAACCTCATGACAAGGCCTTCTTGCTTCAGCTACAAGAGGCATCATGCTTGCAGGCTCTCATCCTGATGGAAGATTCCAATCTCCTAGATATCTGTGGCTCAGCTTTTGGGCAGATCCATCAGAGGTGAAGTGTTACTGGACCTGGTGCTCACCAGTGAGGAAGAGATCATAAAAGAGGTTGTTAAGATCGGAGGCAGCCTTAACTGCAATGATCACATCCTGGTAGAGTTCATGATCTTAAAGTATGCAAACCTGGCAAACAGTGGAGGCAGGACCTTGAAATTCAGGAGAGCAAACTTCAGGCTTCTGAAGGGATTGTTGGACAAGATGGATCCGCTTAAAGGATGCTTTTCTGGGAGTGCGAGAGTTCTCCATCCCCAGAATAAGAAATCAGGCAGTCAAGGCAGGAAACCAGCATGGCTGAGCAAAGTCCTGCTGGTCAGGCTGAGAGAAAAAAAAGAAAAAGTATTAGCAGTGGATGCAAGGCTGGGTGGCCTGGGAAGAATATAGGACTGCTGTCCAGATGTGCAGGGATGGGATCAGGAAAGACAAAGCACAGATGGAATTGAACTTGGTGAGGGATGTGAAAAACAATAAGAAGGGATTCTTTAGATACATTGGGCAGAAGAGACGGGCAAAGGAGAGCGTACCCAATCTGATACATGGAAAGAGAGAGCTGACTTCCTCAGACATAGAGAAGGCTGAGGCACTTAACAAGTTGTTTGCCTCAACCTTCAAGGCCAGTCACACTTCTCATACCTCTCAGGTCCCTGAACTTCTAAACTAGAGTCAGGGAAGCAAAATCCCTTCCAGTGTAAGGAGACCACCTCATGAGGCTGAATGTGTATAAGTCTATAGGACCAGATGACATGTATCCCAGGGTTTTCAAGGAGCTGGCTGATGTGATTGACAAGTCACGTCCCATCATATTCGAAAAATTGCAGGCATCAGGTGAAGTCTCCAATGACTGGCAAAAGGGGAGCATCACTCCCATATTCAAGAAAGGGAGAAAGGAGGACCTGGGGAACTACAGACTGGTGAACCTCATGTCTGTGCCCGGGAAGATCCTTCTGGAAAACACGTGAAGTCACACGTAAGATGTGGAGGTGAGATGGTCAGCACAGCTTCACCAAAGGCAGGCCATGCCTGACCTATCTGGTGGCCTTCTATCAAGGAATGGTAGCACCAGTGGACAAAGGAAGAGCAACTGATATCATCTACCTGGACTTGTGCAAGGCCTTCGACAAGGTCCTGTACCACATTCTTATCCTTAAATGGAGATAGATGGATTTGAAGGCTGGATTATTATGTGGATAAATAATTGGCTAGATGACTGTAGCTAGAGGGTTGCTGTCGATGGATCTCTGTTCAGGTGAAGGCTGATCATGAGTGGTGCCCTGCCAGGGGCATGTCTTGGGGCTGGTGCCCTTCATTATCTTTATCAATGATATAGACAATGAGATGAAGTGTACCCTCAGCAAGTTTGCTGATGACACCAAGCTGAGTGGTGCAGATGACTAAATAGAAGGTTGGGATGCCATCCAGAGGGACCTGGTCATGCTCAAAAAGTAGGCACATGAGGACTTAATGAGGTTCAACAAAGCTGAGTGAAAGGTGTTGCACTGGGGTCAAAGCAATCCCAAATATGAATATGGGTTGCGAGAACACATTGAAAACAGGCTTGTGTAGAAGGACTTGGGAGTCTTGATGGATTAAGAGCTGGTGCTCTTGCATCCCAGAAGGCCAACAGTGTCCCGCATCAAAGGAGAGGTGGCCTGTGGGGAGAGAGAGGTGATTGTCCCTCTCTACTCTGCCCTTGTAAGTCACCATCTGGAGTACTGTGTCCAGGTCTGGAGCCCTCGGTACTGGATGGATTTAAGAGTTGTTGGTGCAGGTGTAGAGAAGGGCCATGAAGATGAACAAAGAGCGGTAGAACCTCTCCTGTAAAGAAAGATTGAGGAACCCGGGCATGTTCAGTTTGGAGACTAGAAGGCTTCAAGGAGACTTCATTGTGGCATTTCAGTACCTAAAGGGAGCTTACAAGAAGGACGGGAACCCACTTTTTATATGGTCTGATAGTGATGAGACAAGGGGGAACAACTCCAACCTAAAGGAGGTGAGATCTATATTAGATGTTATAAATAAATTAGAGGGTGGTCATGCACTGGAACAGGTTGCCCAGAGAACATATGGATGCCCCATCTCTGGAGGTATTCAAGGCCAGGTTGGATGGGATCCTAGGCAGCCTGATCTAGTGGCTGGTGACCCTGCCCATGGCAGGAGGCTGGAACTAGATGATCTTTAAGGTCCCCTCCAGCCCAAGCCATTCTATGGTTCTATGATATCATAGAACACATAGAACACTCATAGACAAGTGTGCATAAGCAAAGTCTACCCATAGCAAAAGCATTAAGATCAGTCCAGAGCATATCTTCACCTGCTTTTCTCACTGCTAGATAACATCACAGGGACTAGAGCAGATTCCTAGTGACTGTGAGACCTGGCTTCCAACATCACCAGCCTCAGTATGTGTAATCAATCTTCCTGCACATGGAGGAGACAATCCTGGCCACCAGGATATAACACAAACCTGGCATTCAGAGGAGAGGAAAGAGAGAAATGCAATTTTTTATTAGTATATATTAAAGATGGGCTATGTGCACCCTGGACTTCAAGATTCGTAAGATCAGAAGGTAACAAAGAAGCTTTGCCATCAGAGGGATGAGATAGACCAGGCTACACCTGAGATTGATCACCGAAATGGAAATATGTTTGATAGAAAGCTGGATGTGTTTCTAGGCTGTATCTAGCTGTTCTCCATGCAGGATAATGGGTGAGCCTGAGGCAGCTGGTACTCCCTGCTGTCTAGAGATAGCACAGCTTTGCATTTCAGATACCTGGACAGGCTTTATATTAGGCAGATTTTTAAAGTGTAATGATGATCTGAAAAGCAAGGACGTTAAAATGGAATGATAGATCTCTGAGTTGATTCCCTCAGTGACTCAGATCAGGTATGCCCTGCTTGCAAGGGAAGATGAGGAATAGGTTCTCCCTCACCTTAATCTGGCAGCCAGGTTGGTTATTTTACACTCCAGTCATTAATTCTGCCTGATTCTGCCCTGGGAAAATAGACAGCTATTTATCATATAGTTGTACTGTTGATGTAGTGAAGAGCTAAAATACAGCTTTCTATTTATTAGAGAAGGGGCAGTCCTCCATGGTGAACGTTAACAAGGAGTTAGTAAATGTGTATTTATATGCTGAATATATATCAAGCAGCACTCTCAACTTACAAAGAATTTGATTCTAAGAAATAGTTGTTTTCTTCAGCCACTTTTGCAAGAACACTAGAACTGTGCATTCATTTCAGAAAATCTGCTTCAGTTTCAGCTGTGCGTTTTCTTCTCTGCAAAGGCTTTGCTCCCTTGCAGCACTTCAAGCACAGGTACCTGTGGCCCAGCAGACCAGGCAGAGGAAGGACTGAGACCAGGTTTGAAGTCCTGAGCTTGGAAAATTAGGAAGGAGGCGGAGGAGCTACATCTGAGCTACAACTGCAGCCAGCCAGCTTCTTTTTGAAGTGTTCCTGAAACATTCAGGTTGATGTGACTGGCTGTCCTTGCCTGGCTTAAGCTCTTTTGATATATCCTGTTAAATTCAGGTGGAATTATGTTGTTAGCTCATTCACTAAACTGCCCCAGGCTTTTGCTTGTAGGAAACAAACCAGGCTGGGCAGCTGGGTCCCACTGCACTGCTGGAGTGGTCCTGCCATGATGGGCCACTGCTGGCTGGGTCTGAATCTGCTTTCACTCCATGACTACAAAAGGAGAGAAGCTAAACTAGGCAGGAAGAATATTCTGGCATCAGTTCCTGGCAGGCACCAGGGTCTTGTTTATTATTTCATGCATTTTCTTTCTTCTGCTCATACAGTCAGCTCAGATCACATTTTGTCTTCCAGAGATAAATTAGAACCCACAATGGGCTTCAGACCAACCTTGATGGAAGCTGCCTAAACACAGCATGAATTTGCCCCTCTACCTTTGCTCCGACTTAAGGAAACATACGTGCCCAGATTATTTCACCTGAGGTAGCCAAGCATTAATTAATTACATAAAAGCATTTGTGAACCTGTTAAAACTATCTATTAGATGAGCAGCTCTGCTATCTCCACCATCACTCTAAACGTTTTAATTAATTTGGGGGAATTTACACATGGATGCTGCCTGCCAAATTCAACAAAACTTGCTTTATAAACTAATAATAGCTTTTGCTTTCACTGTGAAGGAGTTATGCAAGCTCTGTATGTTCATGTAAGTGGAGTGGGCGCCAGATTCTGCACACAGCCAACTGCTGCTTGATGATTTACCAACAAACCATCCTTCTCATCAATATTACTGCCACATTAATGTCAGCAGAGGTGCAGACAAATGTGTGCTCGGTATCTGACAGGATCAAGTCCATCAAAAATAGTCTTCTATTTTCATAGAATCATAGAATTTTTTGAGTTGGAAGGGACCCTTAAAGGCCATCTGATCCAACTCCCCTGCAATGAGCAGGGACACCCACAGCTCCATCAGGTGCTCAGAGCCCCGTCCAGTCTGTCCTTGGGTGTCTGCAGGGATGGGGCATCCACCACCTCTCTGGGCAACCTGTGCCAGTGCCTCATCACCCTTACCATAGAGTTGTTTTTCCTTATATTCAGTTCCAATCTCCCTCCTTTTGTCTGAAGCCATTTCTCCTTGCCCTATCACACCAGATCCTACTGCTAATGAATCTGTCCCCTTCTCATTTATAGTTCCACTTTAGATACTAGATGTTTTAAGACGTTGAAAGAGAAAATGTGATTTGCCCTTGCAGAGCTATTGGCAGGGCTGCACTGGCTGGTGCTACCCCCTTTTTCTGCTGCAGTTTTCACAATGCATACAGATAACACAATTGTAATAGCTGGGAATTAGTGGCCAATGCATAATTTTTAAAAGGAAAAAATGACTGCTTTGCTTGGCAGAAGTTAAGAGGATAACTCATTAGCTGAGTAGCCTGAAAAACTAAATACAATCCTAATCATCTTTGGTGGATTAGCCCCACAGGTCAAGCAGGAAAGCTTGCACAGATGTGAGGAAGCCTTGCTAAACAGTTCCAGCCTGAGGAAGGACCCATACCCTCCTGCCCTGCATGGCCACAGGAGGAGCCAAGTGGCACAAGAGCTCTTGCTGTAAATCCCCGCTGCCCACACAGCACACTGGCCGTGCTCTTCTTCTTCTTGACCTGGTGTAGGGATCCTGCTTTGGCAGGAGGGTTGGACTCGATGATCTCTGGAGGTCCCTTCCAACCCCTACGATTCTGTGTGTGATTCTGTGTGTGATTCCACAGGCCCTACGGTCCTCCTGCCTGGATGTGGACGGCCTTGTCCCCACACACAGAAGCCCAGTGGCTGCTAGGCCTGCATGTCCCGCAGCTTGTCCTCACTCTACTTTGCCTGGTGCCATTCCAGGGAGTACTCAGGCATCAAGATAGGCCTCAAATTTTCAAAGATGTCAGAACAGTTCTGTGCTGCAACCTGGGTTAAACCTGCTGCAGCGGGAGCTGAAGTGCCCCTGCAAATGAGGTTTCTCCCCAGTTTAACTACATCACTCTGAATCCACCTAGATAAACCGATACAACTCTTCTTGTATAGACAAGACCATAATCTCTCCATTTCATCTCTTCTTGCTATTGTTACTCCTGGCCCAGGCCTCCTGGCAGCCCACAGCACTAATCACAGTCAGCTACGAGGACTCCTGGGGACAAGCAGAGAGCTACCCTGCAAATTCATTCCCACTTGCCCCTGGCACGGCACTGGCACTCCAGGTCCCTGAGGCAATATCAGTTCAGATGTTTCCAGCCTGCAAGACTCAAATTTAACATGCAAAATGTATCTCCATAATTTAATCTCCTTCCCTTGATGCTATCTACACCCTGCTCCTTGGTGATCTCTTTGTCATTATACCTACGGTGGTTTTGACAAAGATCCCCCTTCTGTGGCATCCTGGGGTTTGGCACACCTCATCACTCTTCTGTGCTGTCAGATTGCATCTCTCATCTTTGACAGGCCCTGCAAGGACAATTGTTAGAGAGATGCGGAGATTCCCATTCACCACCTGGCCTCTTACAGACACCAGCACAACCTGCTTCTCTGTGAAGGTGGTTTTGTTGTGTTGGGCAGCTCTTTCCTTCATGGAACAACCTCTTGTGCATGTCATATTGTGCAGAACTGAAAAGGCCCCAGCCACACCACACAAGTATTGTGTTAGTTTCCCCTTTTTCCCTTCCACTCTGGCCAGGTCCCCCTGCACAGTAGGAGCTCCCACTCCAAGCTGGCCTTTCCCTGATGCCTCCCACAGCACTATTCGCATTCCAAACAAAACATGAATCATAGAATGGCCTGGATGGAAAAGGACCACAATGTTCATCTAGTTTCAACCCCCCTGCTATATGCTGTGTTGCCAACCCCCAGACCAGGCTGCCCAGAGCCACATCCAGCCTGGCCTTGAATGCCTCCAGGAATGGGGCATCCACAACCTCCTTGGGCAACCTGTTCCAGTGCATCACCACCCTCTGAGTGAAAAAATTCCTCCGAATATCCAATCTAAGCCTCATTTTAAAATCATTCCCCCTTGTCCAATCACAATCTACCCTCATAAACAGCCATTCCCCATCCTAACAAGGTTTGGAGAAATGAGAAAACAGGAGATGCAAGAGGCAGTAGTTCATAAACAGTGTTTTGGAAGTTCTGATGAGGTGCCATCTACTTCCCTGGGGATACTGATCCTTCAGGAGAAGACAGAATTTGTCTCCCCCGGCTCAAGGTTTTGCACTCCCAAGCATGATGGCACTGGCAGAGCAGGTACAAATCTTCTTATTGACCATTTTACTTGAGCAGGTGACTCTGGCTGTACCAGAGTGAGGTTAGAGGTCACACTTGAGGTGACCACTGAGCTCTGACCTCCACCTGGATAAAGCAGAGGAGACAATACATGGGAGTCAGCATCTGACTTGGATCAGAGCCTGGCCTGATGGGAGGCAGAAGCTGTGCTTTATAGTGTCTGCTATCACAGAGGCTTATAACCAAATCTTCTGTACCCAGGTTATTACAAGAAAGCAATCAGCATAGCCATAACCTTAAAAGCAATCTGTATTTATGCAACCCCTTTGCTCTCCTAACTTCGCTTTCCTTGCAGTGATGTTTCACAGCAGTATAGGCAACTCAGTGTGCAGCTGACTACCTTAGAGAGAAATGATAATTTCCATTGAAAGAAAATTTGGAAGTCAACTTGGAAATATTCTGTAGGATGGTACCCATATCATACCAGGCTCAGGCTGAGTATCAAGAAAAGGTTCTTTACCAGAGGACGGTTGGCATGGAACAGGCTCCCTGGGCAGTGGGTCCCAAGCTGCTGGAGTTCAAGGAGTGTTTGGACACTGCTTTCGGTCCTGTAGTCTGATTTTTGGGTGGTCCCAAGAATTTTTGTGGTACCAAGAGATGAACTTAGACTGAATGATCCTTATGGTCCTCAAGATATTGTACAATTCTGTGATTCTATGATTCTAGGCTTTGTTCTAACATCAGGCACAAATGTTCATCTTCAGTTGTGGCTCTTAATAAAAAGACACACGTAGCAGCTCTCAGGACCGTGCGCGTACCATTTCTCACTTGCAAAACCTCTGGGCTCTCAGCAGGAAACCTTTCACAGTTGCTTAAAAGCTTGGAACAATACACGGCATGCGGTCTGCGGGTGCGTGTGTGTGCACGGAGTCACATCCCCTTCCTCACGCTGTTTCACTGCCTGCAGTTATTCCACTTACCATTATGAACTTGCTCTTCATCCAGGTAAATGTGCGCCTGTGCTTGACATACTGTGTCAGCGGGAAATACCAGAAGGGAAATTTGAGCAGACACATCTGCAGGATGTGCAAATCAGAGCAGAAACGAGGAATTTGGCAGGTCTCTCGGAAATGTTGATAGCGGTATGGTGGGTTTTTTTTTTTGGTTTTTTTTTTTACATCTCATGTCTTTTACTCATTCAGCTGGGACACTATTTCCTATTTCATGACATTTCCACATTGCGTATCTGCTGGGAATGTAAACACATTCCAGGATTCATCTGCAGCTTTTTCGGGAGAGAAGTCACAACCATCTGCTTTCTAGTGTTACAGCCAGGCAGGCACAGCCTGCGTGGGGAAGTGTTCAGTGCAATGACGCAGCTTGGGGCAGCCCCATGCTGGCTGCAGGATGAGCCCCACAGCTGGCCTGGGGCTCTACAGGGAGAAGAGCTGCTCTGGGTCCAGTGGCAAAGCCAGGGCTTACAAATGGAAAAAAAGTGGGGGTGCTTGTTGACAGCATGGAGGGGGAAAAAGAATGCCACAACCCTCTCACCACCCAGGATGCTGGAAAAGGTGATAGTAGCTTCATGGGCCGAGATGCAATGTTTCCTGTAGGAATTAATGTAACTGACTGGGGACTTAATGCATGCAGGAACTTGTAAAATATACATTGTTTAAGTGCACAGAGGTGGTGTGTGGTGTGTGGAGGATGGGGATGTGGGGACAAGAACAGCTGAGCCATGATAGCTTTTCACCACTGTCTCCTTTTAGAAGAATCATAGAATCATTTGAGTCAGAAGAGACATTTAAGTGTCATCCGGTCCAACACCCTTGCAATGAACAGGGACACCCACAGCTC
Source organism: Perdix hodgsoniae (assembly GCA_035772895.1). NCBI lineage: Eukaryota > Metazoa > Chordata > Aves > Galliformes > Phasianidae > Perdix > Perdix hodgsoniae. The sequence goes on from JAPSGF010000084.1 coordinate 47,006, forward strand.
CATCGGGTGCTCAGAGCCCCAACCAGCCTGACCTCGAGTGTCTCCAGGAACAAGTCTCTGGGCAACCTGTGTCAGTGCCTCACTGCTCTTATCATAAAAAACTTGTACTGATACCAGGGGTTGCCATGACCCAGGTGCAACACGTTGCACTTGGATTTGTTGAATCTCATAAGGTTCCTCTTCATGTGATTGACTGAAGATCTCAGTCAATCCGATCAAGAGCAAGGAATGAAAAATGAATCAGTGATGGTGGTTAGCAGAGCAGGATGTTTGCTGATTGCTGATGAGAATCCAAAACTTCAATAGGGCTTTGATGTGCTGCCCAGTCTGCCTTCTCCTCTGTAATGATTAAGTTCTCCACAAAAAAATCATATGTCTCTAGGCCCTCGTGTGGTTTTCCATGGGACAGGAGAAACACCAGAGGATCCACCATCCCTCACTGCTGACTCTCTTGAGGATCAGTGAGCCAAGAAAGGAAGGCAAGACAGGCCTTGTGCACTCACAGAGAAATGCAGAAATTTCCTTCAAGATGTCCTTCCTAGCCAGGATCACAATCCAAGCCTGCATGCTGTAGCACACACAGGGCAGTGCACAGCCTGTGTAAGGACTTACTCTTCCTGCTTTGGTTTCTAGCTTTCTCCATATATACAATCTCACTTGGACTCTCCTGCACTCACCCCAACACTATAAGATGCTCTTTGTTGTCCTCTTCATAGTCAGTCTTTACACATACTTTACACATCCTTGATACTAAATTTCTGCTGCATTTTCTTCTTCTGCAGACATGTTCTTTCCAAGGCTCTGCAATGCAGTGACATGGTAAATTTGGCCCTAAAGATCCAACCAAAAAGGCCTCTGCATTGGCAAGAGTTCTGAGATAGCTATTCCTTCTGTCAGCTCTGTCCCCCCACTCTCCACATGCCTGGTGGGCACCTGGTTTCCTCATGCTGCCCGGTCTCATGGATACTTTAATTCTAGGTAGTAGTAATGCAGTCTTGATGGATGCTGGCACTGAGCTGACTTGAAGAAGGCATGGAAAAAATGAGTGTAGATACTTTCAAAAATTTGTAATAAGCTGATAGATGAAATTCCTGCTGTTTGCTGTTCTCTAGAAATCATTACTGCCCCTTGTGACTCTGGGCTAAGTACTTTATCTCTTCAGCCAGTACAGCTTGCAGGCAGATACCTTAAATTCAAGCTTATATCACTCCCTGCTTCAGAAAAAAAAAACAGCTGGGGATGATGCCCATGGCCAAAGGAGGGCAGCAGCCTCTCAAAGCACCTCACAAATCATGCCTGTCAATGTACCAGCTACCATCCAATGGGGCAGCTGTGGTCACTGTCACAGGACCTGCTCTAAGCACTCATAAAAGAACTGGGGTTGAAAACTGAGCACTGCATCTCTCATAGGATATTACCCACATAAGTATTAAGTTGTGATAATTAGAAAATCAGACAGTGGAGCCTGGGGAATACCAGAAATGTTGGTTCAGCAATGAAATGAATGTTAAATACCCTTAAATACCTCATTAACATCTGGGGTTCACCAGCCTTGGTGTGCTATATGCAGTAAGACTTGTTGAATCCCAAAATAAAGTGGATATTTTCATGTCCTTTTTAAATATTTTGGCAAATGAATTAAATGAAATCATTTATTTTTCACACAGTTTGCAATTTTTAATACTGTGAAAATCACTGATGGGCACTCCTTGATGTTAATTAACTTTTTTCCTCTCCCTTGAGAGATGCAAGGACTCAAAGAGCCTTGAAAACCAGGACAAGGAAGAGGATGGGAGGATTTGGCACTACTGTGGGAGATCTTGTGAAGCCACTTAATGGAGGCTGCCGTGGGAGAGAGACATCATGTTCTGGTCTCACCCTCAGCTCAAAAGCCTTCAGAAGGAAAAAGCATTGATGAAATGCATGAAGAGGGTAGGAGGGGTGGAATAAATCCATGGTACAATGCATCTGTAACAGAGCGAGGGTCTAGCTGTCTAAAAAAAAGAGCAGCTATTGGAGCAGCTTCTTCTTCTCATGTACCATTTGTGGCAGGTAGCAGGTTCCCTTCTCAGAAAGAGTTGGAGCAATGGAACTCTTCTCCAAGGAGGCTGTAGGGTCTCCTCCTTGGAGCTTTCCAATTGCCCTTGGGCATGGTGCTGAGCATCCTACTCTGGGTGTCCCTGCTGGAGCAGGGGATGTGCCCAGTTGACCCAGAGAGCCCTGCACACCTCAGCCACACTGTGACACAGCTACCTGAAAACTGAAGTAAATTCAGGCAATGAAGGAATTATTTTGAGAAACTTTGGCCAACTCACAGTAGGAGATTCAGAAAACGAAGTCCTTCATGCCAAGCAGTCCGTAGTTGGTATTAGCAACACTCTAAATATAGATGATTAAATAAAAAGTAGTAATGAGAATAGCTATATTATAGATACTAGGCCTCCTTAAACCAAACCAAAGGAATGAGAGGGGTAGGAACAGCAACCACTAAAGTAAATGGAGAAGTTATCCATCTTTGGAAAAGCTACAAAAGAGGGATTGAGCACAAAAGCTGAATCTATCCCTGCAGGTGGATTCCTATCTCCAGTTTTTCCCAGCTCCAGTTCCGCCTGGCCACAGGTACATTTCTCTGAGAGACACAGCTAGGTTTTTTATACAGATATGCCACAGACATCTGAATGGATTCAAATACCATGCAAGCAAACAAGCAACCATAGTGCACAACTCAGGAAAAATTCATAAGCAATCTGTCATTGAAGGAGATGGACTGTGGCAAAGGATTTTCCAGCTGTGTGCAGTCCACAAAATACCTCAAAGACAATGCTATTGTGTGTGCATTTGCAGCTGTGCACACAAGACCGTGACGAAGGTCTTTTTATTGTGTTGAATCCTAAAGTCACTCCCTGGAGAAGAATTTAGTTTTCCTATGCAAAACATGGTTATTAAACTACCAAGCACTTTATAGTTGGGAAAAAGAGTTCATCAGGAATGCTCCTTAAAGCTTCTGAAGAAAATGCAGAAAACTCTTTCTTCAGTAGCTGTAGGTACTGCTTATAGATTAAACTAGGAATATACACTACAGAGTCATTTGGGGTTTCTCTTAAATCACTGAAGGCTGCTAGGATGCCAAATGCTTGCTCTGCTCCGGACATACATTGATAGCCAACTGGCATAACGTTAGGATTATGGGATAGAGATCAAGATATGTAATCGTTAGCACCATGTGTCTCCAGCCTGTGATTCTAAAGGTAACATCAGTCCATACTTAATTAAAAAGCGATACGATTTCAAACTTGTAAGCCAGTGTTTTGGGTTGGGTGAGATTGCAGAAAGGGTACTTTCCAACTAAAGATTTCTTCTGCTCAGCAGATTTCTGTCCAGAATATTTTGTCTACTTTGCTATTTTTACAAGAGGCCACTGACCTGAAAATATGCTTTGGACAGAATAGAAGCATTTATATATACGGGAATGATTAGAAATTGGTAACTTTAACCACCAGGCTGAGACCTGGTGGATTCCTCGCATTACACAGGGGATCTCTCCATGTACAGCTTTCTAACTCAGGTTGATAAAACCGAACTGCAGTAACATGGAGTGCTTCAGCATCCATGGCACTGTCAAGGCTGTGTCACCCATGTCTCCTAGACCACAGCAAAGCCTTAAAAGTTAAAGCTTCACTTTGAAATAAAACATATCTACATGCTAGATCAAATATCTTTTTTTCCTGATGTCGCTACAGAAGAGTAGGGGTTGTTGACAAATAATCCTAATAAAGAAGAGCAAAGTAATCGGATTAGTTCTGCTTCTTAAAAACTGCAGTTCTCAAGAGGCAGCAGGAGACCTCAGAAGAAGCTGGAAGTCCCAGCAGGAGAGGGGTTCAATGTCTTAGCAGAGAACTGGCTGCATCAAAGCAGTCTGTCGCAGAAGAAAGTTTAGTGAGTCAAGAGACATTGCTCTTTACTCAGTGAATTCCTGAGCAGAAAGTGGGCATGGAACCACACGTGTACATAGGCTCACAGAATCATTAAGGTTGGAAAAGACCTCTAAGGTCATGTAGTCCAATTACCCACCTACCACCTGGAGCTGGGCCCATTTGTAAGTAAATGTTGTAGTGGGTAGGAAATGTGGCATTTAGGATTTGCTAAAATGAGTGAAGAAAAAGATCACATTGAAGCCTTCTCAGCAGAGGGGAAATGGAAGAGGTGTCTCTCACAGTGCATCCAAACACAAGGGCCTGAGGACCATCTGCCTATAAGAGCTTTTTCATAAACCCCAGGAGATGAATGCAGACACTGGGTCAGTGCCTGTCCTCAGGAGAGAGTCTTAGATGGCCATGTGCACAAGGTGTCACTGTTGCTGGCTCTGGATGCCTCCATCCTAGCCTACCACATCTCTACCCAGAGGTACTGGACCTTCACTTTGGGCTGTGCGTGGCTCTGGGCTCTTGTACCAGGCTGCCTGTCTGGAGGGCTTGAAAGCCTGGGGTTTCTGAAGACAACTGCCTACCAGCAGTCCTCTTTAACGTGGGGAAGCACATGACACTCATGCAGGCTCGTGGCAACAGGAGCAGCCCACACTATGGGCACTGGGATCCACAAAGCAACTGAAGAACTGAGCTCTTCTTAACACAGAGCAAAAGGAGGTTGTGCCCAATAGCCGCTCAGTTCTGCAGGACAGGCAAGGTGATCCTCCAACACTGTCTTCCTGAAATGAAGCTTACCTCATCATTCCTCTTGCTGCTTTTGGTAAAACTGAAGAACAGAAATGAGGCTGTGCCTGAGAATGGCTTTGTCTGAAGCTGCTGCACATTTGCGTCACAAAAACTAAGGCTGCTTTCAAAGAGATGTCTGGTGCTCTTAGTACAACTCTTGCTGCTCCTAGAGCTTGATGTAGGCTACTGGGTTACCATACAAGCTGGCACAGAAATGTAAAGCAATAAAAAGCTTAGCAGTCATAAGGCACTAAGCAGTAGAAAGAAAAGTGACTAATTAAAAGACTTTTTAAGCTGTCCTGTCATGGTTGCTTTATTTGAAACCATTTACTGAAAATGAGCATTTCCTCTCTAATTTGTGCTCTTTCACAGGGGATTATTGCCTCATTGCCATAGTTTGCACAGCTTACCCATGACTGTGTGATGTGGCAGAGCATGTTTTCATGGCTACATCATCCATACCAGAGAGGCAATTTGCCAGGCATAGGGAAAGTGGAAGTTCAAACCTGAGCTCCCTGATAAGTCACAAGTTTAGCGCTGCCTGGAGCCACAGCCATCTCACCTCCCCTCATCAGGGCCACACCAGGAGACTCACAGCCATACAGCCCTGTACGGAGGAGTGTAGCCACTGAAAGGTCAAGAAATAACGTGACACGAGGACTAAAAGTCTTAGTCAATGACTGAGGACTTGTGGTGGCTTGTTTAATAGCCCCAAAGGGAATGTTCCCGCTCTTTAAAGGCTATTTCGTCTGCCCTTTGAGGATGGGAATGTGTGCCTGTGCTTCCATCTTATCTGAGCTGCTGACTTGGTTTCACATCAGACCGCTTTCCACATCAGTCAGCCTTTTGTATCAGGCATGGGAGACTTTTAGTCCCGATCCGGGTGGATCCAACACAAACCAAGTGCAGCCACTTAGGAGTTGGTTTGGATGGTGGCAGGTGAGCTTCTCCATGCCATGTCAATCTGCAAAAGACCGACATTCCCTCAGACATAGATCTTCAGAAAAAAAGTCTTTGTCCTCAAAGAGCTGTTGTGCTCGGTGGAAGGTTATCCGATCTACTGACCACTTTGGTTTGTGGATGTTTAGGACTTTGAGAAAGACTAAGTCGCCTCTCTGTGAGTTCCCAGAATTAGAGCCCTCTTTCTAAAACACCTGTGAGGGGATCTTCCTCTGAGTGCTCGTCTGGGACAAGTGGGAAAAAGTGTAAGCCTAAAAGCCCTGCCCTTACTACTCTTCCATAGCCAGGGGTTGTTCACTCATTGTAACTGTGACAAAACAACATACAGAAAGCAAATAACTCTATAAGCAAGAAACATCGTTTTGAGGTCTTAGTCAACTCTCACCCAGAAGGTAACAAACATCTATCTGAATGGCAGCATTACAGAAAGGAAAAATAATGTACTTTTAAAATATATATATATTTAGCACATTGGTAGCAAAAGGAATCCTCAGTGGAGTGTTGCTTCAGTGTGCCAAGAGCTGCATTATTAAATGCCATGGAGTGGTTCTGCTCCAAAGGAATCCATGCACATGGACAAAGAACAAGGAGAGATGCAAAGCAAGACTTGGCCACCTCATGGCCAAGCAGTAGGTGGTATGGGACAGAGATTTCCTGGCACCGTGCTGCTCCCAGAAGTCCTGGCTTTGTGCATGAGCAACTAACTGGCAGCAGTAACCCACAGAGCCCTACTTCATATTTTAAAGACAAAAGACCCACGCTCCATTGCTTTTTTAGAGGAAGTAGGAGTTTTTATTGTTTTTGTGTTTTTGTGGGTTTTTTTTGTCATTGACTTTTTAATTTATCTATTATTTGCTAAGAAGGTTTCCATAGCTGATTTAGAAACAAAAGAAGACTGTTATGTGGCTCCCACTTCTTTACACAGCTGGTTGCATATCCACCATGTGGCCAAAATACAGGTGTTCCCAAAAAACAGTGTTTATGTGCCCACTCCCAGAAATAGGACCCCAAAACCACCTCTGTTCCATGTCTCAGCTCACTTTGGGCATGACCAGCTCTGTATTACTCACCAAGCAGAGGCATCTGAGTTTTCTAACTTGCCTGCGTACCCAGCATGAACACTGGCAGAGCAGGAAGCAGAGAGTAGGGACCTACCCTGAGAAACACAACAGTATGGCAGCATCTATGCTGCAGCCATTTCTGCTCATTGTATCATTTCACATCTAGTAATCACTTTTTAGGGAGGTCTGCTCCTGAAAACATTTTTACGGCCGTTGGTCACAGTCCTTAAGTGTTCTTAGTCTACAAATTGCAGGGTCACAAGGTAGCGCCTCACGTAACACCAGGCTCATTGCCAGGGTGCCAACAGTGAGTTAGTTAAGTATCACTGAAGAGTACTGGCCCATCTGTTTTTAGATGTGTATGCCTTATATCAGGTCTTGAATAGCAGCAGTTGCCCCTCTGTGCATGAAATAAAGTAAGCTGTAAGACTGTGAGGGTATATTAGGACATCAGTGCAGCCCAAACATGTAAAAAAGCGATGGGTTTTCTTCTGGACATAAATAGCAAGCCTAATTAATTGTTACACTCTCAGTAGGTGCTCATGATACAGCTTTCTGGGCACGTTCTGGAGTAAAAATGAGCTTATTATTAATTAACTACAATCAACATAGTAATTATACTACGTGAGACCTATTCTGTTGTTCCTTTTAAATCATCTACAAAGTGTGACTGTAGTAGAATTTGGAAAACCAAGTATATTTCTGAAGTAAAGTAAGATAATTAATTGCTCTCACTGGATTCCTCTCTGTTTACAGAGTGCACATGGAGAGCAAACATGTGGAAGTGCTTACATGAGGATGAGGATGAAAGACAGGTCTTCAGCCCTCCAGCCAAGAGCCCTCCACCTTAAATGACCTGTGAGCCTCATTACACCAGGCAGATTTATAGGGTGAAGATGCCAAAGTAGCTTGTACAATAGCTAGCTAATAGCAACGTGACACTAGAGAGGCACCTAACGCGCTGCCTGTCCCAGCCCACAGTCAGCACAGCTCTGCTCCTCCAGGTTGCAGGATGGTGACAACCCATTAGAGGGTGACTTAGGTTACCAGAGGACAAATCTACAAGTGCATGGCCAAGGTATCAGTCCCAAAGGGGAAAAAGAAAATATATAAAATGTGATCAAGATCGTGCAATTATATTTTCCTCTCATCATCTACACTGCTTTGAACACAGAGTTGCTGAATACGATTGCTACTAGATAAAGAGTGACAGTTGTCGTGTGCCGCTCCAAATTCTTTTCCAACACAGAGGCACAGAAAATAGCACCAGTGACAAGGAAGAGATACCAAAAAAAGGCACCACAAGTTCATTCATCATAGACATTTTCCTAGCAGAATACAAATGACATATAGAAACATAGAATCATAGAATGGCTTGGGTTGTAGGGGACCTTAAAGATCATCCACTTCCAACTCCCTGCTGAGGGCTGGGAGCCATTGGATTAGGCTGCCCAGGGCCCACCAACCCGGCCTTGAGCACCTCCAGGGATGGGGCACCCACAGCTCTCTGGGCAGATGTGCCAGGGCTTCACTGCCCTCTGAGCAAAGCAGTCCCTCCTAACATCTAATCTAAATCTCCCCTCTTTGACTTTAAAGCCACCCCCCCTTGTTCTATCACTATCAGACTACATAAGAAGCCAGTTTCTCTTTATAAGCTCCCTTTAAGTACTGGAAGGCCACAATGAGGTCTCCCAGAGCCTTCTCTTCTCCAAGCTAAACAAGCATATCTGCCTCAACCTTTCTTTGTAAGAATGGTGCTCCAAAACCAAAAGCAGCACTAAATGCTGGACAGTTGGTAAAATTCATATTGCCCTCACTCTTGTCAGGAAAAATAAGACATTCCCCGTTCAAATCCACTCTTTGCCTCATTCAGCACAGGGCTTTCCACTGAGATCTGCCATCGCAAAACAAACTCTAGAGGACTCTGGTGTAGATAACCTGCAGCCTCTGCTACTCCCAGGAGCAGGAACCAGAGCCTAAAATTCCCTATCTCCTCAATATTCAAGGGTTAGAATTGTTGTTTTGTTGTTGTTTTTTTTTTTTTTTCCTTCTACGGATTAATCATTATTTAAGTTACCTTAGAGAAAGCAGAAGTTCCAACATGAGGGATGAGGGTGCTTGTTGCAGTGTCTTTCTCCAGCTGCCCTGGGAGCACACTAATTCAGACCTGGTGGCTTGGGCAACGTCCTCATGGGTGGGAGGTGCAGTTTCTGACACCCTCGGGCAGAGGGATCAGTCAGTCCCTGGGTCTCCCACATCCCAACCACCCACCTTACCCGTGACAGCAAGTGACTATGTGTTAGCCTGTAGTATCTGAGACTAACCTTGCAAAGATCCTTTAACTTCTCAAACAAAGAACTTCTTTGTGGATGGCTGATCATCTGCTTTTCCCGAAAGGTTAAACAGGGCCTCGACTCCTTCAATTACTTGGCTTGGTGACAATGAGCTTTAGCAGGCTAAGCAAAGCTCTGCATGTGAAAACAGCTGAACTGACATGTATTTAGTGTGTTGCTGGCTTCTCCTCCAGCAGCTTTAATCAATGTTCAGAGAGCAGGTAAAATGTGCTCTGTGTGCCCAGAACGAGGATGCCAGTGGCTGTTTCTACAAAGACACCCAGGCATAACTGCTGATAGGACAAAAAGGGAAGTAAATAGCAAATATAACACAAATCCTTCCATCTGCTGATCTCTTCAAGGATCCTTGTGGCTACCATGGGAGTAAAGTATTTCCTTTTCTTTAAATGCCAAGAGTGAAGCTGGGAGAAATTTGGCGAAAGCCAAGCAGCAAATCTGCTATGCTAGGAAAAAATCTCCAAATTTTCACTTCTTATTTGAGTTTCAGCTCTTTTGGTCTTACCTGGTGAAAGCAGGGACTCGGGTGAAGGCTACAAGACAGATGAAGCTAATGGAACTGGGATTGTTCGGTCTGGAGAAGAGGAGGCTCAGGGGAGACCCCATCTCTACAACTGCCTGAAAGGAGCTTGTGGTGAGGTGGGGGTCAGTCTCTTCTCCTGCATAGCTAGTGACAGGCAAGAACTAATGGCCTTAAGTTGAGCCAGAAGAGATTCAGGTTGGATGTTAGGAAACATTTCTTCTCAGAAAGAGTGGTCAGATTGGCACAGGCTGCCCAGGGAGGTGTTCAAGGAATGTGGAGATGTGGCACTGAGGGATGTGGTCAGGGGGCTGGTGGGGATGGATTGTGGCTGCACAGGATGATCTTAGTGGTCTTTCCAACCTTGATATTTTTGGTAATTCTATGATTCTTTTGTAATTATGACTACAGACCACAGTGCTCCAGCCCTGCTTGTATAATCCTGCCCATCTCCTTTACCCCCTGAGAGCAACACACAGGGTGAGCTCTGGGGTTCAGAAATCACCCAACAGATGCCTCCTTGTGTACCCAATGGCAGTCTGATCTCACGTCTCTGCACAGAGCTTTTGCATTAAAAACATGTTCTTAATATTCAGACAAGGTGGGGTGCAGACACTGGAAAAGCAGCAAGGCATACACGGGACAAAAAGTACAAGCAAATAAAAAAACACCCAGACCCATTCTTTCATTCTGAGGTCCATGTCTATCCAGCTTAGCTTTCTGGACACAGTGGCCAAATCTGAACCCCTTTGTGGGCCTAAGCTGTTCACAAGGCCTGGATGAGGAGAAAGCCCAGACAGGGCAGGCACATCCAGAGGCTCACAGCATCGTAGTGGAGCCGGGCTGAGTGCAGGTTAAGTTCATCTGTGGTGGTGATTTATGGCAAATGGGATTTGGATCAGTGTGAACATGAATAAACCATATCAAACAGACCACTAGAAAGCTGCATGATGAAGAGTAGTTTCAGTCATGACCAATCTGATTTCTGGCCAAATCAGAGGGTGAAAGGCTCCATATCCCATTACCATCCACCCCAGAAGCTATCTTTAGACACAGTAGGAGCTCTGTCCTCTCTTCAGACCATCCCAGATCTCTGGAGTGAGGAAAAACAGGAAAGGAAAAATGTACCATGAAAAAGATAAAGCATATTTGGGCTTGTGGCCTAGAAGTAAAAAAGAGACCTTAAAGGGTAGCAGCTGAAGAGAAGTGACAAAAAGAAACACTGAACCTTGAAAAGATAAATAGATTTAATGGCACTTTTAATACTCGTAAGTTCTTTCTTTATGCTGCTCATAGCTTATGAAGAAGGGTGGATATTTTTATGTTTATACTTTCTTCCTTTTTTAAACTTATCTTCTTCAGATGTTTTCAACACATCCTTAAATAAAACCAAGATCTGAGACCTTACCAAATTAATTTGTAACATATCAAAGATGCATTTTATTTTCTGAATTGAAGTGGTCTAATGCAGCGAGAACAAGAGAAAGTATCTGTACTGATTTCTGCACCAATGTAATGACCTGCTTCAAAGCATGATTTAGAAAATCACTTGAGCACAACCATGTTCAAATTGACCAATTGACCATTATGAACTGGACAATATTAGATAATGAGATTTGTTTAAACAAACAAAGAGAGAAAATTTAGATGGTTTCAATTCCTAACATGATCTAGAAGAAAATCAGTTTCCAAGAGTGATTCCCTCTCCTTGAAGAGAGACACACAGTCTGCAGGCAGCTTGTTTGCAAAGAGTGTGGCTTCATCACACTCCTCTGCTGCTCCCTAAGGGATTGCCACCCCTGAAGTCATGAATGTGCTTTCCCTTCTGGATGCTTCTTCTGGGCTCTGCAGCAAAACCATTAGACTCTCTGATCCAGTCATCACTGAATTCATTTAATGGGACAAAAAGCAAGGATGGGAAAAATTCAGTTAAAACCATTAATCATAGCGTAATGCTTGCACTGTCCAAGGCTGCCAGGCAGTCCTCTGTGGTGCCATCACAGCACCCTCACTGTGGAGTTGAGGGCAATGGAGTGAGGGCATCAATAGTCAGTCTCCATGCTGACTACGCCTGTTCTGGAGGCCGGCTTCTCTGAGTGATTTCACCTGAAACAGAGGCTTTTAAAGAGACTAACAAACTCCTGATCTTTCTGTCAGAGATGGCAACCTTGTGGGAGTGCACTGTCATGTCAGCTTTGCGCTTACCTCAAGGAAGGACTTTCCTCCATGGGCAGATCTGCCTATATGTAGTTACTTGAAAGTTACACACAACAGGGTAATAATGTCTCTCCTTGGTTTGAGGCTGCAGTACCTATAAAAAGATGAATGTCTGTGGGAGACTCCTAAGGACAAAGGAACCCCGACAAACTCCAGGCATTTCAAAGTCCAAGAAGTTTTTGGGCAACACTCTCAGAAATACGGTCTGAATTTTGGGTGGTCCTATGTGAAACTAGGAGCTGGCCTCAGAGATCCTGATGGTTCTCTTCCAACTGGGGATATTCTGTAGTTCTGTAATTCCTGACACCATGGTATCTTCACCACTAGCAAACAAGATGCCTGAGTGCCCCACATACCAGCTTTGCCCCTCTCGCATTTGTTAATTACTCTCATGAGCATGTTTCACAAACTTGCAAAGCTATTTCTCCTCTGAGACAGAGAATCACTCCTCTTCCAAACACACAACAGAACGAGACAGTTTCAGTAACTTTCTCAAAACCTCATGGGAAAAAGCAGGTAGAAATGAGATCTGAAGTTCAGCCCCCCAGCCCAGCTCCCTAACTGTAAGCCCATCCTTCCTTCCACACACTCAGATCTAAGAGGAAGCGGAGATAAAAAGAAGGCTACCAGCATGGCCCCGCACCGCCTGCCCGCAGTGCTGCAGGAAGCACCATTGTTATTTCGAGCCAGGCGATCCGCACACATCAATCTCTGCTCTGGAAACACAGGCGCTGGCAGGAGCCCCAGCCAAGGACACTGCTGATGGAGATGCCACGTCGAAACGGATGTGCAGGATGTTTGTGATCATCAGGGCTGGGGGGTGGGTGGTCTCTACATCTGCACCTGGACCTGTTCCAACACAGAGCTGCTTGTACCAGAGCATGCCCCATTTCCTTATCCCTGGTTGCTCCACAGTTTTGGATGTCTTATGCTTGTGCAGGGAAACAAGGGCACGCAGAAGAATGTCCTTCACATTGCATCAATAAATAGAAACACTCCGCTTCTACTCCCACCTTCCCCAGAAGACTCAACACAAATCCTACAGCAAAGAAGACAGAGTCCTGCAGCCTTCAGAAGTCCGCGTTGGTAAAATTCCTGCTGCCTTCAGGAATGGCAGCATTGTCACAGTGTGCAGGACAAGCAGATCCCCTTCACAGCAAGCAGGGCTTCCTGCTGAAGGCTGGAATGCACAGCAGGCTGCCGACCTTGCGGGGGCTGACACGATGAGTAAGGACAAGTCTCATGAGTAAGACCCACAGGACTGGACACGGCTTGTCATTCCTTCAAGTGCGTGCAGGCCTGCTGAAGCTGACCTGTAAATTAGTCAAGAAAATGAAAGCTAAAGGTTACTCTGTCCTACTACTGAGGGAAACCGCAGTTCTTTCCAACAGTACTTCCTGGGTCTCACTGGTTAGGAGCATATCTGTAACTGCAGCGGTGCCAGCAGTACCGTTAAAACTGAGAGAACAAAATGAGAATCAAAGCACACTGTAAGCATTGGCTTGTGAGGGAATGCCATGAGATGGGAGTCACTGCAACTTGCCTTGTGCTAAATCTCAAGGAAATTGTGCTTGTGCTCTTCTTACTCATCTTTGCACACTGTTCACAGATTTGTCATCACCAAACAGCACAGGCATGCAAGATATATACTATCATCAGCTCTTGTAGGCACCCACGAGTATTTCCTCCTGTTTGCTCCAAAACACTTCCTGCTCCAAGGCTGACACGGGGCAAAAGAAGGACAGCATCAGCGGTGATGCTGACGTAGACAAAGGTTTGCTGCAGCCTGTCTGTTTGCGGGGGCTTACCTCTGTGTGCTGATTAAAGAGATTGCAGTGATCCCTTTAGAAGAGATTTATGTGCTGCGACTGTGTGCACGCAAATCCCTTGCTGTAAGTAGCTGGAGGAGAAGCTGTAATCAGATCATGCCAGATTCAAGAGCAAAGTATTTGGGATGAGAAACCACAAATCTCTTAAAAAGCAAAAAACTTCTCATCAGATGCCACTAAGACACAGGTGTCCAACCTTTTTCCTGGGCCACACTGAGTGAACAGGAATTGTCTTGGGTCTCACACACACACACACAGGAGCCTCTGAAAGTAATGCCTCCTATTTATTTCCTTGAAAACTTGAGGCCATATCTGGAGTACTGAGTCCAGGCCTGGGGCCTCAGTGCAGAAAGGATGTGGAGCTCTTGGAGTGAGTCCAGAGGTGGGTCACTGAGATGATCAGAGGGCAGGAGCACCTCTCCTATGAGGAAAAGTTAAGGGAACTGGGCTTGTTTAGCTTGGAGAAGAGAAGGCTCTGGGGAGACCTCATTGTGGCCTTCCAGTACTTGAAGGGAGTGTATAAACAGGAGGGGGAATGGCTGTTTACAAGGGTGGATTGTGATAGGACAAGTGGGAATGGTCTTAAACTGAGACAGAGGAAGTTTAGGTTAGATATGAGGAGGAAGTTTTTCACACAGAGGGTGGTGACACACAGGAACAGGTTGCCCAAGGAGGCTGTGGATGCCCCGTCCCTGGAGGCATTCAAGGCCAGGCTGGATGTGGCTCTGGGCAGCCTGGTCTGGTGGTTGGTGACACATAGCAGGGAGGCTGAAACTGGATGATTGTTGTGGCCCTTTTCACCCAGGCCATTCTATAATCCTATGATTCTACAACTATACAAAGAGCACAACAGCACTATTTGATAGAACAAAATCTCAGGTACAAAACAGTCTCCACTATTAGCTCTGTGTTTTCACCGGCAATGAACAAAAGCCTGCATGCCATGCTTGTAGCAATCTGCACCAGCAA
>JAPSGF010000084.1:62024-100771 GCA_035772895.1 Perdix hodgsoniae
AAAGGAAAGGAAAGGAAAGGAAAGGAAAGGAAAGGAAAGGAAAGGAAAGGAAAATGATTGTGCTCCCTATGTCCCTGCCCCAGATGAGCTCTTAGTTCGTGCTGTAGCAGGACTGGGCTGTCAAGCTCTGCTTCAGACCTTCCTCCTCATCATCAGAGCTTACAAGCCAACCAGCAGTAGTAATTTGGCTTGTAGAGAGTTGCTCAGCTCAGATCTGAAGGCCATTGAGGTTTTTTTTACTAGAGCTAGATCTGAAATGATAAATGTTTGCTCTAGGAAGCAGAGCCTAAACATAGAAATACTTCAAAAGAGAGTAGCTTTTTCTTATCTTCTAGTTCATCGAGGGCAAATGATTTACGACTGCCTGTCTCTTCTATTAACGACACTCCTTACTCCCTAGCCTTATTCCTTTCCACTTTCTCTGCTCATCATCCTTAATTCTGAAACCCCTCATTCTCACACCTGGCAGCTCTCCCCTGTACTTATCCAAACCCTCTCTTCAGAGGACTGAAGCATGACACTTTTTTCTTGCCTGGGCTGATACGGTACAAATTGACATCTGCTATGCAGCCATGTGTTGAAAGGAGGCCCTTGCAAAAATCCCTAACACTGAATACAGAATTCTATTAGAGTAAGAAAAAAACAAATTAACACTATTCTGTCTCTCTGCACTCTCCTGCCAGAGATGCGCTGAAATCATCCTCATCTGCCACCCCACTGCAAATTTATAAGTGGCAATACTCCATAGATCCTTGCAGCTATGATTAATTCTATCTGGGAAGAAAGAAAGCCTCAGAATTCAATGAAGAAGTTACCACATACAAAAGAGATGTTGCTCAATAGTGGCCCGCTTTCATTTTATTAGGACTATAATGCTGAAATTAGTTGTTAGTGTTTTGAGGTCTGCCTTTGATCTTAATAATATATGTGGTGAGAATTGGACAAATCAGTAATTGGCTCCAGCTGGAGACAAAGCAGTTGGAAAAAAAGCCATTTCGGGATCCTCTGTAGTTTCTTAAGTAAACCCTAGCATTAAGGACACGCAAATTTTACTGGGGAGAGGGCAGAGGAGATGGGCTTGCAGTGCCGAACAGAAAAACAAATGCAAATGATTTTAGGTGAGCCAACTGAAAATGCTTCATTTGAATTAACTTCAAGAAAATGGAAACCAGTTTTGTCCAGGTTTATCTGCAGTGAAAACTGTCCACTGAGTCCAGTGGTGGGGATACCTATCTGGAAGTTTTGTCAGAGCTGGTGAAGGAGGCTTGATGGAAGCAAACGTGGGAACTGAGAGCTCCCGCTGAGCCGTGTCTGCTGATGACCTCCTTATGCCACCCAGAGTGGAGTCATCCCAACATCACCTGATGCAAGTGTGCTCAGATCTACAAAATATTTCAGTATTTGGACACAGCAACACCTCCAAGAGGAATGCTTTAACCAGCGGGCTATACAGTACTCAAGGCTGGATGTGGCTCTGAGCAGCCTGGCCCAGTTGTTGGCAACCCTGCCCACAGCAGGGGAGTTGAAACTAAATGATCTTTAAGGTCCTTTTCAACCCAGGCCATTCTGTGATTTACTGTTCAAGAATGAACAATATTGAAGAACAATGCTTATTCCTCTGAGGTGAAGAGAAGGCACCTGGCCGAACCACCTGTGTCAGAGACCCAGCCTTCTTGCCACTTGTGAGTGATGCCCTAAGTCCTTCAAGAGTCCAGCCTAAAAAATACAGGGAATCCAAATCAGAGTTTAGATAGGCCAAGATTACACTTCTTAACAAACAATTTGCTCCCTTTAAACACTCATTACAATCCCTGTTAGATGTTGCAACATAATCTTTGATTTCCCTACTGCTGGTAGCTAACAAGGACATGCAAACAATAATGGGCTGCCACCACATCAACCCCCGCCTTAATCTATTGTGCCATGGCTCCAGGATGCAGCTAACTAAACCAGACATGACTCCATTTGTCTATTTGTGCTAAATGCAGATATATCTTTGGAACAGCAGAGGTGTGCTATGCTCTGCTGTGCTCTGTTTTGCAGCAGGATTACAGAAACACCACCTTCAAGACTACTGGCAGGCAGAGTGGCAGTCTGCCAAACAGGTTTTATTCCACAAACACATCCTTTAAGCTTCAGCGCTGTGTGCTGTGACTGGATTTCATGAACGCAGTAACAACAAAACAAACAAACAAACAAACAAACCTGTTATCTCGTCATCTCAGAGGTTGTCAGCAACAGCTGAAAATAAGATGGAAATATTTTCATTTTGTTGCTCTGGTTTCAAGGGAAAGATCTTGCCCCATAGGACAAGAAGAGAGACTGTGGAGCTGGAACGTATTTATAGACTGCAGGGAGCTGTTTGCAATTATCATTTGTACAACATACCTTAATGGAACCACAGCGAAGTGCTTGTGGTTCAAAGGCTGAATGTTACTCATACTTTACATACAGCAGACACTGCTTGGGCAGGAGCCAAGAAGCACTTCTGCTGAGCCTCATGACGTGCACGACACAGCCACAGGGACATCTCCAGGTCTCTGCACAACAGCCACTCAGGGCTGGTAATCTGGTTTGCCTCTGAGAAGGGATTTCCAGGCTCTGGCATTTGTGGTTAGGTTTTTGACAGGAGATGGAGGAATATGCAGCAATTCACTATATGTTTGTACCTCTTCTCGCAGGTAGTGATTTTCAAATCACAGAATCACAGAATGGCCAGGGTTGGAAGGGACCTCAAGGATCATGAAGCTCCAACCCCCTGCCACATGCAGGGCCACCAACCTCCCCATTTAATGCTAGACCAGGCTGCCCAGGGCCCCATCCAGTCTGGCCTTGAACACCTCTAGGAATGGGGCATCCACAGCCTCTCTGGGCAGCCTGTTCCAGCACCTCACCACTCTCTGTAAAGAACGTCCCCTGACATCCAGCCTAAATCTCCCCTCCCTCAGCTTAAAACCATTTCTCCTCGTCCTGCAGTTATCTACCCCTTCAGAGAGTTGATTCCCCTCCTGTTTGTAGGCTCCCTCTAGGTACTGAAAGGCTGCAATGAGGTCACCCCACAGCCCCAGCTCCCTCAGCCTGTCTTCGTAGGGGAGGTGCTTCAGCCCTTTGATCATCTTCATGGCCCTACTCTGGACCCTCTCCCACAGCTCTATCTTTCTTGTAATGGGGGCTCCAGATCTGGACACAGTACTCCAGACAGAGCCTCACAAGAGCAGAGTAGAGAGGGACAATCACCTTCCTGTCCCTGCTGGCCACCCCTCTTATGATGGAGCCCAGGATACCATTTGCTTTCTGAGCTGCAAGAGCACACTGCTGGCTCAGGTTAAGCTTTTCATTCATCAAGACCCCCAGGTCCTTCTCTGCAGGGCTGCTCTCAAGTATTTCTCCTTCCAGTCTATATGGATGCCTGGGATTCCTCCGTCTCAAGTGCAAAACCTTGCACTTTGCTGTGTTGAACCTCATTGGGTAAACCCAGGCCCATCTTTCTTTTTGAAGTCCCTCTGAATGGCATCCCTTCCTTCCACCACCAAATGCCAGTTCTCTCCATGCTGTTTGAGTAAACTGGGAACTTAGTTTGCTGTGCAACTGCAAATACTTAACTCTAGGTGTTATGTTTTTTTAATCTTTCTCTCCCAACAGAGTCTATTACATATTCTTGTCTAGTGATGTCTATTTTTTGATTGCTTTCTTTGGTAGAGAGGGAACTTGGTAAGCAATAACTTCCCCACGTGAGCTCTGACATGCATGAGCATCTCCCCATGCCCCGCATCCAGCCACAGTCCAAGAGATACAACTGTACCAAGCAGAGACACATAACATCCTAGAGATGATGCTGCCATCTATCTTATAAGCCCGCTCCTGTTCTGCTTTTTGCAGTGGAACAGTCAGGGCTCACAAGTTGCAAAAAATTGGTGCTTCATTTGGGCCATTTGTGCTGTGATCCTGTAACAACAGCTCACATCTACACGCTCAGTGATTGCAGTTCCCAGCTTCCAGGGCTTGAAGCAACATGGCTCTGCTGTCTCTACTATTAGGCAGGCTGCTAGTAACACAGAAGACCAACACAACTGTGGCTCCAACGCCTCCGGCCGAGCTCATGGCTTCACCTGGCTTTTGAGTCACATCTCGGCATGTCTGCTCTGGTGTACGTCAAATGTGAAACGCACCCTCAGCCCCCACGATGATGGTAGCAGTGGGAAGATTGCACAAAGTTTCATAGCCTTCCCTGGCACTCCTGCAGTGCTTCGGCGTTCTCCCAGCAACATACAAATACCCACAGCCCACTTACCTGCCCTGCAGCAGATAATGTACAAAAGCATATAAAAAACAGAGTGATCTTTTTTCTCAGTACATGCTCCCAGCTTCAGGCAATCACCAATTTCTTGAGCTGGATATGGAATCCTCATGTACAGAAAGTCTCAAAGAACTTACTGCTGGAGAGCATATCTCAGCCTTTCCAGGACTGGTAAATACTTTTGGCCTTCATAATAGCCTAAGATAACCAACTCCACAATGTGCCTTTACATTGGACACGTAAAGAGAAGTTGCGGAAGAGAAGTTGTGTTTCCCAAGAGAAGCTGTGGGTGCCCCATCCTTGGAGGTGCTGAAGGCCGGGTTGGCTGGGCCCTGGGCAGCCTGAGCTGGTAGGGGCAGCCAGCCCACAGCAGGGGTTGGCTGGGTGGGCTGTGAGGTCCTTTGCAGCCCATCCATCCTGCGATTCTATGATACAGATGCTCCAGGTGTTTTCTTGAACCTGCTACCTGGTAATTTCATTTGGTGGCACCTTGATTTTACCTTATGAAAAATTATTCATAATAATTTTTTCATCTTCCACACACCATTCCATCTGTTTTATGGACTTCTATTGTACGTCTGCTCAGCAGTCTTCAATTCCAGGCTGTTGAGTGCCACATTATGTAATCTTTACTTGCAAGGAGGCTCTTAATGTCTCTTACAAAATCACTGTTTTACTTCAGTCATACCATACCTCTTCTTAAAGTCAGGTAATCAGAACTGATCTTAACTCCCAAGGTACAGGAGCACTGGGTGCTTGCATCTGGCACAGATATTTTTTCTTTTCCTTTCCTATCATGTCCAATAACATTTGTCTATGGTTGAAATCAGTGATTTCAGAGAACTTTCTCCAAGATTTTAGCTGAATACCAATAACCAGTTCAGAGCTCACTGCTGTATCTCTGCAGCAATGCATTTTCCTGCCTGCCTCTATCACTCTGCATAGCTGATACGCCACTGTTGTGTCACAGCATGCCACAGTGATAGCTGTCACTTCATTTCCTACGTGTTTACTGAATTTTCTTGCAGCTCTTTGCAACCTTCTTCGCTTATGAATTTCCTGAGTGGTTAGATACCTTTGAAAATAATTTATAACCATGTGGGAGGGCACAGGGACACAGATCCCTGGGAAGCCTCTCCTTCTGTCAGGGAAATTGCCTATTATTGTCCCCCTTTCTTTCCTATCTATAACAACTCCCAGGAGGATCTTTCCTTCAACTCCTGTAACAACTGGCAGAAACCAAACCTACTTTCTAAGCAAAGGGAGAATGCATTATTAAGAGCTTTTCAGAAAATCAATTGTGATGAATTATCTGCACGCTTACAGAAATCCCAAATATGGGGCAGCTTCTGTACCACGATTGACTGAATAGTTTAGGACCTCAGCCTGGAAAAGAGATGACTTGAAGACTTATGAAAGAAATCCAAAGACCAAGAGACTACAGTGAAACAGATGCCTCACTTTCCTCAAACTCGGGGCCTGGAGCAAAGCTGAATCAGAGGCAGCAGAGAGCAGGTTCAGCACCAGCATGAGGAAGGGGCTCACCATGCAGTGGTCACAGATGTGGGTGCTGAAGGTCTGCAGGCTTCAAAGGGAAGCTGGACAAGCATACAGAAGCTAAGGCATCAAGGACACAGCCTCTATACTCAGTGGAATTTGTCCCCAGGAAAAACGTAGCTGATAGTGGTGTGACTGTTAGGTGGGAACCACTGTCATATCCCTAAGCAAACATGAACTGCACCATAACTGTATCCCACTCAAATAAAGGTTTTTCAATTGCTCTTTAGAAGATCACTGTAAGCCTGAAGTACCAACAACTGGATCTGCAAATGTTTGTAGGATTTTCATCTCTCCCCAGGCACTCTGGCAGTTTGCAATCCTACTGCCCTTGCCTAATCCTATAACAACATAAGAAACCTATGCAATCACCTACCGTTACTGAACCTATTCTCCAGGGTAAAATTCAGAGCCTTCTACTTACAAAACCTAACCAACAATGGCTTTTCATACCTAAACTGTTACTGAATGTGGCAGGAGATACCTTTGCAAGTGGAAACCATAAGAGTTTCAAGGGCACAAAGTACAAAAAAGTTGACTTTGCTGATTTCCTTTTAGGAAGTAGAAACAGATGAAAAAAGAATCAGTGAATTGCTGCATTTGTTTATAAACATTAAAAGATTCTTTCTCCCTTTCTTTTTTTCATCCTTGATTGTATCTTCTCAGAGGAAAGGGTGTCTCTGGTTTAAGTCCTTAGTAACAGAAACCAGGACACAGAGATGTTTTGACAAGTACTGTCTCTAATTAGATCACAAATTTCAGAGAGCAGGGAATGTACCTTTTTCTGCCTTCCGCGTTAAGGCAGAACCTATTTGCATTTAACTGCTAATAAATAACTCAAGAAATTTTCAGTTGAATAGTATGAGTAACAACTCAGGGCCAAAATATGCCTTTGCTGCATTAGCAATAATCCCTGCAGCATGTTGAGAAGGCTTCGTTGGAGGTGGTCATGCAGGAAGCAATTACCTTACGCATAGCTTGATTAAGGCTGGATGCAACTACAGTATGGACTGCACCCTCTACATTACAGTCCAGCATCATTAGGGACAGGGCAGCAGCCACTAGGAATCACCACACCAATGGAGCCATTTTTCCTTATCTTGTTGCAGTATGCTCCTTGCCCCCAACCCTACCTACCATAAACCTACCATAACCGCCCAGACTTACTAGCAATCTAAGCAGCCTTGCAGCTGTCACAGACAACGTGCAGCCAACATCATCCCACCACTGGCAGAACTCCTCCAGCGTCAGTGGCAATGCAGCTTACGTCAAAGCAGCAGGGCTGATCCTGTTGACTGGGGCTGTGGAGGTGGAAAAGACAAGACCTGCAGCTGGAGTCAAAGCCTGAAGAGAATCAATTGAGAAATTATACAGGAACAGTTCAAGGCGCTGCATGTGGGATGAAAGCTGGCTTATGTTTAATGAATCTAAGAAATTATTCAGTAATAGTTCATCCTCTGCAATGGGATCCCTATAATTAATGTAAGCAGCATCCACTAGAGCCAATACAAATTAGGTACTGGTCGTTCAAATTAATTCTTTGCCTTTGGGCACCTTTAGTTACACAACCAAGTAAAAACTTTCAACAGAGAGTAAGTCCATCTTTCTCAACAGCCACAAGCTAGTCAGCCCAAGTTACAGACCTGTAGTTCAGTACAGTACAGATATGGAGCACAGTCATTGTAGCAGGCTCTCGTGGTATCTTGCTTCTCCCCTGAAACCCGTGATCAGCTTTTCCTTACTCTCAGAAACCCTTAATACTTATGTGAGGACAGACAGGTCTGATTTAATGCTGTTCAGCACAGTGTAGAGGAATACTGTTTCAGGATGCCTGAGGTACATGCCTGAAGCACTGATGATATGTCTGGACAGACTGGTCTCACAGATGTATTGAAGACTTTCAAGAAAGAGCAGAATAACTGCTCAGAGAACTGCTGCAGAGAGGCCAAAAGTACTGGTGTGGTCAGGCTCTATGGACAGCCTAGGACTTCAGAGCTGTGGTCAAAGCAGGGGTATGCCTGCACTTTTAGATTCAAGCACCTTTGAACTCTGAGCAAGTCTGGAGGCCAGACTAAGTTCTGGGAAAATGCCTTAGCAAGGAGACATGCTTTGGCCTATGGGAATTACCATCTAACAAAAGAATTTTGTTGGCCAGATGAGTACCTTACATAATGACAGATTCTTAAGCCCATCTGTTTCTTTAGCCTGGTTTGTTCATCTGGATGTCCTGAAATGTATTAGTCAGTGTAGACATGAAGTAACACATGGAACACCAGAGGTAGGGTTGTCTCAAAGTCAAAAGCTCCAAAACATGCTGAGATCAAGACATTATTTCCACTTAGTTCCTATCAGCTGTCACCAAAGCCTACCTGCACTAGAATGAAACATCAGCGTGATCATTTTCCTTCTTAGAATTTCTATTCAGTGCAGAAACAGGTTTGCTGTTAGGACTTCACAACTAATGGCACCTCGAAGAAACAAAGAGGTTGTCTATCAAACTTCCTGCAATGATTCTGCCCTCTGAACAGTACCATTTTTGGTCAGCTGAAAGGAGGTTAGGGTACCTGCTGCTGGTCACTTTCTTGATGCTGTCAGTGTCAAAATATGCCTAACTAGAAAAAAAAGGAAAGACAGAAAGGGTTCAGACAGCTCAGCACTTCAGTGGTCACACTGCAGGCACTTCAGACTGCTGCTCCACACAAGCATCCACTGACTCAGAGCTTGCGATTAGACACTGCTTAGCTATCCCATCCTGGTAACTCCACAAGTTGAGGTGAGAAAACAAAACAATATAAAATTTAGTGAAAAAGTTTGAAAGAGGTCACATGATTCTTTCTGTCTGATCAGCTCCAACAGCATTGTTTTGTTGGCTGGAGGAATCCAGTAGGACTCTGCCGTACTTTAAAAGAAACTGAAATGCAAAAAGCAATCCCCAAAACAAAGCAGGTCAGGACAGGATTCCATCCTCTAGGAGAAAAGGGTGGTAGAATTAAAGTGAGAAAATTTTCAATGAAAACCCCAAACCAGAACAGATTGATTTCAGCTCTTGGAACTTAGACAGTTGCATTGATAAGCTCTTCTCTGTTGGAAAGCGTTTCAAGAAAAAACATTTGGCCAGACCCCAAAGGATTTTCCAGCTCTCCTCTCTCCCTTTGTTCCCAGCTGTTCTACTGGCTGTTTTACTCATGCTACTCTTTTTCCATATTATCTATTTCTATGAGAAATTCCTCTAATTTCACAGGGAGTGGTGGCTTCTTTGTTCTACTTCCCAGGACCTTCAGAGGCAAGTGGAAATTCAATTTCTTAACTGACGTGATATGCCTATTGCTTCTCCATGATTAAGAGGAAACGTAAGTATAATCAGAGACCCAGACATCCATCCATTTCTAAGCATCGCTCTCCAGAAATCAGTTCAGTAGTCATCGCATGCACTCTCAGAATAGGGACCAGAAAAGCTCCTCTGTAAAACCACTGGAGCCAGCAAGCAGCCTGCCTGGCCCATTGGTTATTTCATCCTCAGTTACACTGAGGTGAAACTCTTTCAGTACTGGTAGTTCCAAATGCTGCCACTGAAATCAGCTTTCCCTCCCACAGCCCCAGGGAGATCAAGTGCTTCCTGAAGAACCAAAATAGCCGTGCGCCTCATCTCTGCTCTGGAGAAGTTTCCAACTTGTTTAGTTTTGACAGGAGCCTTTCATGGGTTTGAGAGACTGCCCAAGAAACTAAAGATCTCTCTTCTTTCCATTGTCATAAAATACTCTTCTCTAAGCTAATCAGCACTTCTGATTTCGTCTCTGTCGGAACTCAGATCAGTGATACTGGTGCCCAGCTACATGCACGTTGGGATGTCAAACATGGTGTTCTCTGCCCACACCTATGCTTGTAAACAACAGTGCCAGGCCCAGGACGAAGCACAATCCAGACTCTGCTTCTATTAATTTTTTAACTGCTGTCATGTAGTTACCATGGCATCGTGCAAAAGAGATGCGTTGTAACTTGTCTAAAATACCTCAGATAGATGATATTTATTTGCTGTGGAGATCTGTTTAAAAAAATCTTGCCTCAGATTTTCAGTACAACAGTCCTGTTGGGAAACCCCATATCTGCATGGGAAAGGAGAAAAACAGAGTAGTTATGACGGGATCGTCACAACCTTCACTCTTGATTCCATGTAAAAGAATATCTGTGAAACTCCAACAGACAAGATAATTACTTTCCACTGCACTGTCATTTGCATAAGACCAAATCCTTACAGGGAAGCAGGCAGTCTATTATGGCCCCCACAGTATACACTTCATTTGAGACACACAACTGCTTTGTGTTTCAAAGGTTACAACATATAAGAAAATACACTGACAGGAGAAACATAGGGAAATGGTATGGACCACAATATCCATTACTGAAATATGAATTCTAATTCTTCTTCTGAATGCTGAACTTCATCTATAATTGCACACAGTGCTTCAAGAGCTGGGATCATTTCTAGTAATGCAATAGTGAAATTACTGAAAAATTGTAACAAAAAACCAACTCCACCCTAACCAACCAGACCCTTCCTAAAGTAAGGCTGTAATAGTGGTACTATTGCACTAAAGATGGGATTTCTTTTGTTAAAAAAGTTTATACAAAGCATGTACCAGCTCTGAGCCCCCACCATGCACTCTGATGTGTGAGTGAGCCCCAGAACTCTGCACCTGAGATTATCCAAATCCATTCTGTTCAACATAAGCCTGCATGCAATCCTTCTACTATTGCCACGTTAGTGCTTATTCTCAACACTGCGGTATCTGTACATATTTTTACTATAGATTCTGATATCAACAGAAAATCTGCAATGTAGATACAGGCACCTCACAAGAAATAGCCAGATGTTAAAACAGGAGATAATAAGTAGGAGAGACAGAATGGCTTTGGCAGAAACTGCTGTAGGGAAGGGAAGGGTGGTTCCAGGAACTGTGAGTATAAATTTTGATTAGGGCTGGGCTGGTATTTCCCACTTCAAATGCCTCCCTTTCTCTTTAATGAGGAAATAGGATTTTCAGTTTTGCCCCACTCAATAAGTGATTAAATGGAAACAAGGACTTGCTTTCATAGGTAAGCCAATCCAAATGTCACTTCTGTATGCCAACACTGGGAACAGTGACATTTTATACAAATACATGAACTTGCTGCAAAGCCATTATATTTAAGCTGTAATTGAATGTAGCAGTCAAAGAAAACACAGCATTTATTTCTGCAAATGTTTCTTTCCAGCAGTGAAAAAGAAATTGTTCTATTCCGAGCAACAGTGTTCAAGGTCAGTTTTCACTCCTTGAAAATGCACTGCAGTCTGAAAACACGAAGTAAGCAAAAAGAAGAGGAAGACCTGAAAAACCAAGGTCAGCAACAGATAAGGTTTTTGAAGTTACACTAAGAGCTGCACAGATGATTCACAGCCATTGCAGTTTTCCTTCACTTATATTGAAGGAAATTTGCTTACTTCACCTCTGCTCATGCAGGGTGCAAACTCATCTGTACCACAGGATGCTCACAAGTTTTTCATACAGAAACACCACTTACAGTGCACGTGTGCTGCTTTATCAGTAGAAATTTGCACTGGGCCCCATATGGATCAAAGATGTAGGTCCGAACAAAGAGGAAGGAACCTACAGTAGAAAACACGCTATTGCGAGCGGTCACCAAAGAGAGGATGAGGGAAAAGTGAGAAAGCCAAGATTATGCTGGAGAATGAGTATGGGAATTAGAAGTAACCAGTTTTATAGACAGAATGACTTAAGAACAGCATCACAAAGTTCACCTTTATCCATCTGCAAAGTCTTTAAAGTATGAGGATTCTTTTTGTTCCAGTTGTGTAAACTACAAGGTTGGCTGAATCTGATTATTTTCTGCAGGCTGCACTATAATTGTTCATTTTGGTGATACAATTGGACTGCTTCTTCAAGATAACAGAGACAGTTATTGAGCAAAATGGGCTTTGAAACATGGAGATAATGATCAAGAGCTGAAGTTTAGTAATAGATTTATTCACTTTCATTCATCCTATAAACCCCATGCTTTCCAAGATCAGACAAAATATATTAGCTATGGATGTACACCAAAAAAGTATTTAATCTTCATAAAAGAGATACAAAGATAAAACTTGTGAGCAATTCAGTTGAAGGATGGGGCAAAAGGGAAAAATGACTCCAGTTATTACTGCCGCATGCCTGTTCCCTGCTACAACCAACTCTACAATCACCACGGTTGAGGGGTCCTCTTGGGTTTACAAATCCATTCCCCCTCCTCAGACACACTCATCTATACCTCTGGGGTTCCTGCAGATGTTTCATCTGACATTGCAAATCTTCCAGTGGGCACCACACAGACTCCCCAGGCAAGCTGTTCTGCTACTTGTAGACAAAATTGGAAGTTTGCCCTTTGAGTCTTTCTTCCTTGAACTCAAGCCTATTACTCATTTTCCCACCTAATGCAAACACACACACAAAAAAAGGTTGACGCAAAGGAAGATAGAATAGTTTGAAAATTCTTACTCCCTCAGAACTGGGTCTGGTTGGCTTGGAGTTAACGTTCCCCACGAGTGCTCTGAGCTGTAGCAAGAACAGTGCTGATATCAAGCCAATGGTTTGGCTGCTGCTGCACAGCACTGGCCCATTATTAAGACTTTCCAGCACCCCAAAAGTCAGCAGGCTGAGAGTAGTCAAGAGATGAGGAGAAGACATTGCCAGAGCAGCTGGCCTAAACCAACCAAAGAAATATTCCATACCATGGCTCAGCATTGAAAGTGGGAAAGGGGAAGGAGGAGAGCTCGTTATGAAAACATCTGTGCTCACAAATAACTGCTATGTGCAATGAAGTCCTGTGTTACAAGATTTTTCCAAACGTCTTTTGGTGACAGGTCATAGAGAATAAGTATTTTCCCTCTCTTTACTTCCACATGGCTTTTCCTTGTTGTTCGTGGGTTTTTTTGTTTTTTTTTTTAATTATTATTATTTTATTTCTCTTTCTTTCCCCCTTAATTGCATTATCCACATCTCAACCTATGAGCCTTTTGTATTTCATCATATTTTCTCCCCTTCCCTTTTCCTTTGAGGAGCTGGAATGAGAGAGGCTGCCCATCAGTGTGAAACCACCTCAGTCCTTTGTGGCATCCACTTTGGGCTCAAGGGATTGAATATAAGAATGATTATGCAGAGAAGTAACGGGCAAAACACAGACTGGACATTGACTAAGAATGTAACAGAAGAATTTATGTAACAGCTGTGAAAAATATGTGAGGTAGTAATGTGGTAATGGGATGAGGGGTGGAGTATGTGTAAATTGTCCACATTGCTAGGTTGATTTTGGTGTAGAGAGTTATTTTTGTTGATGAAACCAACACGCTCTTATTACTAGGTCTCTACATGTTTCTGTTTCTTCCTAGGATTAAACAATTAGTTACGAATATCACCCGGTATCGGCCCCAAGGCAGTGGCATGGTATGGGTGGCAAGGTATGGGGGAGAATATGGACAGGTACCTGTCATGGTTATGATGGTTTTGAATTTCATCTCTGAAGTGCAGAATTGTAAAAAAAACAACGGAATATTTGAATGAAAATACACCCTGAGCTTTAGAGCACTACAAAAACAGAAGAGACAGAAATTGCATGTCCATGTTCCAGGAACCCATCAGAAGTAGAAAGCTGCTGTATAGAGTCCAACATGACAAGATGAGGAAGGCACTGAAGGAGAAGACAAGTTGAACCTATTTGCAGAGGTAAAATACATCCAACTGACCCTAAAAATTGCCAAAAGAAGCAGACAGTAATCTACAATGGGTCATGGATTGTGCCAAATACCCTGTGGGAGCGGCTACAGCAATGGAAGCAGAACAGTAGTGGTGCAGAGATGAACTCATCTGGGCTGTTGCACTGTGACAAGACATACAAGACATTCCTGACCAAGCAGAAAACACTGTTGTAAAGGTATAGCACGCAGATGCTCACATACTCAAGAAACGAACCTCAGAAGAATACCAGAAAAATAAGCAGGTAAATTGGGTTTCAAAAATTGAAGCGGCTCTCCTTCGACTAGGAGCTGCCCGTGGCTTGATGGGTCCATGAAGTATCAGGGTATCTGCGAAGAGATGCCACATACAGATGGGCTCTTGACTGAGGGATGGACCTATCCATCAAGGCTACCCACACAGGTCACCCAGCAATGTGGAACGTGCTGCAATCAAGCAAGCTGTGTGATTACAGTCCCTCTGGAACAGTAACCTGTGGAAAGGATTCCAATAAGGTGAGGCCTAGTGAAATGACCACGTTGGACCAATACCACAAACTTGTCAGGGTAAGCAATTTCAAATCATACCTACTTGGAGGTCTATATCTCCAGAAACAGATTACATGAAAACATGTATATACATTTTACACACTCCTGTTCTGACATTAAAAGAGTAGAGTACAGTACTCCTGCTGTGTGTAAACCGGAGGATGCTCTCCATTTCAGACAATTATACAGCCACAGGAACTGCTTCTTGGTCTGTTAACAGCATTTTTAAAAGAAAATTACACAAGTAATTCTGGTTCATTGTTAGTTGAATGACTAAAAGCCAGACATAAAAAACAGTACTTATGGAATAAAGAAGTACTCAAGTACAGGCGACATCAGATTCAGGTCTCTCACTAGTATTCCACTATTCCACTCACATTTAATCTCTAAAAGGGAAGTTACTCACAGTGAGTTTCTTTGCTTTGCTTTAAAACTGATTATCACCACTAAACTTTACATACAAAACAGTCAGGGTTTCCAGAAGGTTACAGCATACAGTCACTTACCTCAGAGCAGGAATCTTAAATATAAAAAAATATCCCAGCAGCTGCTGGGCTTCTAGGAATGGCCATACTGAATCAACACTGATTCTTGTAGTACGGAAAGTGGTGTGGTTAGCTAAATAAATGGTGACATAACGAAAACGATACCCTAATAAATGCCTTTTTTGGCTGTATTATGAAGTTAATTAGTTGCAATGATGCTGCATTAATATGTCAGCCTCTGTTGAAGCTCTCAAATCTTCCCCTTCTATCTAGTCTTTTATCAATGCTTTTTATCAATCCCAAGAATCCGAACATGCTTCATGCCAGATCTCTAAGTACACGAACAGGCTCTGCTACCTCTCCCTTTGCCAAAGGTTTCATTGCCTGTACTTAAAGCCAGTTCTGGTAGAGTACAGCCAAGTAATTGGGTACCAGACTACTACAAGGAGAGCCACGTGAAAAAGCTCTGGAAAGCTTTGCCAAAGGCTTTGACTGGGAACTACATCATCCTTGGTCCTCCTCAAAGCTACGTTGCAAGTATGCCCATGCCCACCCTAGTACCTCCCTGATCCTTACCTGCTAGTTTGCCCTTGGACTTGCCTTGAAGCTTTGTCTTTTCATGACTTACCTTTCAGACTTATCTATGTGGTCTGCTGGTGGAACTTCATTACCATTAGCTCATGAACCCTGCTCCTGATTATTGCAGGACTGTACCTCCTTTAGAACTACAGACCTGCTTCTGATTAATTTTCACTGGTCTTTCAAAATGTGCATTAGCCATTAGTCAGCATGAATTGTAGCTAAGACAAAGGCTGCACAGAACTTTGCATCTTCTGCGTATTACATAATTGCCTATTCCACTATGATCTCATGTAAGTCCTGAGCAATCAAGCGCACGACAAAGAAACTAATGAACAAAGAATCATCAACAAGGCAGGTGCTCCTGGGCAAAGACAAGTAGAAGAATTGACAGTGCAGCAGTCTCCCTTCTGAAGAGGCACATGATAACTGATGAAGCTATACGTGCCACCCATGAATATTCACTCTTGAGTCAACTCTAAGATTCTCATTTACAACTACTATCTGAGGCCACTAATTTTCTAGGACTACACTCCAGAATGGCTAGCATCCATTACTCACATTTGTATATCTAGCTTGCCACTGTACCTACACTGTGCAAATAACATTTTTAAATGAAAGGAAACAATATAATTAAAACCAGAAGCAAGAAATGAAAGCAGGTACAATTAAAACAGAGAGAATTATCCAACACCTAAAAGACAATCAATCTTGATTCAGAAAAGCATCAGGCTCTAAGAAAGTAAGATTTCCCCATAGATTTTTGGTTCACTAGTACAATAAATACTGTCCAGAAGATCTGAATGGATTAATAATCTTTCTGGTATATAAAGAAAAACTCTTAACAACTTACAAGTCTCAAAGAAATTTGTAGTCATGGATAGATTCATTGATTTTTGCTGTATCCAAAGTTCACAGTTTCTTGGATATAGCCAAAAGACAATTTAAAAAAATTGCGTAAAAAGCAATAACAAAGCTCCCTTAGGATCAAAGGTAAAAAAATATATATATTTACTGAACTAGTGAATGACACTAGTTTGCTCAGGGACATGATTTAGCCAAGGGTTGTTAGGGTATTATGGTTTGGACATGGTTGAACTCAATGATCTTTAAGATCTTTTCCAGCCTGAGCAATTCTATGATTCTATGACATATATGAATTAAGTATTTTCTAGATAAAAAAATAAATAAACAATGTATCAAGAAGAAATGCTCTATCCTCCTTAGCAATAAACACTCTGTTGATAATCAAAAATAAGACATACAAAATAAATATATTCTTAACATATGTCCTAGTTTCTTAACTTAGTTACCTAAACTAACTCTGGAGGAATGGAGGTTACTTGTGTGGCCTTAATATGCTTTGTATGTAAATACACACTATTTTACCTACCTTGAACAATGGCTTGCTTACCAAAACATATTAAACCATTTCTGATTAAATGCAACGCTCACAAAATTTAAGTTGACTATCCTTCTCAAATTTTCCTTTGTACATGAGTGTGGAAAGCGAATCTTCCTTATAGAACGACTCAATGAAATCTCAATTTGCCATTCTCAGTTGCTCTCAAGACAATCATTTTTACCTCCTCTTGGACATACAGGCAACCCAGAACATGAAAGACAAAGCCAATTTCTGAAAAACACTGTTGTTACGTCATACAAGAAACAGCATAAAAGGAAAAGATTGTTGTGCACCTGTAAAGCAAAGTTTTTAGACAAAATAATTTTCTCCTGATCGCGTATCTAAAAAGTCATGAAGAAAGACTTCAGAAAGCAAAACCACAGTTTTCTTAAATTAAAGACAGTCAGCCTCTTTGTGTACATGAATTCTTATATAGAAAACATACAGAGTTACACCATAACCACTTGTTGGTGATTTCTGCACAAATACAGTTCACTATGGAGTTTATAATATACCATATGCACCGCATCCTTTGGATGATACTTACACTTCCATAAACTTTTCAATAACTAAGACAGAGTTTAGCAAGTTCTGGTTTCTGTTCATCAATGAAACAAAATACAAATGCACTGGTACTGCAAAGCCCCTTTTTCAAATTAAAAAGTTTCTTAAAAAGATAACATAAATCAATGAAACCGTTGCCCTCTTCCATGTTTGCTCTTGAGATGACTAGCAGAGCGCCTGAGAGCTTTCCTCTCTTGACGATGTTGTTTCTCAGCTTCCTGCTGTTTCTTCTGGTGCTCGGACTAGAATGTTAAAAGATAAATAAATAAACAAACAACAAACCCTCCAGTTCTTGTAAAATTATGAACCACATCATTGTTCAAATACTTACATATCAAGTCAGAAATCCCCTTGGGAAATCTGGAAATGTTCCCAGAAATGGTCCCACATTATCATATCCTAATTTACTTAATTTTACTGAAACAAACAGGTTTTATAAAATGTGGTCTTAGAATTTCATGAAAGTGTTTGCTATGCTGTCGACAATTCTAGAATCATTTTAAACATGGCAATAAACAAAAATCTCTGCACCTGTGAATGCTTTTCCTCTTCATGAAAATTGTACCAAAAGGAGTTAACTTGCATAACATATAGAGGAAAATACTCTTACGGCCATAAATGTCTATTTTATTGGGAAGCCTGAGTGATTGTCTTGAACATAAGCATGAATTGGAACTAGCAGACTTGAACTATCCATGCTCAGCCAAGTGTCCATGTTATTAAATTCTTCAGCAATTAGAGTGATTTCAACAGCAGCACAGGTTAACTGCATTAACAGTGCTAGAGTTACAGTAACTCAAACAGCTGCATCCCCACAGCACCAGTAATTCTGTAATTAACAACATCAGCTCATTTCTCCCTGAACCCCCCATTAAAAAAAAAAATCGTATGTCCAATAGTTCTGCAAATACTTAAGCAATTTAGAAGGCGCTTTTAATATTAATTTGCAGTGATATAGCACACTGACATTGAAAAAAAAACCAACAACAATAAACAAAACAGAACAGAACTTCACATTGTAGGAACCAACTAAAATCCCCTGAAGACTAAACTGCAAAATATCAATGGCAAAATTTCACTGCTGAATCTGTCAGGGGCTGCTGAACATCTGCGGGCTTGACTACAGCACAACAGCCCCAATCCCACTGACTTACAAGGTCAAATGACATCAGTCTCATGGAAACACAACTCTCCTGCTAAACCTTTCTACTTACTCCTACATACTCCTGAAATTGAGGTCGGGGCATCACAAATCAGAAGCTGATGATCAGAGTACTACAGAATTCTCTTTTGGCTTCTCTTTATCACATAATCATAGAATTGCTCAGGTCTAAAAAGGAGCATCGAAACAAAGCACGCTGCAAGGACGTCTTCCTAGCTCTCCCTATCTATTCCCCAACCCTTAATGTAGACAAATTTTTTCTCTTAATTAGACCTAAAATCTTTTAAATGCAAATGAGCACAACTTCTGTATTTCACTAAAGTCACATCAGTTAACAGTTGATACACATTATCAGTAATGAATTAAAAAACTCAAAGCTATAGCATATCTGATGGGATCCAGATCTTTAGAAAGTTTACTGTTCACCAACAATTGTAATAAACGATGTGACTCAGCCCTTTCTAATTTATGAAAAAAACTGTGCTTTAGAAGCCCTGGAAAGCCTTTTTACATAGCTGCAAGACACTGATGTATCAGTTACAGCAGCTGGTAAAATGGTTATCCTGCAGAGGAATCTGTGGCTTATTTAGCCATCAACAGACTTTAAATTCCAGAAATACAAGAGTCGAAAGCAGATGAAGCAGTAAATGAACAGTAAAGGAAGTAACATAGAAATATTTCAATAAATTTGGCTTTTTAAAAATTTATTCAGGCGTAGACAAAGTGATCAGTTCGACCTTTTTTTTGTGACAGTAGTTTTACTGATGAGAAGAATATTTGACTGCTGCTAAGAAATATATTTGAAAAGGAAAACACCTTACTTGAGGAAAAACATTTTTAACTGAAGTACATTTTATCAGCTGAAATATTATCAGTTAATATTGGAATGCAAATCTGCAGCTTTCCTAATGTGTCTTTGGTTCTAGCAAAACCTAAATAGCAGCAGTAGCAGACACACAGATTCCATTATAACGACACTATTAAATAATCAGCTGTCTGTGACCTACAAAGTTCCCGAAGCTGGGAAATAAAAGCCCTTTAGGAAAGGTAGATGGGCAGTAGTCAACAACACTTCAAATGGAATTTGGCAAGCACAAGACCAGAGCTCATTCTTATGATCTGTGTCACCCAAGTTCAATGGCAAAAGTTCAATGGCAAAAGTGGATGGGAGCTCCGTTTTAATCATGCTGTGACCCAGCAGCATTATCAGTCAGGAGAAAGCCTGTCACCTACAGCATCCCAGTTGTGCCAGGACCCGCAAACCAAAATCTGATTAGTCCTGGCATGGATGTCAGCTAAGGTCACAAGCTTTTAATGACACATCTCTGCAAATAAACTACTAAAATATGGAAGCAGGTATTTTCCACTGGAACGTAAGATTTTATGAGTGCTCCTTGGGTTATAAGGGTATAAACACACAGAGTACTACTGGAGGCTTTCATTCTCTTGGCAAGAAGCAGAAGCACTGGCAGCACATGAAGAAATGAAGAGGGACATGTGTTTGACCATTTTAAGGTTCCTGCTCTTTCATGCGAAACCTAAAGATACCTTCTGCATCTCTTAAATGTATCCATATATATAATCTATGTATATCTTACCTTCTTTAATTTGAACGTAGCCTGTTTGCTGCCCACTGTCGTATCAGATACATTGAGAGTGCCAAGTTTTTCTTCAAGCTTTAAACGATCTCCAAGAGTTTTCCTGCAGAGAACAATTAACATTAGTCTCTATTCTTGCCATCTTCTTACTAAGAGTAAGAATGCAGTCAATATGAATCTTAGCTTCCCTGAAACCCTTCAACGCCATGTGTCTAAACATTAAATCACCGATGAACAGAGAAGCAATACAAGTTTCAATTACTCCCTCCAGATACTGCTTACATAAATTTAAAAAATGTTTCTACTGAAAAGCTCATTGTCTTTTCTTCTAAAAAAGCATCAGGCCTCCAGCTGAGAAAGAGACCACACCCCACTACTGCTATATTTTCCAAGACATTTTAGAAGAAGTCAGGTATATTCAGCTGCAGTAACAGATAAAAGCACACACACAAAAATACTTAAGGCAAGACAGATGCAGTTTAGCTGATATCTTAGAATTCCTAACTTAAGAAACACTTCAGAAACAAGGAAATAATCTTGACTATATGTCAGAATTAATCAGAGAAAGAATCATCACTTCACCATCACCAGCTGAACAGTCCAATTAAAAATGATTATTCAGACACTGTGTCCCACAACAGTATAACTGAAATCGTTTTGCAACTAAAAGAAAACCACAGACAAGTGGGTCTGAGAACTGAAGAGAGAACCTGACCCCACGGCAGAGTGCCACACACTTCCCCTGTACGGTGCTCGTCTGTCAGTGGTTGGGAGCTATCTGCTCTCAGGCACCAACCTCCAACATTTCTAAGAAATATTTTTGTACAACACTTCAGCGTTGGTTTTTTTCTGAAGTAGAAGGTGGAAAATAAATCATCATAAAAATACACATGAGCAGCAGCCACCAAAGTCAATGGATTTTCTATGGATGAAAGACTCGCATAGCGTGCTTTACACACGGAGCCTCTGAAGTCTGCAGAATTTCAGTTAATGAGCCATTTATGTAACAGTCTCTTCAGATTAACAGTGAAAAATTACTGTCGAGAATTACTTTATTTCTCATGACTAGGTACTTTGATTGTATGTCTTTTTCTGTAGTATATTTTTCATTGCCTACATGTAAAAACTTGTTCCGACTGTGCAAATCAGGAAGACAAGCTAAGCCTTAGAGCTAACTATGGCAGAAGATCAGTCACTGACATTGTGGTGGGATTTCTACATCCAAGCAAAGTTCCATTTTTCTCCCCTTTGAAAGTGAGTTGGAGAAATATGGCTTCTACCCAGCAATTATTTGGCATGATTGCCCAGACGCTGCTTCAGTCAGGAGAAAAACTAAAAGGAGGAGAAGGCTTTAAGTTTGCGATTTTACTGAGTAAGCACAGATATGGCTGTATTTATCTGAAAATGCATGGATCCCAAGTGATAGTGAATCACACACGCTGATACATGCAAGCTTAGCACTGCTCTAGGATCTGTTTAATATCATCCTCAACAAATAGATTTAATTGATACATTAAGAGTGTTATCAAAAGCAACCTCCTCTGCCCCATGGTTAAACGAAAACTGACCAGGTGCTTCTTTTCCCCTTTACAGAACAATAGAAAAGAGTCTCTCAGGACTTTTCCTGCTGTTGCACTTATGCAACGCTTAGGAAAGCCAGCTATGTTTGTTGGCTTCTGTTGATTTTTCTGCATTGATCTATACTTGATTGGATTACTTCAGGTTTTCGTTTTTGTGGGCTCCAACTTCAATGACAAGCATTTTGAAGGGATATCAAGAAAATCAAGAGAGCTCTGCAGACCCTGACTGAAAAAAAAACCTCTCTCCTTTTATGTATTCCTTTTAAGTTGCTGTGCAAGGAAATTATACGTTAAGTAAACAAAGAAAAATTTTGCATCTTTACTAATATGTTCAGCGGGTTCTCATATGTAAGCATAAGAACACAAAAGGGGGAAGAGAAACGTAGACAGATTTGAGACAAGGTATTTGTTATGATCACAAATAAGTTTGGCAGTTTTCCTGCACAGAGCACTGTATAGACTGTTGGTCTGCTAAGAAATTTATAGTATGCACCACCACTTCAGAAGTTGGGCTTGGAGCCGTGCTGAGTCAGGAGCATGTCAAAAGAAACACCCAGTTTTATGTAAGTCATAAACTGTTTCCTCAGGTAGAACATTATATGATTAGAGAAAAAAGAACACCTAGCCATTAAGTGCGTAGTGAAGGTATTAAGGCACTTAATTATATTGGTCACAGACCATCATTCCATAGCTTGAATAAATCAAATCAAAGACAAACATGCCAGCCTCACCAGACTGTACATGCCACTACAGTCTTTCCAATTTTCAGCACACTAGCTGAATTAATTATTTTTATGCTGACTATTATCACTGAAGAAGGCCAGCAGAAAACATATTTAAGCATTTTTCATAAAATTCAACTGTGGAAAAATGCTTACCAAACAAGTTACATCATAACACAGACTAAAACATTAGGATTCTGTAATCATATCGGTATAACCAGCTGTAATTTTAAAGTTTGCTCCCTGAATTTGAGGAATATTGAGCTTACACTGTCAGAACAATGCCTGGATGAACACAAATGGGATCACTTTTTGGTTAGGCAAAAAAAAAAAAAAAAACAACAAAAAAGCCAAGTACATCCCATCTGTGAATCTACTGCAGAGTGCATGTAACCTGAGCAACCCTAATTATACGTCACCCCTTGAAAAATATTCTGCACAGAACTAACGGTGAGCCCTAAGGCAGATTCTCTCATCCCTCAAGCAGCCTTTTCAGTCTTTCCATGGTTTATGAAATCACTGATATTCCTCCATCCCCTGGACAAGACTGTGGTATTTGATTTCATTTTTTCCTAGCTGAAGCAAGAATTTTTCTTCCCCTAAACTACAGATGAAAGATTTCACCTCATTCTGTGTCATACTTTTTAAAAACATTTTTTTCTAAACGTTTCTCTTCTCTAAAGCTGTTTTGGCTTACTTGTCTAAATTTCAGTTTGCTTTTCCTCGTTCAAGTGTCCCATACTTTGAATAAAATGAACTCTTAACATTTCAATTTGAGGGTCCTTGAAAATTTCTTAGAGGTCAGTAACTAAATCTGTGTAAAAGAACAGTAGGCAAGCAGGCTGCAGCCATCCTGCCTTAAAAAGGAAATATTTCAGTGAGAAAGAGAACACAAGGCCACCTGACCACTTTGACCATTTGTTTCAGGCTCCTTTCATGTCACACTTTTTATATGACAATTCCAGTTAGAAATTTGTATGTTTAAGGGAAAGGCTGTATTTTTATCACGTGTTTCTTTACGTATCTCTAGCAAATGGCTATCATGACACATCTAAGCTGCATTGGCAGTTATTCATGATATAAAAAATCATCCTTATATTATTCTTTTTTTCTTTGAATGTATTATTTCATTCTAAGTTAAAAAAAATAATGGCTATTACAAGATCCATATAACCCAACAGCACGTTTCCAACACTACTCAAAATTCTGCCCTGCATCCAATGCACTGCGAGAACTTTGAACTACTGTCCCTCAGTGTTTTAATATTAGTGTCTGCTCTCTAAATAATAAAAGGCTATTAAACCTCATCTTCCAAAGGCCTAAACTCACTTCTGAAAAAAAAAATAAAAAAAAATCAGTGAGATTTACAGGCACTATTAAGCACCTCAAAGCCAAGTCTTTGTGAATGTAAAAGCTAAGTGTGCCCTTTACACAGTACAATTTTTTCTGGAACCTATTCCAGGTAGGGGCTAATCATGCAGTATTTCCCAAGCCTTTCAGAGGATTCTATATGCAGTATTTTACATTCAGACTGTCAATCTCATACTGACACCAGCGGAGAAATATAACCAGTCTCAGAGACATCACTGCTATTATTTGTGTGAGCAGCAGTTTGCCAACAATGAGTAATGGATCCTCAAATCTGGCTCAGAATATTAACCTCTTACTCATCTCATTCACATTGTCTCTCTGGCATACTTGAAATGTTGTATTTGTTTAAGAACAAAACAGAGCTTTCAACGACTGTGTCCCCCTAAGTCATATCCCTGAATCACCAGATGTGGCTTTATTAGTGCTTCCAAGGCTATCATGCTAACTAATGAAAATGCCACTGGCTTGTGTCATAGAGAAATATTTGAGAATCTTTCACCCTCCGCTATTAAAATAGGAACATTTGTCTTACTTCATTAACTTTTGTTTTTTGGCAGAGTCTTTGAAGCTTCTGAATTCCTCTCCTTCTTTAATCTCAAAAAACTGAGGTTTTAGTAATGTTTGCTGATCCTCCTTGAACCTTTCCTGCCGCTTTACTTTTTCCTCTTGGCGCAGAAGCTTGCGCTGTTTCCTGACCTCTTCAACCCAACCTTTTTCATCATCTGAACTCTCAGAACTTTCTGCATCACTTGGTTTTCCTTCTGGTTCTTCCTCCTCTTCCTGCAGACAAAAATAGTATAAAATAAGAAATCATCAACTGATTTTCTTTCCGAAGCATTCCTGCAATTAGACTGGGTGACAGATTTTACACAGATACAGTTGAAGAGATACACAATTTGAATGAAAGTACTCTCAAAAAGTGCAGCAATGAAAAATAATAAAATTATCTCCACCTACACATCGCATGTCCTTCAAGCCTACACTGATGTAGGCATACATCTGAACACTAGGATAATATTACAAGTTACATCTAAGTAATGCAGCTAATAAGAGAGACTTGCATTGCTTCCTTCTTTCAGGATGAAAAATCTGAAAATCTGAAACAAAGAAAAATACTGCTTTTTCCCAGTCCAAAAAGAAAATATTTTACCTGTTCTCTTGCTTCCTGCTCCTGTAAGAGCATTAGTTTCTTCTTTCTTTTCTCACTTATCTTAGAAACAAGTGGGTTAAGTAACCTAAATTCTTCACTCTGCTCATCTACCTGGAAATCAGGATTCTCAAACATGACCTTAAAACGATCATCTTTGAGAAGGCTAGGCAGATTCTGGAAGAGAAACGAAGCATCAGTTACTTATAACATTCCAAAACAGACACTGCTAAAAATATATAACATCTTTTAAATTAAGCAAAGTTCAAAAACAGTATGTGTCAGTTATTTTACCCTTCCAGGTCACATCAATTGAAATTTTTTGTTATATTGTTATATGTTTTATTACTTTCACAAACATCAAATAAATATCATTCCAAGCT
This sequence comes from Perdix hodgsoniae, assembly GCA_035772895.1. Classification (NCBI taxonomy): domain Eukaryota; kingdom Metazoa; phylum Chordata; class Aves; order Galliformes; family Phasianidae; genus Perdix; species Perdix hodgsoniae. The sequence continues at coordinate 87,186 of JAPSGF010000084.1, forward strand.
TCCTGTAGGCAAGACAGGCTTTTACTTTTCAGTGTGTAGTCTGCACACTACAGACACCCCAAACACAATTACTAGTATTTCTGAATTAATGTTTCTCATACATTCAGCCAGATAGTCTGGAGACATGCTGGTATCTATTGACTAATCAGCAGTATCTCCGAGGCAAATATTCTGCCTGAATGAGAATGGCTCTACAACACATAAAACAAATTACCAGGATAAACACTTCTTTAAGCAATGCTACTGCTGTTTTACTGTAAATACATAAAACTGTTTCTATACATCTTATGACAATTTCTTCACTTTCCTCACATAAGGAAAGAAAAAAGCAGTTTCATTCATGCTGAAGAAAAAAAAAAAATATGATTCCAGTATAAATGAGTTGAATTAAGAACAGTTCAAACTACAACTTCAGCTCATACAAATACTGGCTGTCATTGTTTCAAATCATTAAATACACATAATTTTACAATAAAAGCTTATCTTTTAACGTTGCTAAACTTATATCCCATTCAACCCACACTAGCACTAGATTTTCATTTTTATCTATCAAGTGGGGAAAAAGGATAGAGAAAACAAGTATAAATTTCAAATATGGAAGCTGTTGCAGAAGTACGACCTGCAATTTCATTTGGAAGCTAAAAATTCAATCAGTCCCACAGTCACAAATAATCAGAACATGCATCTTTATGTACTCTTTTTAATCTATGTAAAGATGCAGTGTGTTGCTGGGCAAATCACTCCCCCCCCACATAAGGTACTCATTTCAACACAGGCTTAGAAAGCTGAAATTGAAGGTTTTACTACCACCTACTTCTTCAGTTGTTCATACTTCCTACTAAATCAACTGAATCACACAAGGTTTCATTACAAGCCACACAAAGCTGATACCTGTCTTCTATGAATGCAGCACACCTGTGAGAATGAGCACCTATAAAATGCTGCCTATGTAAAGAACCTGGACTCTGCTAATATAAAGAGGCTGATAAGACAAACTTCTGCTGTACCATCTGCTCCCATTAGAAACTAAACATTAATTACTTTTTTCCTTTATGCTAATTCTAAAAATGGATTACTTCAACATCAGTAAAATTTTCTGTTGCGTAAGAATGAGCTACCTTAGCTACTTTACATACAGTTGACTACATTTTATAAAGAAAGGCAATTATACTGAAATACAATTTCAGGCAGCCTCCTGCTCCTCATTTATACCCATTACATCTATCCTGTCATGGTTACCACCAAAATACTAACAAATGAAAAAAACGTGTTTGTTTTTTTTTTTTTTAATTGAAGAACTTAGGTATTGATTTTGTATTTAACTAACTTGTGGACCTCTACAAAGCTCATTATCATCTTCAACAGCAGGTATTTCAAAATTTGCAATATAGATGACAATGTTACTGAAGGGCCTTTTTAGTTCTCTAGCAACAGAAGCCCATCTTACAGTCACCTAGTAGAGTAAGTTATTTATGAGACAAGAAAGAATGGATTTTTGAATCTTTTGGGCCAGAATACAGCAAGTCAGTAACTGTAAGCATTACCATTTCTGCATTCCAGGTTAGAGAAGTATCTAAAACAGATGCTCACCTTTTGTTTCCTTTTTCTAGTAGCCTGTTGTTCCTCTCCTTCCTCTTCAATCAGTTTGAGGGCGAGCTCTTTATTGACCTTGGGAAGTTTCTAAAGAATATACATGGAATGTTGGTATAAATAGAATACTGATATAAAAAACAGTATTGTGAGTATTGTGTTCAAATACCTCCTTTGAGAGTATCACGTTTAAATGAAATAAGACGTTTAGGTTAAAGACAAGCAGAAAAAACAAGTTTTATCAACAAGTTACCTGCTCAAGCAGCAGAGTCACTCATCTGTGGGATTCACATGAATAAGAATTTTATGCCTCCAATCAAAAAGTTTGATCAATTAAAGCTAAGTTTACTTTTTGTCTCTGATGATAAACAGAATCAAGTCTTAAGTAATTACAGCTCTAAGATACACTTAGGAATACATCACTCTATGAATATTTTTTCAGAAGCATATTCATTTACCTTCAGCTGGACTCTCTGTGCACGTGTTTCTTCTATTTTCTGCCTTATTTTCTCTCTTCTGTATTCTTCATAAGCAAAGGGGTTGGCCATCATTTTTGCCTTTGATTAAGCAGAAGAAAGTAAAAAGAACATTAATACAGGATACAGTCCTCTATTTGAGGAGGGAAACATTTATTTTATTATTAATAGTGAAAGTTTACAAGCATCATCCTCTTTTACCTTATGGTAAAGCCTTATGTCCATGAAAAAGCCGTGCATATATGCTCTGAGCAATGATGATCCAATGAGATGAGCAAGGCCTGGGAAAAAATTACAGAGGATTTCAAAGAGCTTTCATGGATAAAGAACTTCTATTCCAAGCTAGCCACTTCACTTACTCAGTTCAAGACAAACAAGCACTGCTGACATGATACTAACAGTCACACCCAGTACATCAAGACTATATTAAACAACAACAAAAAAATCAGACAGCAAGAAATCTAAGCTACTTCAGAGCAACAAAATCAATTTTTCTTACATGTTACACTTTTAAAAAGATGCCTACAAGCACTGCAAACCATAGGCACTTTACAAAGAAAAACTAAAAGAGATTTTTTTAATGGAAAGTCTATACATGTTTGACAATCACCTTTTTTTTTTTTTTTTTTTTTTTACTGTGGCATAGAGACGTTTTGATTCAGAGAATTTTGCCTTAGGTCACTATCTTTGAAGAATCAACATGGTGAAAGAAATACAGTACCATAACAGATCATAAAACTATCACCCTAGGGCCTAACCTAAGAGTAAGAACCAAAATACTTCAAGAGTTTTCAAATTTGCCTTTCACATACCTTCATAGAAATTCACAACCGAGAAAAAAGGAAATCTTTTATAACAAACCAAAGAACAAAAAGTCATCAGTCTGCTATATTAATAACCAAGATGACTGAAAGAAACTACTGCCAATGAATTTTGAATGCTTCCCCAACATTTCTCACTGATAAGTCACATATGAACTACAAAACCTATAAATGTGTAAATGATAAACAAACAAACCAAACACAAAACCCTGAGCAAAGATGTCAACTAACAAGGAGATTCAAATGTTTTACCTAAATTTTCAAGGTCTTTTCTGGTTACAAATTTGTAGTCATCATAAACTGTACTCTCTGGGTTCTCTTCTAGTTCTTCAGTCAAGTTGTCCAAGAAAGAACACCATTTAGGAGCAGGTCCCAAAACCTGTGGATATTTTAGTTACGAAATTGCATATTCTCACAGAAAAACAAAAGCCCACAGCTACATTCTCAGCTACTTTGCTGTAACAGAAGAATAAATGAATCCCTATTAAGTCAAATAAACCTTAAGAACAACAGCAATTAAACCTACTGCATGCATTATCAAGAAGGAGTACAACTGATTATGTAAGTGTTATTTTAATGTAGGTCATTTATTTGAGGTCAACAATATAGACTTCAATATAGAGACTTCAATACAGAGAGTGTTTCAAGTGATCCTAGCCTGACCAAGTAATTTATTAAAAGCTCAGAGCTAAATGTTATAAATACAATTAAGAAGTTAACTAAGGGCAGTAGGTATCAGCTAATCTGTAAAGCACAGCTGGATCGTAAACTCATTACTTCACTACATAATCATGTTAAATCCTACTCTGCCCTATTTACTTTAATTAAAACAGAACACCACAGGTATATTTAATGTACTTTTATTCAAGGTAAATTTAGGCTGTGTGAAAAATAATGGGAAATACTGAAAAACAAAACTTGCATATTTCCACCATGAGGCAGAGGAATTATTTGAACAATATTATGTGGCACCATCAACTTACTTTTCCATATATGCTTCCTCCAACTTCCCAAGTTAATCATTATCTCCCATCACTTTTCCCTCCTGCTGTTCTGATTGAAATTCCACTCCATCTTGATACACACAGCCATATTCAACTGTTCCAATGTTATTATTTTAGTAGATGAGCTAGCTGAATGGAAAAATCCAACACTACATTTTTCTCTCCAGAGCAAATCAGATGGCATTTTAGAACATAAAGAAGTCAATTATCTCCCAGAGAGGGACTCTGAATGAGACTTCCTTTTTGTTTACTAAAAATTCACATGAAAAACTACACACACACACACACAATAGGAATAGCTTCCTTAACAAGAGAGAACAATCAGTAGACATGTACTACATGTACTGTAGTAGTCTTCCACTAGAAATAGACTACTACAAGTCTATGTAGATCTTTGAAGACAACTATAAACAAAAAAATGTAACCTTGTATTCTAGGCCATAACAATCTACTAATATTCCAGACTAACACTCCGGACAATACTCTGCAGTACCACAGTCTTTGTATCTAGCATGATTTCTCTTTAACTGAAAACTGTAACTATACTATTTATTTTATTTTTTATTTTTTAAACAGTGCTGCATATTTTAGTCCAATTAGTAAGAGCTTCTGTGAAAAGCCCTAAGATGTCACTGACAAGAAAGTTTTCACTCCTCAAAGTATTAACCAAACTCCCACTTTTGATCTTGTCACAGCTTAAACATCATACGACTTTCAGATCAGTTTTGTGTCAACATTGCAGATTTTCCATGCAGGTTTTCCATTCAGCTATTTCCTCTCAAATTCACTTCTAAATCTAAATGCCAGGTTTTTTTTATATCAGTTAGAAAATAATCTAGGAATATAAAACAGCCCACTATTTTTCATGCCATTGAATAAATCAGTAGTCACTTCTTCGTTAACAGATCATCAAAACATGACTAGAATAGGGAAATCTCCTTTAAACTTTACCTAACTAAACATAACTTCTTCTGTAATCAAATCTGAGTTTCTGTGCTGATGATGTTTAGAAGTGAGAGTTGAGACTCCTTGACTCTCCAATTAAATAAAGAGTTTCCCTTCATTCCATCTTGCTGACACACTATGTAAAGATTGCTATCACTTCAATAAACTTTTTTCATCACTGCCATTTGCATGACACTATCTGTTCAAGCATTACACATCACATATTAGTCATTACAATTTAGACAATTAGGGTAATCCCCACGTGTGATCTTGACTGGAGCAAATCTTTAAAAGAAGAACTAAAGCACAAGTTTCAGAAATAATGGAAAAAAGTTTATCTGCTCTTCAGCTATAGCTCCACTCCATAATGGAACAGCACCAGTCAAAGCTGGAATGTCAAAGCATGCAGTACAGTATTTTGCAGGAGTATAGGTTTTAGGGGGAAATAGTAAATAAATAAAATAAAACCACAGCAGTGTAACTGTGCACACACTATGGAACTAGGTTACATTAAGATAAGATTCAGAAATGCAACTTTTGCCCTGTACCAAGTCATTGGTTTCTGTCTGTGCAGCAGCACACGTGGAAAAGCTGGGCTCCGCTGCCTCATCTTTACAGTTTTATGAACTATCAGATAGGTTTCTGTGTGAGTGTCAGAGAAGTTACATACAGCTAATGGGAAAATCCTTATTAAATGAGTGCACATCTAAACCTGGCTTTTGCTCAAATATTTCTCAGGCTAGGAAAACCAGACATCATTACCAACAATGACCAAAACAATATTTTTGCTATGTTCATTATTATTCAATTTTCAGCAGAATTACCAGTTCTTGAAACAAACTCCACTGATTTCCAGTGAAAGTGAAAAAGACCATCTTTGAAACTATTTTTGCCTATTAACAGAGCAGCCCAGGCTGTAGGCTGAGCCAGCTGGCAGCGACACAGGCAGACTGCTTCCTGCTTTCCCTCTTTCCTCCTGAAAGGATTCCAAACAAGATATGATCAAGGCCTGGGAATCCTCTGTTGCTGGGCAAGGCCACGAGGCACCCCTTCTCCTGAGCAGGAGACACAGAACAGGGCATGCTGACCACAGAGATTTCTCACTGCAGCCCTCATTCAACATGGATGCTACAGGTGACTTCCCTTTGATGTGTTATACAAAACCACATGAAGCAAAGATACAAGCTTTTAACTAATATTACTAGCACCAGGCCATCTAATGCCGAATTTTTATTAGTATACATTAGAATGTCTCTTTTTTTTTTTCTTTTTTTTTTTCTTCCCCTGGGTAAGCACAGAAAACAAAATATGACAACTAAAGTAGCATACAACTCATCTGAGTTTACAAGCTGTTCCCAGGGCAAGGCCAAACTGCCTAAAAACAAGAAGATAAAAACAAGTTGACAAACATTTTGAAAATACTATAAAATAGCTTCAGAGAACACAGTTCTATTTTACAAGACAATTCAATCATCTTGTACCACCACGTGCCCTTGCATGGTGCAGCTCTGTGTAGCACTGTACTGTACTTAGGGTCATGCCTAATTCTCGAGCATCACTCTGTATCTTCCCTGCAATTAATGAACAATGAGGATACACTAGGTGCTAATCTTAGCCCACAATAGACGTTCCTTATCTTCAGTCTGGCGCCCCAGACAGCACTTGCACACTTTTAAATGCCACTTGATAATGTGACACCAAAAGAATGGGTCTAATCCTAACAATTTTAAATGTGCAATTCACTCAACTTATAAGCAGCCCAACATGCTCAGCAGCTTCTACAGTCAGATGTCATGAGATTTATATTAATCAGCTTTGAATGCACAAACCAATGTGTGCACACAAGAATCGGCTTGATGACCTGCCAGCAGGTTGAGGGAGGCAATCCTGCCTCTCTGCTCTGTGCTGGTGAGGCCTTACCTGGAGTACTGCATCCAGATGTGGAGTACAGGAGAGATGTAGACCTGCTAGAGTGCATTCAGAGGAGAGCCACAAAAATGATTCAAGGGATGGAACACCTCTCCTACAAAGACAGGCTGAGAGAGCTGGGACTGTTCAGCCTGGAGAACAGAAGGGTTCAGGGACATCTGACAGTGGCCTTTCAGTTTCTGAGGAAAGCTATGAGAAGGGGACAGATTCTTTATAAGGATCTGCTGTGACAGGACAAGGGGAAATGGTTTCAAACTAAAGCAGGGGAGATAACACTGGATATAAGAAAAAAGGTTTTTTACAATAAGGGTGGTGAGGCACTGGCACAGGTTGCCCAGAGAGGTGCTGGGTGCCCTATCGATGGAGACATCCAAGCTCAGGCTGGATGGGGCTCTGAGCACCTGATGGAGCTGTGGACGTCCCTGCTCATTGCAGGGGAGTTGGACCAGATGGCCTTTAAGGGTCCCATCCAACTCAAATGATGCAATGATTTAAGGGACCACCAGATCCACAGAAGTGAACTCAGCAGTTGGATTTTTTTCTCAGAACAGGTTCTAAAATCTATTTTTTAAGACATCAAACAGTGAATTAAGACAGTGATTAACTCTTTAGCTATCAGATATAAGATATCAGAAATGCATTGAGTCAAATATCAGACACTTCCCAACTTTTATTTATGTATTTTAACAATTTAAAACATGTAAAGGTGTTTACAAGAAGCAGAGATAAGATTTTAAATAATTAAATTGAATTTGTCAAGGCTAAACTGCCTAAATCCCCCCTGGAAAACTAACAGTGTGCATGTGGACATCATTCAACAAAACACTGAAGTGCTTCCAGAGTCTCTGCCTTAGCTCTACAGGACAGCACCATACAGCTTCACAGGCACTAGCACTGTGATGCTGTACCATGCCATATCCATTGGAACGCATACAATTACAAAGTTACAAGTAAGTATGAAAATAAATCACCGTTCTTTCATGACGTCATGTAAAAGTAAAACCTCCTTTCAAAATCTTCACATTGTTCATCCACCCTTTACGGATGTTGAAGTCAGATCGTATGACCTTTATGAGGCAGCAAAAATATTCAATTGCAGTGACAGCATTCACTGCCATTCTATTTGAATAACGTGAATTACAACAGAAACAGCAGATCCTTAAGGTCCTCGGTACATTTCTGGGCACAGAGCATTGTGCAGAATTACCAGTTAGATGGTAATTATAATAACTGTTAAGCAGGATACGGGCAGACTAATGAGAAACAGTCTATGCTAATTACTGCACAGAAAGGAGGTTACAAGTGAAGCTATTGAATATTTTCACCAGTGAGTGCCACATGGAGTGGGAAAATGCCTGAGAAATGTACTAATGACAAACTCCCTGAAAACTACAAAGCTGCAAATTGAATGACATTTACAGCCAATCACTACCAGATGTAAAGAACAGAATAGGCAAAAATGATACTATCTGACCACAGATCAATAGAACAATCATAAAGCCACCGTATTAGGACAGGACAGGGAAATAATTCAGCAGAGACTTCTTGTAAAGCTTCAGGTAGTCATGCTCAGAATACACAAATGGAAAGTGTAACATGGACAGTGAAATCCACCAGGATGATTTGTGAAGCAGTAAGAACAAACACATGCAAAGCTATCACAGTAACACTGCCAACTTAGCTAAACATCAGAAAATGAGTGGAGATAATAGGAAGAAACAAACAACTGATTTTAAGATGAAATGTGACATATTTATGGACAAGATGATACAATCTGACTGCCTGTGATAAAACAGCCTGGGACACCATGACCCAAGGAAGACCTTCACTGCACTGTTCTCATTAAAATAAAAAAAAAAATGCCTTAAAGCAGTTAAACACAGAAAATTCTTTTCTGAATTAAATATATTTTATACATATGACTCAATGCTTTCACATGCATATCTTACCTGTCGGACACATACATACATATTTGATCTATATATACAGGTATGCACATACACACACATTTCATAAAATACCATAATCATTTTAAATTTGTAACTATTTGCTGGAGAAAGCAAATGCACATCTACATGTGCACCCATTCAGTCAACAAGAGAGGGAGATTAGAGAAGGTCTAATGAGGGAGGAGAAGAAACTGGGCGATCTCCAGGGTGTGGGCAGTGATTGAAATGTGCAATTGTGTTTTCAACGTAATTAGCTCCCTAATTGCATAGCCAGGTTTAATTAATGCAATTACATGAGTAATTAATTACTATTCATTTTAGGAGTACTGTTTTTAATGTTTTGTTCTCTAATTTTAAGCAGTAGACAGATCTCAATATGTAATAATTTTGAAAAGTTTCCATCATAGGCATTGAAAAGGGAAGAGGGAAAACAATACCTTGCTATACCCCGTCACCCCTCATGGTTACATCAACCACAATGGGTAACTCCCAAAAACCAGATGTACTATTTCTGGCTTGGACATGCAATAGCCTCCATCTCTCCATTCTTATTTCTGCACTTCGGGTTTCGATGTGCACAGGCTACATACTTCAGGGAAGCCACGAGATACGCCTGTGTTAGAGAAGAGCCCTGGGATGACGTTACCTTGTTATGTTTCTATCTACGTTGCCATATACAGCACCTATCCCACAGCAACCAACATCCTCCAAACAATTCACTATTTTCCATATCATCCTGCCATTCCTTTTTATTCTACTTTTTCCCTATGAACACTCTACAACCAACTCCAGTTGTGCCCTTTCAATCTCATAAGTAATCCCATTTAATTTATGAGTAAAATTCTTTAATTCTCTAAATTAAATGGATTTCGACAATAGATTCCAAATGAATTACCCATATGCTTTCATTTTTCATTTCATGTTTTCATTCACTTTACATTATTACATGGAGTAGATTTGATTCTTTTACAGCAACTAACGTCCATGGCCAACAGATAGCTCACTGGAGCACAGCTATGACCAAGAAATTGAAAAGCTCTTTTCTTTTTCCTCTCTTTGTTCCTGACAACAGCATTGCAATTGGTTTTAAGCCCATACACTCATAAATTTCAATGAACTATACAATGAATTGGCTTTTTCTCTCACTCTAACTCCAGCACATCCAGATATCTTGGCAGATTCATTACTCTGAGGAAGGTTGGTTTTTCTACCTTTCACTGTGCTATGGGAGCTGCCAAATGAGCACTTGGAGGTTTTGCTCCTTAGGAGAGCACAGTAAAGGAAATGTTGCTCTTAAGATCTTTCTAGCATTAAACAAGAACTGCTACAGGAACTTGCACACCTCTTCTAGGAATTAAATACTAAATCTTTCTTGCCGGGTAGTTAATGGATCAGTAACAACTTCTTTTTCTAATCCTAAACAGTTTGGCTTTGTAGATGGTGTATTGTTTTGTTTATTAATCTCAGATTCTCCCAGCTGGCAGATATAAGTTGCTTGCCAGTCACAGGCCTGCTCTCATTAAACTGTCTTCTCAGTGAAGCTACCACATTCTCGAGAAGGCAATGGTCCTGTTCCTTGTAATGTTGAGAAAGAAGTACCAAAATAGGGATAGCAAATAATTTTTCAGCAAAGACAGAACATTACTCATCACAACTAACTAAAATCAGTAGATTAATTCTCTTTCTCACAAGACAGGAAGAAAAAGTGATACTTCTCAAGTCAATTACCACCAGCGGCATTAAGAATTAAAGAGTCTAATCTTTCATCGGTATCCCTATCTTGTTCTGACATGATGACATACATAAAAGATAAATCCTAGACAGTACTGCTATGGTCTTTTCTATTTCTCAAATTCCTTATTCATTTTTTTTAGCTCTCTAGATGTACAGAGCTGCAAAGATTAGATGACAGAAAATAAATAAAAACTTGAAGCACAAGAACCCACTACTTTCATTTTAAGTCAACTAATCAAACAAAGTTCAAGGAAAGAGAATGGCTTCCCAAAGCCATTGGAAAACTTGACTTTCTTCAAACAGTTTCCCACCACAGAAAACAAATTAAAAGTTCCCCAAACTTTCCAAGCGCACCACCACTCTCACCCTTCATTTTCAGCTGTGATGGTAGGGAAACAGATAAGGAAGGTGAGAGAATTCATAATTGCCCTGGGTATATCAGCTACATCAGGAAAGAACTTCCACACAGATTCTGCTTGTTCTGACACTGTCAAAAACGTGCATCACAATATAATAGCATCAGTCAGTAGTACTAAGGCCATGAGCCAACAATGGACAAAACTTCGTAACTATCACTTAGATTGATTTTATGCTGCTGACTGCAACTTACATTACAACCAAGGAAGAACTAAGAATAAGCTAGAAATGCAAGATCTCTGATGGAATGGAAAACTTTCCAACTGTCACCCTGCATGGTGACTTGCCTCTCTCTTCTGTGACTGGAAAACTGGAGTCATGCAATACAAGCCAAATAGCAAGTAATTTTACAACGTAATTATCTTTATGCTCATGAAAATCAAACTGACTGTACTGTATTTCAGAGCATGACCTACATTTTACAGACATTCAGGGAGTGCTACAGATAAAGAAGTAGTGGCAAGTGCAGCTGTACTACTTTATGTAATAGACAAGCCACTGGAAATCCAGAAGTATGTGAGTTTCTGATAATTCCCTATCATGGCAGTTTAATTGCTTTTCGCAAATCTGGCAGCAAACCGGTCTGGGTGTTTATACCACGTCTGCCAGACAACGTACAGGAAAGGAAAAGCAGCTACCTGTTAGGAATGTGCAGCTCCTCCAGACAGATAACGAGGATACCTTCACACAAACCAACCTACTCTTTCCAGAGAACAATTTCAGTAATAACTTTTATGGAACTTTGGAAATGATTTTCTCTGAGTAGGAAATATCTTTCAAAACATTTCCAAATGCTAGCTTTCATACATTTGATTAGCTCTATTCATCTATCAGGTTTGCATGATAGAAATCTTAAATCCTTACAACTTTGAAACTAAGTCATAACTCAGCACATCTGATTCACTGGTAATGCAGCCAGATGACAATACAGATAAGCTATGAGATCCTCCACTTTCAAAAATACAGTGTAATCTTCAGTTGAAGTTACATGGAGAATTATCATGTCCTTTGCCTTTTCTGATTAAAAAAAAAAAAGCTTAAAAACCCACATGCTGACAGAACACAGTACAATATAAAACTTCCTTCTCAGCAATTACATCTTTTAATTACTTGTGATGGTGCTGCTCATTAAAGAAAAATGAGGACAAATGCTGTCTATCATACTGTCACTCATAGCATGGGTGAGCAGGACTCACACTTCATAATCCATTCATGATGTTAAACTACTACATCAGCAGCACCATCACCATCTACAACAAATTTTACAGGAAGATCAGAAATTGCTTCCCACTTATCACAGATAAGTGTTTTTCTTCTGTGTATGTGTGAAAAGCAGTACCTTCTTTCAGTCAGTGCATGGGAAAGAGAGGATATCCTTTGTTGGGAATAAGCCTAGCGTGTTATTTTTCAGTTTGATAGTGTTTAAGTTAAAAAGAGGAAGTTCACATTTCTGTTTATCAAGATAAACAATTTTTTTCCTAAGCTTGTTAATACTGTGAGATGGGTAATATATCATTCAGCAGGCGTTCTTGTTATATTGTTTGCACGATTTTATGTATAAAGGATTAGAATGTTCTGAATGGAAAACTGTTCTAGAATGATACACAAAAACTCAGTTAGCTTAAAGGCCAAAGATGCACTTAACTGTCTCTTTATTAATGGAAAGTTTCTTTCTATCAACACCATCCCAAAGCATGATTGTAATATGCTACTCTGTAACATCCCTGCTTTATAGTCATTTCAGATCCTGAAATAAGCTAAACTACAGTTGAGACCAATATTTCCCATTCTATGTCATAACTACTGCATTTTTGTTTTACAATGTTTTATTCCCAGGGAATGAAATGTTTTCTGGATAGTGACAAAAAAATCTCTTGGCTCAATTCAGTTCCATGGTTGCTTTCCTCCTTACCAAAAAGGTCTTGAGGTAACAGCTGCACTGACGTAGGTGAACTGTCTTCTGAAAACAATTCAGACTCATCATACCATCTTCAAGAAGACAGTTTAGGCATTTCAGGCGGATCTAGTAATACTAGTCGGAAGACATGAATACATCCTAAAAGAAATCATAACCTTACAGGCTACTGCTAATCTTTTCCACTACTGTCAAAGTACCAGTCACTACAACTACATGAAGGAGGATGTAGTGTAGTAGGAGTTGGCCTTTTTTCCTGTGTAACTAGCAAAGGAACAAGAGCTATGGCTTTAAGCTCGCTAGGGTAAGTCCAGGTTGAATTGCAGGACAAAATTCTTCTCAGAAAGAGTGGTCAGGCATTGAAACAGTCTGCCAAGGCAGGTGATGGAGTCACCATCCCTGGAGCTGTTCAAGAAAAGAGTAGATGCCAAACTGAGTGATATGGTTTAATGGTATGGTGGTGATGGGTTGATGATTGGACTAGATGATCTTAGTAGTCTTTCCAACCTTAATGATTCTATGATTCTGTGAAATGCAAAGAGTTGTACTATTTAATTTACAGCTTTTGCCATGCAGAAGCCAACCATCAGGTTAGAAGATGAGACTCATGACACCAAATGGCGCCCAGAACTACTTGACTGCTGGCTTATGATACACAACACTGGTCTTAGCACAACCGGTGGAGAGGTATTAGCCTCTAACCATATTCCAAAATATGAAGATCCAAGAGAAAAAAACAACAGTTAGTGGACCTCAAATAAATAAATAAATAAATAAATAAATAAATAAATAAATAAATAAATAAA
>JAPSGF010000084.1:100781-511799 GCA_035772895.1 Perdix hodgsoniae
AAATAAATAAATAAATAAATAAATAAATAAATAAATAAATAAATAAAAAGGAGAAAAAAAATCTTAGACTGATAAAAATTGATGGGACTGTTCTGAAAGGCTGTAACAGAGTTACATGTGGAGCATGCCATACACAAAGAATCTCTGACATCTTTAAGCGAGAAACAACAAAGCTTTAGAATAAATCTCTGATTATTATAACCCTTGTACAGAACTAGTCAATGGTACTGTCACCAGACTGACAACTCTTCACTCAGTTCAGTCAGAAGTGGCAGCTAACTTGAAAACCTGCAGTCCAACCAAAACATGTTCTCCTAAGACTAAGAATTTTTTTTTTCTTTCAAGACTGTATGTTTGTGAGTGGTGCAAAAAAAAAAAAAATGAAAAGAAAAAAAAAAAGGGATAAAGAATAATTAATACAGGCAAGCAGAGAGTCTAAAAAATGAAGAAACAATATAATTTAAAATAACGTGTATGAAAGGAAAGAAGCGCCAAGAGCATCTAGTTTGAAAAGCTACTTCATTTGATGAGGACAAAGTCAAATATTTCTAGCAATAACAAGATGCGTATATCTAAAGAGAGTATTGTACTAGAATCCAGACCCAAAATTAAGATATTCTTGGAGAAACAGAATCATTCGAGTAGGCAAGAAATAGCTGCCCTTGAAACATTTCCACTTTATAACTCCAACAGCCCTGAACTAGGAGAGCACTGGGATATCAAATGATTTTCCAAAACCACCTGAAGAGAAGCCAGAGATGCTCCAGGATTTATTTCTTCTTAAAGAGCTTAATATCTTCCCTACACCAAAAGTACATTGCTTCTAGCCTCAACAGGGAGTTTTCTGCCAAGACTGCAGGCAAGTAAAACAAAAACAAAACAAAAATATATATATCCAGAACACAGATTATTACACTCAATTAATTAAACTCTTAATTGCTCTCTTCTTTTAGCAGCCTAATGAATAGAGCAAGTTTAGTCTCAGTATGTATATGTAGCCCAAATTTTCAAGTCCAGTGAAGGAGACAAGACAGGTTTGAAATATCTGCACTAAGATGAGATGTGTTCATGTAACCAGTAGTAATCATTCAGAATGAATAACATGTGCTACTTTCTTTCCAACCAAAGCATCCAGAAGCTAATATGTAGGCTCTGAAAAGAGAACATTACTTGTCATGGAAGCTGACAGCTTAGCTTAAATTTAAGAGAATGCAGCTCATTTTAGATCTCAGTCCAGTGGACCAACAGATGCCAGCTGAGCTTTTTCCTCCCTTCGCTTCTTTGGACAGAACCAGGTTGCACTATTGACTCAACTTATGTTTCTGAGTCAGTAGTCTGAAAAGTATCCCAAGGCGCACACAGCTCTCATTTCAGTCTTCCCGAGGCACACATCAAAGCGAGGTACCAGGAAGCCAGCTGGCAAGAAGCGAGTTCCAAGTGTTTGCATAAACTGCAAGTTAACTATTAAACTATTGGCAAACAGCCCGATTCCAGTCAGAGACACTTGCCTTCATTAAAGCCCAACAAAATAAAACAAAAACAAAGTCTCTAAGCAAAGGTGCTCAAGATGTTACCTATATAAAACAAACATTTCATTTTAACGGTCAGATTCAGCTGGGATTTTACTCACTTCCTGCACCATGTACCTGCACAGGGCATCTTCTCTCCATTTAAAACCAAATCTGTTCTTTCTAGTAAACCCTAATCAATCCCCACCTCTACTAACAGTTTGCAGACAAAAGAAACAATTGCTCTGATTTTTTTTTTTTTTTAAAGAAAAATAGTTCTCCCAGGCATTCCAAGTCTCAAATGTCATACCTATCATGCTGAAAATCCTGCAGTAAAAGCTAAAGCACATCATTTCACTTACAGACAATATTATGATAGCTTTGTCAACTCCTTCATAACCCTGAAGTTCAAGAGACAAGTCATTTTTTGCAATGGAAATTGAGCTTTGGCATTAACAATGGAGAGAACGGGCACATGTAGACAGATAATTCATTCAGACATGAGCTCAGTCAGACCATATTCCAGGCTAGCCAGACACACAAACCAACTCCAGTTCAGAAGTCACACAGCTATGTTTGCACAGCACTGCGCCCACACCAATAAAACCTGCTGAGAGGCTGGGTATATTAGGCTGGGCACAGCCCTATGCTGTCTGGCCAGCTCTAATCAAGGACAGAGGATTCTGGGTCTGTCTGTGTTCATCCATGGAGATATGCCCCTGTGCTGCAAGACCTCTGCACACCTCTTCTGAAATGACTGGTGGGAATGATGGGTGCTGAGGGACCTGGCGGGGGTGATTGATGAGCTGATCTTGGACATCTACCAGCATTCCTGGTTATCTGGAGAGGTCCCAGAGGATTGGGGGCCTGCTGATGTGACTCCCAGCTACAAGAAGGGCCGTAAGGAGGATCCGGGGAACTACAGGCCTGTCAGCCTGATCTTGGTAACAAGGAAAGTAATGGAGCAAATCATCTTGGGTGAGATCACACAGCATATGCGTGGTATCCAGGGGATCAGGCCCAGCCAGCAGAGGTTGATGAAAGGCAGGTCGTGCTCGACCAACCTCATCTCCTACAACTAGGTGACCAGCCTGGTAGACGAGGGAAAGGCTGTTGATGTAGCCTACCTACAGTTCAGCAAAGCCTCTGAGAGGCTCACAGTATTCTTTTGGGGAAACTGTCTGCCTGCGGCCTGGACAGGTATATCCTTCTTTGGGTAAGGAACTGGCTAGAGGGCCGTGCCCAACAGGTGGTGATTAATGGAGTGAAGTCCAGCTGGCGACCTTTCAAGTGGGGTCCCCAGGGGTCGGTACTGGGGCCCATCTTGTTTAATGTCTTCACTGATGACCTAGATGAGGGGATTGAGTGAACCCTCAGTAAGTTTGCAGATGACACCAAACTGGGAGATGGTATCAATCTGCCTGAGGGTAGGGAGGCCCTTCAGAAGGATCCAGATAAGCTGGAGTGGTAGTGGGAAGGCGGTTGGATGAGATGATCATGTAGATCTTTTCCAACCCTGTGATTCTATGATTCTATGATTTTTTTCATATTTTGTAAACTAGAGCCCAGCACCATAAAATTCAAGATTTTAAGTATCTACAGTACTCCCTTGTACTCCAATAAAGACTGAAAAAGAAGAAAAAAAAAACCCTCAAAAAAAAGAGCAATAATTACTAGCACTACAGGGCAATGAGGGCTGGGCAATCAAACACACAAGTATTTCCAAGAGCTCTGAAATACAACTGTCCTCCATAGCAGTAGTTTCTCCCTCAGGCATTTATTCTTTTGTGGCACTGAAGAATTAAAATTTTGTTCTTGCCAACATCTCAAAAGGAGAGGATGCATCTTAAATTCTAGTCATGACTATCTCAAAGCAAACAGATAGAAAATTAAGCTATTCTCTGAAAACAAACAAACAAAAAAACCAAACCACTGAATCTTAGTTGTTATGAAAAGCCAGAAAATTTTCCTATGAAAGGAGATCGGGTAAAACAGCAAATCACTTGGTCCCTCAATCTTTGCTCCAAAGATGCACACAACCAAACTCATCTTTGTCTGTACAAAGGAAATTACTCAGTGTTCCAAGCACAGGTAGAAGACATGCCTTAATAACCTACTGACATACAAACCAAAGGACAGGTGTGCATTGCTGAGCTCAAATAATGAGCCCCAAAGATCAAGGAATAAAAGCAGAACATGAACACATTAGTAACATCGAGTTTTCCTTAATAACAAATGCCCTGGAGCCCTAAGGCTGACATGACTTCTCTGTTTTATATTTTCTTCGTTTTCTTCATTTAAAAAGATTAAACAAATAAGAATAAAAACAACCAACAAAAGCAGCTTTTGTGAGCTACCTACTCGATTTTTAGGAAATGTGGCAAGTAACCCTTCAATTACACCATGCTATTTGTGATTTGTGCCAGCCCTTTCGTTCTTGCCTGTGAAAAGGCAGACACTAAGTTAGCAGAGTATGAAACTTGTGCCTTTATATTGTCTAAAATGAATATATATGTTTTATGCCATCTGAAAATATTCACTTGTAGTGAACTAGAGATTGCTGAATAAAACAAACATGCCAATACTTAAGGCACCTTCATCAGCCTTCAGATGTGAAGACATGAACTGGATAAGTTTACCCTATTCAAAAAGCAAATGTAGCCTGGATGGTAGCCTTCAAAACAAGTGTTAAGTGTTCTCATACACGTACAAAAAAACCCCACAAAAAGCAAAAAAAACATACAAAACCCCTCTTGTTTGTATTTATGCTTTAGATTCATCATTTGGGAACCAATCTTGGATCCATTCGTATGCTCACATGTCACTGTGAACCTAAAACCTGTAAAAAAGTTATGATTCAAACAAGTTCAGGTAGACTTAATCAGGGAATGCTGAAAAAGGAATATGGGTTAATGCTGATTTTCATTGGAACAGTCTGTACCTTGAAAAAGTACTAGACAGTATTAGGCAGTATTTATGTTTGCAGTTAATGTCTGTTGAGTATAATCTTAGATCTAATACGGAGTGTTTATACTTCTTAGCTAAAAACTTCATATTCGATTTTAGAAACATAAATACAACATTCAGAGAGGATTCCACGAAAGTGATATTTTTTGAAAAACAGGGTTGTTTTTTTTTCTTTTTTTTAACAGTCTGTGCAAAGAATCAAAATAATACTAACTAGAACAAATTCTAACAAAATTCACTGCTAGTGACAAATCAAGGAAATGAAACTTTTTCTTTGCTTAGTGGCAAGATTGAATATACTGTAGTGGTACTGTTCATCAATCATGCACAACACAAAACAAAAATCCCAGTGAACAATTTTCAGTGAGAAGCTGAACCCTAGCCTTAGCAACAGAAAGAATGTGCTTTTTTTTTCCCATTCAAATTATTTAGATGCAGCAACCAGTCAATTTAAGTTTTAAAAACTGAACAGACTCTGAAAATGTGGGAGTTTGCTTTCTCCAACCCACTAATTAAAAGGCAGATAGATATAAAAGGCTTGGAGACCCACTCCTGAAACCTCTACCTACTGATAATATGTGGTCTAAAATAGAAAATACTTGCTGTCTCTCTGCCCCTTGTTACCTAAAGCATGGAACAGCTCCAGAATACAAAGTGGTTAGAATTCAAGAAATAGACAATTTACCATCCCTGAAACCATCTCACATAAACACACAAAAACCTTATGTATAAAGTCCTACATTTCTGCAGATGCAAAAAATCTGACAACACAGCTTGGTACAAGTGGTGTACAGAATAATTCAGGGAAGTATAATTCTGGGATTACACATGTATACATAACATGTATATAGTGTACGTTCCACAAAGGAAAAAGTAACCTAATGAATCTATGAATCTGCCCCTAAAGGACAGAAAAATAAAAGAAAACTAAAATTGATCTCTAAAGGTCAATAGTTCATACAAAATATGAAGAAAGTGACTTAGGGGGAGGTGCACATGATTTTTAAGCTCAGTATGCCCTTCTGCCTGCAATGTCTGTACATACACCCTAGTATTTATCTCCTACCAGGCCAAGAACACCCTGTTATTGAGTCTCCCTGAAACCAACCCACTGCAAGTTATCAGGTGAGCCTTTTGAGAGAAGAGCTCCACATTGGGCACCGAACAGAAGCTACTGCTAACAACCAAACACGAAAACACACAATAACATCTTCTTGTCAGAAGAGAGAATAATATTTACTGCCATGACTACGTCACTATGTACTACAAACTGAAGACACTTACGTAATATTTCCTAACAGAGCAAAACCATCACCTCAAAAGTAAGCTATATAGTCCCTACTTAGGAATTCTCTTCTGACCAATTATCAAAAATATTTGACTTCTTTTCTCCACATCAAAGCTCTACCTGCATTTCCTACCACCACTTGCCAGTTTTGGAATCAGTAGGAAAAGACAAATTACAAGCTGTTTTGTTTGCTTGTTTGTTTGTTAGTTGTGGGTTTTTTGTTTTTACTTAATTCAACATACTACATGAATAAATTAGGGTTAGATTAAGTGCACTGTATCATGAGAAATCAGAGACTGTAGACATGAATTTGCAGAAATCATTTTCTGACATGACAACATGAATGGCACCAAACTACTGACAGATTTACAAGAGCAGTATCAGCAACAACTTGTATTACTTACTGGTATGTAATAGATATTCATTCTAGGGGCTTCATTGGCAGTCATTAGCATTCCTAAAAAGAGATTTCCACAATAAAAAATATCAGTCACAAAAGGACAGCATTACTTTTAAATACACACACACACACACACACACTTGACGTATTTAATTCACAAGAAGTAGATTTGTACACAGGACTAGGGAAAGAAAAGCCTAATAGCAGTGCAATTAATCAAGTGTAATTTCCTATATATTCATGCCCTTTGTCCTCTACCTTAGCTCAGCATCACTAAGCAAAACTAAGCTCTAACAACTGTAGACTATCAATATTCTTAACAAATTGAAATAGTTCCACCTTGTGACACCATCCAGAACAAATTCAGTTTGCCTTACACTTAAAAGTCTACTTTGGGCACAAACTAACACAAGCGAGATGCTGGGTTTTCTTTTGCTTTGTTTTCAAACACATATTTATAGTCTAGTCATAAATCATAATAAGGTCTGCTGCTTTACTCATATTTCATCTTGGGAAATCAACAGGAGATTGTCAGCAGGAGAGACAGGATACTGTAAGCTTCAAATCCAAGTGGTATTAGACTGGTGAGGAGAACAAAATCTGAAATCTCGATGAATTTTCCTAAGGAATGTTGCCAATAAGGGTTGCAAATACTTTGAATAGAAAAAAAAAAAAAAACTGTAAAAATATTAAAGTACATGAAAAATTTGCAACTGTCACAGGAATTTAGATACATTAAAAATGAGAAATACCCCCAAGTTTGCTCTACACAGGAACTTAGTAGGGACGTTTGGGGTATACTTGTTTGTTTATTTCAGCTTTGACTTTCCAACGTAGCTGATCACTATGTAATAGATGAAGACATGAAGAACATGAAGAACAAAAGAGCAGTCGAGTTAGATAACATTCTGATCTTGAAGTAACACATGCCACTGAGACTTTGAACAAATGGGGCAGTTACCACACGCCCGGAGGGTAGAAATATAGTTTACACCCAACTACAGGAACACAATTAACATGGGTGGAGTAATCCTTCCTACCTAATCCTTTTATTAAAAACACACAATGCAGCTGGACTCTTAATATCAGAAAAAAGGGGGCTTGCTTTCCTGGCAAAGCAAGACATTTGTGAAAGCTCAGTCAGCAAAATGAGGCTTAACACCAAATCTGGAAAGAGTTGTAGGCAACTGAAGGAAAAAGCAAGAATTTGTGGTATATCCTTTGCACATGATGTGCTCCCTTGGTATATCAGCATGCTTGCTGCTATTACAGGAGGCAAAGCATTTCTCCACTGACTGAGTATGAATCACTAGAGATAAAACAACAGAAATTAAATCCGCAGGTGCTTCAAAGATGACAGTAAAGGGAAAAGCTCCTCTTTGAGAGTCTTCCACTAATAATTAAAGGCGGGAAACTGCCTTCAGAAGAGTACAAGGGCGTGTACTAAGGGGGAAATACAGAAATAA
Organism: Perdix hodgsoniae; assembly: GCA_035772895.1. Lineage (NCBI taxonomy): Eukaryota > Metazoa > Chordata > Aves > Galliformes > Phasianidae > Perdix > Perdix hodgsoniae. Next base: position 108,411 of record JAPSGF010000084.1, read on the forward strand.
AATAATAAAAAAAAAAAAGGAACAGCTCCATGAAAGATGTCTATGTGCACTTTCATCATTTCAGCTTGTTAGTTCTAACCAATTTTTATAAGAAGGACCACACCCAATCAAGCTATACAGCAGTCTGCTTTGATCACTTTAAAAGGGAAGTAAATGAGAACTCTTCTTTTACAGAAGTAGTTTTTTTTAAGACCGTTCTTAGAAAGGGCACTGACTGTCCTTAGTGATCAATTATATTAAAGGAATGAAAATGTGAATATGAAGCAGCAGTAAATGGGAGAAGCAGTTTTAGAAAAAGTAAAAGTTCCTACAGTTGCTACTTGTGAAAAAAACTTTGGAATGACTGAAATTGTTGCTACCTTCCACAGTCTAAGATACAGCTTGGATACTGCCACTAGTACAGTAAAATTACAAATAGAAAAAGGTAGAAGTAAAACCTCTAGAAATACTAGGCACCAATTTTCTCAAAAGAAAAGCCTTCTAGAAGTAGGTTGAATGATTTCTCATTCATGACATTTTTGATACTATTCTCTTCCAATTTAAAACAAAACCTGTGAGTTTCTCATGAGAGAAATTCTGAGTTTTGGCCCATGTCAGTGAGATAAAATAAGGAAAAAATGTTTTGTTTCACGTGACAGCAAACATTAAAGCTTTTTTAAGTGAATGAGAGAGGATAAGGGTTAGATTAAAGTATGGATTTTCTCAGCAGTCACTTCAAATTAAGTACAAGAGCACAGGCTGGGCAAAGGGATTTCCTCTACCATGCCAGCTCCTGAATGTCCAGGTGAGTTCTGGGACCCAATGACAACACTGAGCTACAGCCATACTGGCATTTACATGGCACTGCCTCTCCTGGCTTTCCACAACTGCAGCACTGATATGACTGGAAGTACTTCCTTCAAATGTTCATACTTTAAATATCGGTGAATTAGTGTCAGGCATCCTAAATTTTGCTGTCCTCTTTAGCACTCGGGAAAACCCAGTCCAATTGCTAGTACTGGAAGACCACTGTTTCAGAGGGGCAGAATCCTGAGCATTAAGACTGAACTAATACTTGCATTAGCAGGATCCTGCAGACCTTACAGTGTTGTTGCTACATAAAGTCAAAAATGCCTGCTGTCTCAGCAGAGCTCGATATGCAAGTGTTCATCTTTAAAAAAAAAAAAGATTCTTAACTGAAGTTGGCAGAAAAGACAAGATAAGTTTTAACTCGTTAGAAATCTCAAACTCACTTATCTACAATCTTGAGCAGTTAGTATGATTCAAAATCCAAGTTGCTCTGTGTTCACTGCTACCTCTCTAAAATTAAGATAATAGCAGAGTTTGCAACACAGGCATTCTCCGATCAAGAACTTTGTCCTCGGCCATCCTACAGACCACGATGTTTCTTTCATCTTTTCCAGTGCTGCTTTCTAAACAGAAAGAGTATATCATGCACTAGTTAAGAATTAAGCAACTATGGGAAAAACTAAGCTCAGTTGCAATCTATCTAAAGCACATGTGCACATACAACCACCATTCTGTAAAATATTTTTTCTCCCATAAATTAGAATCTGGAAATGGGTTAAAAATGGCCTTTTTTTTTTGACCATGAAACACAATGTTATGAGACACACCAGATCTGAGAAGTCACAAAAAGCATGCAAACCTGTGGACTCCCCCTGTGCTTAAAAACAAAAGTATTCTTTCTTGAGAAGTACAGAGCAAGTACCATATTTAAAAACAGGAAAGATCAAATGGTTCTAAACATTTGTAAAAATCTGTAAACTTGTTGAAAGAGTTTTTTTCCCAGCTCTAGAAAGTACACTGACTTATCTGGAGCTTAGCTTAGAAAAAAGGACAAAGTTCTTTTTCGTACGAGGTATTTAAGATACTTGAAAAGGCAAAATAAGTCAGTCACTCACTCAGTTGAGAGCACAGCATATTCTAACTGCTGAGAGCCTTTGATTTAATGCAGATGCAGAGCAAACAATGACATTAACTAGCAAGTAACCATTTTTCCTAGCTGCATAATAAGGAGGAAAGTAGATCTAATTTGTATTACTTAAATAAAAAAGGCAACATTATGGACTAACACACACTTTCCTTTTTTGAATTAAATAAAAAGTAAATACAGCTAACATACCAGAATTTGGATAAAGACAGACATCATTGATATCATATTCTGGCTCCATTGAAGTAAATATCTTCCCCTGTAATTGAAGGAAGATAATGTATTACAAAGAATTCCAAACAGTACAGTTAAATATAGTAAACCTAAAGATCTTTACTAGCCATTATAGAAGCTAAGGATGATGGAGTACAGATAACACAGAGTTTGCAGAACAATAAAACATAACAAAAGTATCTGAACATAACATAGAAACTCAGTATTGTACTCTGTCTCTGATCAGGCCTTGTAAGTGTAGTCTACAGGTTACTGAGGACACCGCAATGTGTCACAATGTGTCACAGTGGCACTTCTGATTTCTTGGTTCACAGTTCTGTGCAGAAAAGATACATCAGTTTCACTTCATTTTACTTTATGCAAAAAGAGGATGAGGGCCACAAGTTCCTGGCACATTACCACATTTTGTTCAAGTCTGAATGTGGTAATCTTAAACCTTCTCATTTTGCTAAGCGTATTACCTGAAACGATGGATTGGGAGTGGAATTTAATTGTGCAGTTTGGTACCTCCAGCCTGCCCATGTCTACTTAGAATGAAATACGGCTTGGCACTTTGTAAGTTACAAACTCAGTATTAAAGAGGTCAAAGCACAAAATAAAAATAATAAAAGCATGCACTGGTACGTAGTTCAGCACAGTAATGAAGTTATTTAAGAAAACGGTAAAAGCAGGAAACAAGATTTTCAAAAACTAAGAACTGGAACAGAGTCTGAAAAATCCAGACAAAATACAGGTGCTCTTGTAAGCCAAGACACAAGACAGCCAGTGGAAGAAGTGTGTCTAAGAACTGGGCCACAGAACACAAAGCATGAGAGTACATGCCTGCACGGTTCTAAATGAGCGACAGGAACAGAGCAAATTTTCATCCTATTCCTCTTTTCTCTTTCCCTGCAGCAATCCCACCTACCTTTCCGGGCCCTTCCTTTCCCACCCAGTTATATGCTGGTACCCCACCCATCCCTGGTCTCTCCCCGATGATTAATAAGAGTCCTCCCCCACCCCAGTCTTAGCAGACAAAAGCCTCACGCTCCCCACCCCAAGGCACGTCTCAGCATGGGGCTATTCTGGTATCAAAGCCATATGCTCTCCACCCCACAGTCTGCCTCTGCAGTTGGTTCCCAGCCAGAGATAGTCAGGAACCAACATCTGGGAGAGGTGGAGCCAGCTGGAACACACTCTAGGAAAGAGTCCAAAGCTATCTTTGCCTTCCAGCGCTAAGAAACCCTCCCTTTTCCCACTGCAGAGGCCACCTGACAAACCTTGCACTGTTAAATTCTCAGTGAGGAAAATCTCTATACCTAGGAAAAATGGGGCCATTGCAGATGTTTTAAATAATAGCCAATAAATTATTTGCCTTTTTAAACAATAAAAAGTAACTGAAGAGCTTAAAAAAATTGCTTGCAATCATAAAAAAAAAAAAGGGCTGTTGAAAGTTCATGAAGAAATACAACAATAGAAAAATGGCTGCCTGAAATAGTTAGAAAATAAGCTCCTCTAAACTACTGTAACTGCTCTTGATATGTTTCATTATGAAGCCAAAAAAAATCACAGATACAGCATGGAGCAAGTTTTTTAGAAGGAATACAATGACTAAAGATAACCTCTTTAATTCTACTGTAACTTGATTTGGTCAGAGTGAATCTACAGGATAATGTATTTTGTACAAGTTGTGTCGATGGAAAGAAAAAAAATTGCATAATGTAACAAAAGAAAGTCTTACAGTAATTAGATTGCAACTTTGCCTATAGGTGCAAAAGACAGGGATAAAAGATGTTGTCTCTTACGACATAATCCATTAATACAGCATAATGCACAGTTACTTGGATCTTGGCATAATATCTGCCTCAAAATCCCTGTAAGTTCCTGTAAAAGTAAGAAGCACTTGATTTTAATACTTCACAAACTACATGATCTACATTTGAAGCTAGCTCTCCTTCAAGCAGAGAAATGGAATGACTAATTTTTCTCTGTACTGAATGTTCATAGTCCAGTTAGAGAAATACACACACCAAGGCAATGGCTAAGATACCACTTTTTGTGTTCAAATCCTTCTACTGAAAAAAGCATCATCAGCAGACATACACAAACAGATTTAAAAAAAAAACAACAACAAAAAACACCAAGACTGTACTTTTATACCTGACAGGCTATTGAATACCTTCCCAGATGCAAGGTTGCTTAGCCAGACAAGGAAAAATGCTATGTAAATTACAATACATTAAAAAACCAACTTCCTACTTTGAATTTCAACTTTATTACTCAAATTGCACATTAGATTAAAAAAAGGAAATGATACAAATGCAGCAACAGAAAAGTACTTACTGTATCTTTGTTCCACATCTTTATGATTCTAGAATCTGCAGAGATTATTAAATCCAACTGATGCTGAAACTGAATTGACTTAATAGGCAGGCCATACTGGTGATCTTTGACTATCAGTGGGTTACTTGACCGAAGATCATACAATAAAACCTTGAGGAATAAAAGACAGATCAATTTTTCAATATTTTAAGGTTAAGAGGTAGTCAAACTAGGTCTCCATTAATGATTTAACTCAACTTGAGATTTTTTGTTTGTTTGTTTTCCATAAAGAAATCCTCTTAAGTTTAGAAAATGATTAAGTAAGCCCATTTTGTTCTGACAATGTATTTTAACCACAAAATGTTTTCGTTTAATTGGAAAAAATAAATTTGCATTCAAGAGTTTACTATCTTTCTAAAGTCTTTTTCATTTCTATTGAAATTCAAATTGAAAAAATGAAACATTTTCAAGGCACTCTCAGCAATTTTAAATCACTAATATCGCACTTTCACATTCTTGTACTATTCACAGAATCACCAAGGTCAGAAAAGACCCAGAGTATCACCCAGTCCAACCATCCACCAATCACCAGTAGTTCTCAATTCTTATTCAGAAGGTTTAAATCTTCAGATTCCTTCCCAGAAACCTTCAGATTCAGTGAGTATCAATTTCACTCAGAAAAACAACAGGGAGCACAATTATTTTTTAGAGAAGTGGTGAGTACAGGCTGTCTTCCAGAAATAGGCTTTTTTTATCTAAAAAATTTCCAATGGAATCTCTGAAAAACCTCAAATTTCTCATATGTATGAATACTAATAATTTGAGGGAAAAATGTTATCAATTTATTTAGCTTAGATTATAAATAGATCTCCAGTAAAGCTTGCATGACATGTATAATAGCATCATTACAAGTACAATTCTAATATGCATAACTGTCTCTAAAAGTAGTTTTCTTAACCCATTAAAGGATCAGTAAAGGCAGACCAAAATTTCCTCACACTCTACTTGACGACTAGCATGGAAACAATGAATAAATGAATCAAAATGATGCTTCATAGGATAGGACAAAAAAATCCCAACACATTAGTTGAAAGGCAATCACTTCTGCTTGTTTAGCTGCAATAAGAAGGTAGAGTGTATGTAATTGCACCGAGACAGTACTGACAGTCTCAAAAAGAAGTAGCTTCCTCACATAACTGATTCTTAAGTCTTAAGAAAACCACAAGGATTGAAATTTTATAGTATGCAGATTGGAGGCTGTGATGATATTAAGTCTACCCCTCAGTATTCTGAAGAACAGGATCATTGTACAAATCAATTTGCAGCTTAAGAATGACTATTATTGTTCCACACATGTCATTTACAGTCTTAGAAATACTTGTATTATTGTGCATTGCATTAAGTGCACTCAGTACACAATAGGCCTGGACTGAGAACTGCAAGAGGATCTTCTAAAGAAGTGTTGTAGAAAGAGTTAAGATTACCTGCCCAGTAGATGTTCCAACAGCCATATTCAAAGCTCCATCAAATTTCAGCACTGAAATAGACGGCAAACAGTCCACCCTGCAAAGCACAATTCTTAACGTTAGATGTTCTCTCTCTAAATGATGCAAAAAATGATGTTAAAAATAGCTAAAATAATAGCATAAATTATTCAGGCATTCAGGCACACATAAAGAGTTACTTTAAAACTAAGAAAACCTTCTTACCTTAGCAATGAGATGGCAGTGGCCACTGTAATGCCAAGTGGGAACTGCTTTTAGGAGTAAAACTTTTCAAAACAAACAAACACAAACCACCAGAAGAATGGCCTTTGCAAAGGTAGCTTTTACTCACTCTGTGTCTGCTGTCACACTGCTTAAGGCACAATCCAGCAGCCCAACTCGATTTCTAGTTCTAGGATCCCAGCATTCCACTTTACCCTGGAGAGTTTAGAAAATATATTTTAGGCTTATGCAACAAATATCATATACACTGAAAGCCTTTAAATAAAATCATGAATTCTTTTATCTATAAGTAATCAAATTTCCTACAACAAGAATTTTACTAATAAAGGCATACAAGCTCCACACATTTTATGTGTATTTAAAACAAATGTGCTCCGAATCAAAATGGTTAACACAAGATTTTCCAAGATTAAGTGGGCACAGAGGTCTGCTAATTTCAACTGACAGTTACATTCTCAGGCAAGATAACACTATTTTCTCTTATCTGCAATATCTCATGTATCTCAGCAAGCAAGATATTTCAGAAATTGTACCTGCACTCCAATCTGAGTCTTCCTGTTTAGCAGATCTATACTTAATACAGCAAACAAGATCAAATTAATTACTTAAGTTCCTGTCATGATTCCTTCTTATCCTCACGCAAACTAATACAAAAGAGATACAAACACTGCTGCCCTTTTCATAGAAGGAATGCAAACATTTACCTCAGCTGTCCCTGTAGCAAATAAGTAGTGTACAGCATTGATGTCACAAACATTATTCTCTCTAAAACAGAAAAAAGAACAAGTTTAATGACTGCAGAATAATGTAACTAAAAAGATTTTTGTAATCACATATACTGTTGTTTAGCCTGGAAAAGCAAAAGTGGTGAGTGGGGGGAGGGTGTGTAAGTGGATGGCAACCTAATAGCAGCTTCCCATACTTAAGAGAAGCTTACCAAGAATTTGGAGCTATCAGAGAAAATCAGAGACAGTGCTGATATCTTGAGATGGGTGAGGTTCCAACTGGATGTAAGGATAATATTTTTATGCCTTGAGGGTACCTCATCATTGGAACCGGCTGCCAAAAGAAGCTTTGGAATTTCTATCCTCAGAGTTTACAAAACCCCCTGGGAAAACTCACCTGAATTCAGCATTGGCCAAGCTTTGAGCATGAGACTGGGCTCAGGGTCTCTCCAACCTCAGTGATTCTACAATCTTCTGCCCAAGCCCACCACCTACCACCAAACCTTGCCATATTGCTCTGCTCCTCTGTTTTCTTAACTCAATTACATCAAAAGGTCTTCCTGATTACATGTTTGGAAGCTTACATCTCCAACATATTCTGATGAACAGCCTGTCTACTCCTTCCTCTTCCAAGTAACCCATTTCTCAACTGCTCAAGCCAGAGCCTTGCACTTCTCCAGCAATTCTTCCAAAACAGAAATATTTCTCCTCAGACCCCCTCATCTCAACTTCTTCTATTCTAAGAATGCCACCTATAATTCTATAATTCATCCAATTCCCCTGCCTTACAGGCTTTCCAGATCTTCAATTCTCATTTCCCTGATTCAGATTTCACTCATGACTCAGCTCTGCTGCTCCAGGGTTTTCCTTCTCTCCTCCCCCCACTGCTACTAGGTGTCTATAGTTGTGCCCACCCAAATACTGCTATGCTCCTTAAGCTATCCAACCCACTGAGCCCTACCTGTTGCTCACCAATCAGTGACTTTGATGAGAAGAAGCCTGTTCTTCTCATCTGCCTCTCCCCACACAAAAGAAGCCCAGCTCCTGCTATTGGTATGGTTTTCAAAAGAATCATACACGCACAATATTAAAAAAAATCAATCAAACAAAACAAACAAAATAACCAACACCCTTTGGGCTACTCCAAGAGTAGAAGGACAAAGACATATCTGGGAAAGTACATACCCTGTGGGCAGGTATCTATGTGATGGCTAAATTGAGTTGCAATCGCAAAGTTATATATTTATTATATATATAATAAGTCTATGTTAAGCAATTTTAATTGAGTTTTCTTTGTGGACACTCACAAAAGTTTCTGGTCTTAACGGTATAAAAACCGTTACAAAGAATGACAGGATGTAAAATTAAATAAAATGAGGTTCAAGCTAGGCATATGTTGCATTTCAATTCTAATTTACTGTATATTTGGGCAGTATTCAGATACAGTACTGATGGTGAGCATATTAGTAGTTTGGTTCCACCTGGTGGATGGAAGACAGACATCATGCATTACAGTCACTTACGAAGCATCAGTTTGCAGAGAATTCAGAAACCTTCCTTGTTCCAGATTTAGCCTGTATACTTCAGAACTACAAAGAAAAAAAACACAGTTACTTCTTTCCTGTACACTGGAGAAAGGATAACTCTTTGAAAGGGTAAATAACGAGGGGAAACAGTTTTAAGTTGAGGGAGGGGAGATTCAGGGTGGATGTCAGAGGGAAGTTCTTTACAGAGAGAGTGGTGAGGTGCTGGAACAGGCTGCCCAGAGAGGCTGTGGATGCCCCGTCCCTTGAGGTGTTCAAGGCTGGGTTGGATGGGGCCCTGGGCAGCCTGGTTTAGCATTAAATGGGGAGGTTGGTGTCCCTGCATGTGGCAGGGAGGTTGAAGCTTCGTGATCCTTGAGGTCCCTTCCAACCCTGGCCATTCTGTGATTCTGTGATAACATGTATGTTCATCAAACAGCACAGAATAGCTTCATAGAAACCTCAATGTTGGTAGAAACCACCCAAGGCCATCTAGTCCAACTCCCTTGCAGTGAAGAGGGACACCACAGCTAGCACAGGTTGTCGAGGGCCTTCTCCAGCTTTACCCTGAAAGTCTCCACAAAAAGCTACTTCATTTTCCTTACTAAGATGTTCACCACTTTTAAAACAGAGTACAGTGAATTGCACTGCTGACAACAAATTTGCAAGTGCCTCAATCAAAGAATAAAAGCCTTAATGCAGGAAACTGAATTAATTTTGGACTTTCACAATTTTCGCTCTTCGTAAGTAGTCTCCACCTGGAAAGAATTCCTGCTTTTTCCAACACAACAGCATTATTAAATTTTCAGTTAACATTCATTTAGTTATTGGAAAAAATTCCTGACAGAAGCAAATCAAAATAATCCATTCAAACACTACCTTGATCCTACAAAATACAGGTCACATGATGGATAGTGATAAGAGAAGTCTCTACCAAATTTTGGTATTCTTGTCCTGTAGTAATGTCCATGTTGTGAATGAAACTCCACATATCTGTCACACTGCAAGAAGACAATCTGAAAATAAAATAGAAAGAACTGAAATGCAGAAGAGATAACAGAAAACAACTAGTGATTTTTCCATGCTCGCATTGGTCTATCACAATCCACTTAAATAATTTCTACTAAAATGACAGAATTCACTTTACTCTCATTAGCCACAGCAATCTCTTTATCAAAGATAAAATGAATATAAGGCATCACTGGAAAGCTAGATCTATACTAGTAAATAATATAGCAAAACTCATATACATATAAATGAATTCTTCCCACTCCCATCACATTCATGCAGTACCTTAAACCTTGCCCAGATACTATGGGATGCATTAAGCATCACTCTGGCCCCAAATCACTCTATGATGAAGTTAAACAATTAAGTGACATGGACAACTACAGGTCAACAACTCACTCTAATGCTCAACTCTCTTTAGATTAGACTAGAAAGGTGCCAGTTTAGAATGTGTGTAGTCTGTATATCTTCACACAATAGTACATCACTAAGATTTTAAATTTCCCCCTATTGTACTATGTTGCTATCTACACTAATAGTGAGCAGCTCAGGAAAGACAAAGTACAATGGTTGTTTTCAATGTCATGTTTATTTACACTTTTTCCCTTCTCGTGAGGTCCGTACAAAGTATCGACCTGGGTGACTACTTTATGCCTATTTAAGTCCTCTCTATACTTTCCATTTTTTTAATATCAGAAACTCTACTGTTTCAACTTTTATTCAAGGGCTCATTCTTTTGAGATCCCAGATGAAAGTCGAGTATCACTTTTCACAAGTATAATTACTATTTCATACAAGATTACAGATGCAGCTGCACAGCTTATGTTGTACAATGACGTTTTTCATACACAGCCCAAGCAACCCTTTGTATGCTTAACTTCTTTATGTTTTTAACTGGAGGTTTACAGTAAGCCTCTTTACAAATGATAACAAGATCAAGAATTTTCTGATTTTGCAGTGACAATACTGAAATCTCTGTGTCTCTGTGTGGTTTAAAAGTTAAAGAAATCATGAGAACACAAAATTAAACCACATTTAACTGAAATTATCAGTACCACCTTGTTAGTCCACTATCAGTAAGCTATCAGGAAACTTTCTACAAGGAATAAGGAACATACAGTTTGCTGAGTTCTCTTTTACTACCGCCAAAAAGACTTTATTTTCTAGTAGTTGACAAAAACAAGCAGATATTCTGCTAACAACTATGTTACCTCTAGTAATTTTATGTCTTTAAGCTGAAGTATTTACAACGTGGGACTTGAAGACAATTGTGTCCTCTTTTACTAGAAAAGGACACAACTCAACTGGAAATCATGTTTGTTTTTCCTTCACAATAATTAATTCTGAAAACTACAAGCTTGGGGTAGCAAAAGCATAGCCACTGGTGCGTGGCAAAAAAAGACAGAGGAAACACCTGCCACTTTGGAAAAGACTACAGTAGAAGAGATACCACTCTACCTTAAGCCTAAAACTTAGTCCAAGTCTAAACCTTGAGTGAGCACAGAAACATAACTGACTTTACAGATACAAACATGAGCAAAAGTGAACAGTATGCTCTGTGAAAACACAAATGAGCCTCAAAATGATACCTTACAAGGTTAGTGGGAACAGACTGGAGAGGACATATTTTCATTTTACTGGAGAGGACATATTTTCATTTTTCTGCACAGTGCCCATGAGGCACTACATCTAGTGCAGAGGCTCTCAGTTCAAGAGGAGTGTTGAGAACATCAACAAAGCCAAGCCAGATAAGGGATACAATACAAGCCCTAGATGAAAAGTCTGGATGAATCTCAGTTTGTTAGTTAGGCAAAGAGGACACTATGAAACAATCTAGTAGCAGCTTACAACTGAAATGCAGTTATAAAAATGACAGTTGAACTCACTGCAGTAGCAAAAATTTCAGGTTTCGGCAGGCTGGACAAGAAGGAAGAATTCTTTAGGAGGTGATCACAGAGCATTAGTCTTATTTTGTGCAAGAAATGAACCCTTGATGTCTCCTTGTAAGGAATATTTTTATGATTCTAACCATTTCAAGTGTAATTTCTCAAATACTGTTCCCTCTTTGTCATATTTAAAATATTATAACTTTCTGAGATCAGTTTTCTTTCTAACTAATCCATCTGATTTAGGATGTTTTTGGAAAATACAATTGAAGATAAGGTTGTCAAGGTTCACTTTGAAATACAGTACCAATTTCAGTTCAAAACACACATAAGCCTTATTGTTTGCTTGACCAGTCAGAGACAGGTGAACAATGAGAATGCATTCTTCAGCCTTGCAAATAATTGTCTGGTCTTTACAACTAGAAGCAGGAGTCTAGCCTAATATATCAGTCACTTACATCTTCCATTGAGTCCAAACATTACTGGAAAACATAAGAGGGAAAACTTTGAAAAACCTAGACCTAAAGGTTAGACCATTTGTCTGAAAGTATAAGACAAACCTGTATCTGTAATGCTAAAGTCCCTGAGGAAAAAAAATACGATAAAAATTCAACTATTAACATGCTGTGCTCTAATGAAATCAGCAAAATTAAGTGCTTAAATTTCCATATTTCATTTTAGACTGAATACTCTGATGAATCAGCAAAGTTTATAGGAACAGGTAACATCTTTTATCACACCATGTGCTGCAGCTGGAAAAAACACAGGAGATTTTGAGCATGTTTCTGAGGGCCCTCACCAGAATTAGGAGTGATAATTGTACTGAGCCTGAAAAGGGCACACAGTTGTAACAACTCAACTGTTTCCTCCAGATACAGCAGTTCTAAACAAAACACGTTACTTCTCTCCACAATTTTTGCCTCATTTACATACTTAGTTATCACTGCCCTAGCAAATCAGCCTAATTCAGCTGTAGCTACCCCATTTCTGAAAAAAGGTGCATGTTGGCTACTGTCACAGCAATTATAACCAAATGTTACACTAGCAAGAACAACTAATTATGTCTGATCGCATATGATCACAGGATAGCTGACTACTTGGAGCTTTTCTCTACTGCAGACAAAAGACTTTACAAGTGGTAAGGCAAATTACTGTACAAAGAGGCAAAGAAAACAATGTTTTAAAGGTACAAAAAATGTTTACCCTGTTTGTTTTTTAAATAAAAAACAATCTGTTCCAAAAGTTGTTGATTGACTGCCTTTACTATATATGAAAATGTATTTTAATATACTATTACACAATTTTCTCATTTATACATTGAAAACATTAAACATACCTTTGAGTAATCATCTGATAAAATCTCAAATGTAACCACTAGAGGAGAGAACAAGAGAATTTTAAGTTAACTAAGTAAGCAAATTTATTTGCAAACACTGGCACAAATCCTGAAAATAATATTTACTCTTATGCTAACCTTTAGCCATATAAGTATTCCCCACAGGTGTCAATGTGTAATGCAGACATCATGATAAAATCTTTAATTAGGCGACATTATTTGCAAAATAATAAGTTACTTAAGAAAACCTTAGAAACTTATGAAGCATCTTATAATCTTTTTATTGTTCTTGTATACTTGATATGTTCCTCAATGCAGTGCTCAAGTGCGTATTTAGGAAGGTCTGATCAAATGCTTTTTACAGTGAGTGGGTGGTCCACGGATCTTTGGTGAACCATCAAAGATGATAAGAATAACAGGGGATCAAATGTACTACACACACATCTTCAGACACAGCCAAAGGTGTCAGCCTCCAGAGACTGAGCTTTGAGGGGCCAATAATCACAAATACAAAGGCTACTGTTCAGTATGTTGAGGTGTTCAACAGAGACTCCAATTAGCTTTAAATAAGGTGAGTTCGGAACATTAGGGAGAAGCTGCTTCGCTTAAACTGCTTCCAATTAAATAAGGTAGGTTATTTAAGGTGACTCTATGATACAATGCAAGTTAAACACATTTTTAAAACCTTGCAAGAAGCCAGCTAAAAAAAATTAACTTTGAGCTCTAATTAACAGCAAGCATTTACTATTACAATGACTCATACTCTTTCCAAGTGGGTCTCTCTCATGCCACGCCTTTCTTTCCCCAGCCTTCCTGACTCTCCCTCCTTCTACTACTTTGCAGCACTGTCTAACCATACAAGATTCCTCACAGTACTAAGGAATAACAAAAACACCACTATGCTCTATCTTCTTTTTCCTGACCTAATTCAGTAGCTGTCATTCTTTTTTTTTTGTTTTGTTTTTCCCCCACATAGCATATCAAAAATAGACCAGCTCCATTTCTCACTAATGATTCAATATTGCACTATTCTGTGCTCAACCCCTCAGTTTCATTCACCTCTCTGGCTTCTGCCATTAGTCTCCTAAGAACAAAACCAAAATAAACCCCCAACTCTATAGATCCTACTACCTCCTCCCTCAGTCTAATTTCCAGCACATTCCCTCTTTCTCAGAACCTAGATGGCTCCTTGCTCTCATCACCACAAAAGTTCTCCCTCCAAAATACTAGTAAACAATGTGAAATTGGGGCCTTTTCCTTTGCTACCACCTATGTCTAATAATAATAATAATAATAATAATAATAATAATAATAATAAAAAAGAAATATACAAAACAAATCAAGGAGTTCCCTTTAACTGACTCAGGCTGCAGTGAGAAAACAAATGAATTCATTTCAGTAACAATGGAGCAATCACAGAGCACTCTCCTACATTACTGCTTCAGAGTGGGAAAAGAACAGAAGGAAGAACTGCCCGCTCTCTCTCTCTCTCTCTTTTTCCCTCTTCCCCCCAACCTCCCCTCTCTTCATCTCACACACACACACCACTCCCCAAAAAGAGCAGCAGCCTTCAGCCAGTCTCTCTCTGAGCCCCACACTTACTGGCTCAGAGCAGATCTTATTGTCTTCGTACAGCTCCAAGAGAGGAAAGAACTTTACAGAAAAAAGAAGGAAAAATACAGAGGTGAAGACTGGTGAGATTTTATTCTAGATTCTTCTGTTCCCCCAACATATATTCTGTCCCCTTAGGACAGGGAGATAAATTTCTGTTTGAGTCCAACCTGAACTGTAGACAAAAGTTTTCTCCCACAAACAGCCACAGCTTATACTAACCTTCAGAATCTAAGCACCTTTCAAATTTTTGGGATAACTGATAAGTATCATAACAGCGAATCCTCGGTTTGTAAGTTCCTGAAAGAAGAATTTGATTTTTAATAAAACAATTGAACAAAAAGATAACACTAACATTTTTTTAAAAAATATGATGTTTTATGTATACAACCTCTACTACAACTATGTTTCTGTGAATGGATAGAGGCCTCTTAGCAACAGAACTTAACAATACCTTCCAGTGAGTCTGAAAAAACAAGCCTCCTTGTGCCATTAAGGCTAACTGAAGTATTCATGTTAGGATTTCACTTGGACAGAAAATGCAGCATTATCCTCCATCCTTTGAAAAAACACTCGGTGATGTAATAACTCAGAAAAATAACTCAGAAGTTATTTAAAGCAAGTTTATGAACACACTATAAAAACAAAGAAGTTGTTTTCATAATACAGGTATTCTTCTAATACAGTTGAAAATTAAATGTTTCTCAACTTCCAAGACATTCATTGCATCACACCTTAAGACTAGGCTTCCACAATTATGTTCAATGCTGCATTAAAGAAACAAAACAAAACAAAAAACCCTCTATCTTCTACCTCTCATATTCTGTGATAAATCATTATTAGTACTTTTGGCCTCTGCTATCGAGGGATCCTTTGTTAACTCACCAACTGCCATAATATACTGTCCATCTCTTGATACCTTAATCTTGGTGCTAACTGTGGGCATTTCAAAGTCTTGAATAAGTTCAATTCTTCTACGGATATCTACAGAGAAAAAAGAAATACATGTGAAGAGAAATTATCTGTAAAACTATCATCAGTCCAATACTGTAACTATTTCTTATGAAAGTATATTGAGTTCACTGAATAAAACTGAATATTTTTAAAGGTATATCTTTGTCTTTAACACAGTCCAAGAGAGCAATGCAGTACACTAACATGTGTTAATGTAGATAGTTACATCTATCTGTATGTGACAGATAGATGTCTGTCACAAGGTGCTAACCATGTGACAAATTATAACAGGCATTCACAAAAAGGTTACATATCCTACACAACAAAGATGCACAATACATCCCATCACACTGTTACCTGCATGCATATTTCTTAGTTGGCTGCTTTACACAGTGCTCATGATGGTATATAAATATTTCCTTTGATATTACAAATTTAGAGTAAAATTGAAAGGTTGAGGGAACTGGGCTTGTTTAGCTTGGAGAAGAGAAGGCTCTGGGGTGACCTCATTGTGGCCTTCCAGTACTTGAAGGAGACATAAACAGGAGGGGGAAAAACTATTTGCATGGGTTGACACTGACAGGACAAGGGGGAATGGTTTTAAACTGAGACAGGGGAGGTTTAGGTCAGATATTAGGAGGAAGCTTTTCACTCAGAGGGTAGTGACACACTGGAACAGGTTGCCCAAGGAGGTTGTGGATGCCCCATTCCTGGAGGCATTCAGGCCAGGCTGGATGTGGCTCTGGGCAGCCTGGTCTGGGGGTTGGAGACCCTGCACATAGCAGGGGGGCTGAAACTAGATGATCTTTGAGGTCCTTTTCAACCCAGGCCATTCTATGATGATGATATGATAAAATCACAAAGCTGCCCTCTAAGCTGAGCTTAATAAGTATACAGGGGTCTACAGCTAGATTTGATCATAAAATATATGTTGGATGCATCCACCACACTTGTGTACAACGTACCATCTCCCAGTATTTAATGCCTGAAAATGATGTTGGCAATGTTCTATCCACACAGCACTAGATAGGAAACTGAAGCATGGCCTTCTAGCATTACCTATGGCTTTAAATTTGTATTTACGAAAATAAGTTGTGCACAATTTCCCTGCTCACTTCTGGATTAGCAGACCAGATGTGTACAGCCTCATTCTGCTGAGGGCAGCGTTGGGAAAACTCACCCACATCTTTCTTCTGTAATGCTCTCTTCTTCCTGTCTGAGAGCCACTGTAAGGAAACATACCAGTATTCATGTTACAGCTCACGAGCAGAATCAGAGAACTGTTACAGTCTAACAAATCTGAAAAGAGTTGCCTGAAACACCTTCTTAATGACACTTAAAGTTCCCCTGGGGTCCCTTCCAACCCAACCATCCCGTGATCCTACGAAAAAGAAGTTCTCAGAGCAGCTCGGCTCAGACGCTCGCCAGCTGCGGAGGCGCCCACGCGTCCCGCCCGGGCTGCCCCTCACCTCCGGGAGGCTCCTGCCGGCGCTCAGGCTGTAGATCTTCACCTCGTTGAGGCTAGAGACCTGCATGGCGAGCCCACACGCCTCTTCCGGGCCGCAGGGGAAGCGGAAGGCGGGCTGGGCTCCGACCCGGCAGCAGTGCGCGGTGCGCGGGCGGAGCTGCGGCTGCTTCCCGTTCCCGGGCGGCGCCGAGTGTCGGCGGGCAGCGGGAGGGGGCTGTTGGATAAAATCGCGTTCTGCAACCTCAGAGCTGCGCGATTCGGGTTGAAATCACAGAGTAGGAAGGAGCTGCTTGGGCAGACGTGGCTGACGGGGTTCGTTTTCTTGCCTCGCACAAATCCTGGAAATCATCGCAGAATCGGGTTGGGCAGCATCCTTCCAGCAAACATAAAAAGTGGGACGCCGTTTGAATTCTAGGTAGAATCTCTTTAAACGCAAATCACAGAACTCTAAGGTTGGAGGGGACCTGTGGTGATCCAGGTCAGGCTCTGCTGAAGCGGGTTCCACACAACAGGCTGTGACACAGGGACACAGAGTTGCCGGGGTTGGGAGGGTGTCAGGCTGTGCCTATAATGACTTAGAAGAGTAGCAACAAGTAAAATATGATACTTTTCCACTCTATGAGCGTTTTTGTGTACCACTAAACGTCACAGCTTTTCCTCCGTGACAGTACACAGCTGGTGTAAGAGCTAACTGAAACCATATTGAGTCTTACATTTAGAATTCCTTGCATAGAATCATAGAATCATTGGGGTTGGAAAAGATCACTAAGATCGTGTAGTGCAGTCGTCAGCCCAGCCCCACCGTGACCACTGACCACGTCCCTCACTGCCACCTCTACCATTCCAAGCACCTCCAGGGTCGGTGACTCCACCACCTCCCTTGGGCAGCCTGTGCCAGTGCCTCACCACTCTTTCTGAGAAGAAATGTTTCCTAACAACCAACCTGAACCTCCCCTGGAACAACTTCAGACCATCACCTCTCATCCTATTTATGTTACTTGACAGAAGAGGCCAACCCCACCTCACAACAACCTCCTTTCAGTTGATGTAGAGAGCAATAATGTTTCCCCTGAGCATCCACTTCTGCAGACTGAACAATCCCCATTCACTCAGCTGCTCCCCTGTAAGACTTGTGCTCCAGACTCTTCGCAGCTTTACTGCCCTTCTCTGAACATGCTCCAGGGCCTTCATGTTTTTCTTGACATTTTTCATTATGTATTTCAGCAATGATAATACCAATATCGCCACTTTCTGCTTTGCATTAAAGGGTGCCATAGCTGAGACCCAGACACCTAATGTAGGTGTCTACGTGGGTACTAGACGTCAAAGCTCCCGTTTCAGGGAGCTAAGGCTTCACTCACCTAAATGTAGATTGTCTGGTGGCATTTGAGCTGCCATGGTATCCAGGACACCTAGATGGGGTGACACAAGACCTGTGGAAAACCCATGTGCTATGCGGCGTGAGCTGGAGGACATCTCAAATGGCACTAGAAGCTGAGGCAGCTGAATTGCATACCTAGTTAATCCCAGTAATGAAGCCTGAGGAGCAGTGTGGCACAGTAGCCACCTGGTGTCTTCTTCGGGGTGAATTCAATCTGTTTCTAAGTTCTAGTTCTACCATCTCATTCCTTAGACTGTCACTAACTGTTAACAGACATTTAAAGCTGAATCCATTTGCCTACATATAGATGCCCTTTCAGTTCGGGATACCTCAAGGAATCCCAGACACTCCCCAAGTTGTTTGATATGACACAAGGATGCCTCAAAAAAATGTAAGAGAAGGTCAGGAGGAATAACGATGAAAAAATCACAGAGATTTAAAACCCACGAGGTTCTGACATACTAAGGAAATATGTGACTTTGGGTGAGAATGCTCAAAGATTCCTGATCCCTTCTTCAGTACTCTAGGTATATTTCAATGACCATATAGCAGAAAAAGAGGAATAAAATACCTCTGTCTGCAGAAAATAAAATTGTACTTCAAGATTCTTGATATTTATTTATTTTGACATATTTAGTTCTCGGGCAAAGTGGATAAATCCAAACCTGGCATGGCATAGATTTAAAACTTTTTATTTTTTAAAGAAAATTCATAGGGAAAATATCAGCTAGAACCTGGACTATTAAAGTTCTAGTGCAGATAACTTTACAGCAGCCAGATTTGCTTGTTACACTCACTAGATAAGTTTAAAAAAATCTGAATCTGAATGATACAGTTTAAGCTTTGATGAAGCTTTTTGCTTCAAATGTGCCTCCAAATATCAGTTGCATGCAATAATAACACTTTTAGATTTTCAATTCAAGTGAATAGAGTTGAGCAGTTAGGTGTATTGACTTCAAATAAGTGTGATACAGAACATTCTCAACTAGGAGAACATAGTTTTGCCTACTTTTCCTTTTTTTATAGTATGAGAATTTGCTATGCGTGTTCCCTTGTGACATGCATGATACAGAGAAATAACAAAGAAATAATTTGCATGCTAAACTTACATGCTTAAAAGTACACCGAAACTAGTTTCAATTAAATAACAATATTTTATAGAACCACAGAATGGACAGATTGGAAGGGACCTTAAAGATCATCATTATTAGCCATAATCAAGTATGTTAGGAGTTCCGTCACTGAGCTATTTTAGATTTCTGCATATGTTACTGCAGTAATACACTTGCATGAATAGGAAATGGGATTTTAAAAGATTCTTCTGAAACACAGCGGAAAAAATGCACATTAATGGATAATGCTTGTAACATAGTAGTTGTACCAATTGTTTTATTGAGAACTGCAGCTCTGAGGTTGCTGTTTTGCAAGCTAACATAAGCTTTCCCATTGTCAGTGTCATAATCGTGTAGGTAATTAAGTCTGATTATTTGTTAGAGAAATTTGCCTCAGGAGATACTTCAGATAGGGTATTAATGCTTTTAATGACTGTTTGGAGGCTGTGCTTTGCACATTACTGTGACAGAGGAAGGAGGTACTCATAAACACAGAGAAAGGCAAAGCCACAGAAATCTTCCTTGCGATGACAGATCAAAGGGTGCAGGGAGACACGTGGTGATCACAAGGGAATTAAGCAGCTTGATGATCACACGGTACAGCACTCAGTGCAGCTGAGGAAGTAGCAGGGGCGCAGGAGCTGCCACAGCTGAGTTACCACCAGTGAGCAGCACACAGACATATCCTGTCAAAGGGTCTCAATGATCCTGCCCTCCTCCAACCTCTCTTCATCCAGGCCTAAAAACGTGTAATGGGGGAAAAAGGATTAAAAAGTCAGAATAAAACCAGAAAACTTGATAATAGAAAATGGTAAGACTTTGTTTATACATTAACATGCTTCCTCGATAATTTTCAATTAAAATAACAAATTAAGTAGTATAGTAGTTGTCACTATAATAAAGGAAACATGGCAAATTATTCCTATTGAAAAAATGAGAATAAAAAGTGAAGTTGCTACAATAAAAACATTTAGAAAGAAAATGGCTTATATTACAGAATCCAGAAATCTGATGACCCTTCAGTCTGGATTTTACATTCTTCACTACAAGTGTTGTCAGATGTCACAATTCTAAATTTAAGAAGCTTCCGGGAACATAATTTTTGCATAAATAATCATGTGAAGCATTTCCACATCTTGACACTGCAGCAGGGATCCATGGCCGCCCTGTATGTGGTCTGAGATGGGCAAACTCTGCTTTACCTTGTTGATGAGGCTTACTGCGCCTTTCAGATCACTAGGCTGTAGATTGAAATATGCCATGTACATAGCTGAACTAATTCTGTTTTCATTATTAAAATGCAGCCTGAAGAAAAAACAAACAAAACAAAACAAAATACAAAATACAAAAAAAACCACAAAGTGGGGTGTGGGGAAGGAGGAAAAGAAGATTAAACTGTGATCCCCATTACTATGAATGTCACCAGACACCTGGGTAGTTCTTTTGTATAGCTTCACTAAAGTCCTGCTATGCCCATGGGAACACCATGGCTGAAAAACAAACAAACAAACAAACAAACAAACAAACAAACAAACAAACAGAATAGAGTCATAGGATTAAGGTTGGAAAGATCCACTAGGATCATTGTTAACACATCCCCACCCTGCTCACTGACCATATCCCTCGGTGCCATATCTCTGTTTCTTGAACACCTCCATGGATAGTGATGACACCACCTCCCTGGGCAGCCTGTGCTAATGCCTCACTTCTCTTTCTGACAAGAAATATTTCCTAAACCCAACCCAAACCTCCCCTGATACAACTTTTACCTCTCATCCTATAGCTGTTACCTGTGAGAAGAGGCTGACACCCACCTTAATAATCGTAGAATCATACAATTATAGAATCGTAGAATCACAAGGTTGGAAATGACCTGTAAGATCATCTAGTCCAACCATTTTCCCACTACCACTGCTACCACAAGCTATTAAACCATATCTTGTAGCTCCTCATCCAGACGCCTCTTGAACACTGCCAGGGACGATGACTCCACCACCTCTCTGGGCAGCCATTCCAGTGCCTGACCACCCTCTGAGAGAAAAAGTTCTTCCTCATGTCTAACCTAAACCTCCTCTGGTACAACGTGTGGCCATTTCCCCAGGTCCTGTTTGCTGCCTGGGAGAAGAGGCCAAACCCCTCTTCACCTCAGCCTCCCTTCAGGAAGTTGTAGAATGCAGTGAGGTCTGCCCTGAGCCTCCTCTTCTCCAGACTAAACAATCCCAGCTCCCTCAGTCGCTCCTCATAGGATCTGTGCTCCAGACCCCTCACAAGTTTCGTTGCCCTTCTCCGGACACACTCCAGGGCCTCAATGTCTTTCTTGCAGTGAGGGGCCCAAAACTGAAACACGGTATTTGAGGTGTGGCCTCACCAGTGCTGAGTACAGGGGGATGATCACCTCCCTGCTCCTGCTGGCCACACTATTTCTAATGCAGGCCAGGATGCTGTTGGCCCTCTTGGTTGCCTGGACACACTGTTGGCTCATGTTCAGCCGAACATCAACCAACACCCCCAGGTCCCTTTCCTCTTCACAGTCCAAAATAAGTAAGCAGATAAACTGAAACAGTGATTATTTCAACCAGAAGTCTTCTTTGTGTCTCTTTATGGGGAGCCTTGAGTAGAGACTTTCCTCCTCTATTTAAGTATTTTACGTCTCACTAAAAATGATAAAGAAAAGCAAAGGAAGATAGATGTACGATATATCTTGCTGCATTCAAACAGCCTATACATTTAGCATCTAAGACCTTCACCTTTCCATTAGTAATGTGATTCAGGAACAGAGCTATCCACGTCCAAGGCTGTGATTAAGGACATCTCCCATCAGCTGCTTCAGCCTTATGCTGGAGACACTTACTCTAGCATTACTCCTTCGGGGTCTGATGATATGCATCCCAGGGTCCCGAAGGAACTGGCAGATGCGGTTACCAAGATTCTGTCCCTCATATCTGAGAAGTTATGGCTGTCAGATGAAGTTTCTGGTTACTTGAAAAAGGGAAACATCACTTCAGTTTTCAAGAAAGAGAGAAAGGAAGACCTGGGAAACTACAGGCCCATGAGCCTCACCTCTGTGCCTGGGAAGGCCATGGAACAGACCTTCCTACAAAACATGTTAGGGGACAGGAAGGATGAGCAAGAGATTAGAGGCAGCCAGCATGGCTTCACTGAAGGCAGACCATGCCTGACCAATCTGTTGGCCTTCTAAAGTCGAGCGATGGCACTGGTGGACAAAGGAAGGGCAACTGATGCTATCTGCCTGGACTTGTGCAAGGCTTTTGATGTGGTCCCACGGCACATCCTTGTCTCTAAGTTGAAGCGATATGGATTTGAAGGCTGGACCATTAAGTGAATAAAGAAATAGCCAAAGGGTTGCTGTCAATAGCTCTAAGTCCAGCTGGAGGTTGGTCATAAGCAGTGTCACTCAGGGATCTGTCTTGGGACCGGTGTCCTTCAATATCTGTCAGCTGCACAGATGATGGGATCACCCTCAGCCAGTTTGCAGACAACACCAAGCTGAGTGGCGCAGTTGATAGTACAGAAGGGAAAGACACCATCCACCCTCTCAGTTTAGGACACGTGTGTGTTTGTGGGGGGAAATGGAGGATTGCCCACGAGGTAGCATAGCGAGGAGCTGCACGAGCCGAACTGCCGCCAGCTTTCCGCGTCCCTCTCCCACAAAGCGCGATGTTCCCGCCATCCCGGACCGCGCTCCGCACCCCGCCGCTCCGCGCCCGCCTCCCTCCCGCCCTGCCCCGAGCGCCGCCCCGAGCACGGCGTCCCCGCCCCGCCGCAGGGAGCCGCCCGCTGTGAGGGGCAGGGGCCGCTACGGAGCGAGCGCTCGGGAATAAGGCGTGCGGGGCGGGACGGGTCCGGGAGAGAGTTGGGTGAGAGAGCTGGAGTGTGGTTTCGCTTCTTGCTGTCCTGCGCTCATCTGTTTGCTTAGCACCAGCGCAGCTGTCACACGTGGATTTGCGCCATCGTTTGCTTTGCGCGTATTGTCCTGCTGGCAGCATCTTTCCTCCGTCCTTGCTGCCCAACCTGGAAATTAAAACACGGGGAAAGTGATACTCCGTCAGGCATCTCCTGCACCTGTAAGTTCAGAAGACTTTCTACATCTTGCTTGCGCTTTTGCCCAAATATTTGAGCGCTGGTATTAGTCAAACAGAAGTCCTTAATTACATCCTTGTGACTGGAGTCTGCCTGGCAGTGGGGATCACGATGGAGCCTGGTGATGAGGACTGAACTGGGCGCATTGCCTAAGGATGGGGAAGGGAGGGAAAGGGGAGGAGAGAGCTTTGGTTCTTCGTTCAGAAACTGGATGGAATAACTCTGAGAAAGGAGGAACTGCTGTGCTGTGTGTGTGACATTGTGGAGAAGGTCATGTTCCATTTCAGGCTGAGACAGGAGTGACTCAGTGCAATTATGCCACCAAAAGATCAGTAATCAACTCTTTCGGTTCTTAGGGAAGAACACATTCTACACAGTACTTTTTTTTAGCCTCTTACCTGCTTTGTGTTTTCACAGTGATCAGGAGTGAAGGGAAAGTACTGGATCATGTCAGAATTCTGGCTGATTTCTGCCCCAGGAGATAAAACAAACCTGCAGGCATGGGAGAGAATGAACACGGTGACATCCAAATCCAACCTGTCCAGCAACAGCAAATTCCATATTCCAGACTTAAAGGTAAGCAAGGAGAGGGTTTGGGTATGGGTGACAAAACATCCCCAGCCAGGACTAAGGATTTCTGGGATAAATGTGAGATTTATCATTTCAGAGAGCTGAAAAAGATTGCGACTGGGGCTGAGCTGTGTTCAGTCAACTGAAAAGTGATTGGGGAGAAATAAGAGTCATTTTGCTTGAAGATGACTTTCATGTGGGAAGGATACAGGTGTAAGGAGTGAAGGTGACCGGTTAAATACAATGTATTGCATCTGCTGTACCATTTGCTTCCAATCACAAAAGTCACACAGCACTGTACATCTCAAATTGCTAATGCATGGGGAGCAGCTCAGTATCTAGAAGTATTCCAGTGAGACCACTGACAGAGCAGACAGTTCTATATAATGCACATTACTCTGTAGGAAATGGATGTATGTATATTCAGCTGTATTACTGGCTGTATAGCCTCCTATCAGTAAAAACATTTATTTGTGACTTTTTTTTTTTAAACATATCTTTGCCTTCTTTAATCCTTCTTTAATAAGATCTGCACTTAATTTTTATTTCATTTGCATCTATGAGAAGTCTAAATGTGTTTCATTGAAGTCAGTGGAGCTGCAACAGATGCAGTACTTGGTTCCTTGGGGAGCTGCCATCACTCATCTCTTACAAAGCTCCTCACGGTGCAGCCAAGGTCTGGCTTTAGTCCACGAAGTTTGTTAAGTTACGGCTTGAGCTGTTCCAGTTACTTAAGGATGCAAGTGAAAGGGGAGCATGGCCTTTTCTCAAGTATGAATATGCTGAAGTAGCACATGGATGCTGCAGACTGCACATGCTACTTTTTAGACATGCACCAGAGATTTTACCATCTGTGTGCCATCAGCACTGGTGTGAGTCCATTAACACTGGGGGAAACGAAGCATTGACATCATCTGACCGTACAGCCAGCTCTCTGTGTTCTGCTAATTGTTCTATGCAAGATTTGTTTCTTCCCCTGTGCTCCTTCAGCCTGACCCTTCATAATGTTGAGCTGGCAACATCACAAGAAGAGGTTTGGCAATGTACTGCAATGTACCATAAACATAGAACTATAACTAGTGACAGAGTCATGCAAAAAGCAGATGTTGGTCTTAGGAAGATGGTGTCCTGAGAGGCTTAGTCTTTGGCAGTAGGAAAGATTGCAGAGACCCTCTTTTGAATACACTCTGCTTCCCTTGGTTCTCTCAGTACATTGGATTTGTTTTGTGTGTATGCTGTATGCATTTCTACTCGTTATTTTGTTAGGTAAAAGTCTGTGCTACTCTATGATTCAGGAATGAAAACAGGAAGGAAGACTTGAGACATCATATACAATTTTTCCTTTATTGGAAAAGGCTTTTTGTGCCTGGGTCTTGAGAAAAGGAATTGCTTTATTATCCACTGACTGAATAATGTTCTGCAGAACTGTTGAATTCACAAATCTAAGTCCCTAGGACTGCTGACAGAAGCCTTGGACACATGCATCTCTCACCTGCTTCTCATCTCTTGTACAGGTGGGGACACTGGATGCTCTTGTTGGTCTGTCAGATGAGTTGGGAAAACTTGATAGCTTTGCTGAAAGGTAAAATAGGTCGTATTTACTTCCTACAAATGAGGAACAGACGTTGTTTTTATGGGATGGTGTGTTCTTGGATTCACCTCAGAGTTGGTTTAACCCAGACTACAACTGGACTGAAGTGGATGGGTTTGTGTTGTGGTTTAATCCTTGTGTCAGTTGTCACAGAGTCATCACAAGGAAGGAGCCTTCCCTTAAAACCTGGCTAAATGGAGCCAGTGGCAGTTCTGTCTGAACAGTGATGCTTGAGTGGCTGTTTTCAAGGAAAGCTGTTCTCAAAGGGAAACAGCTGTGATTTATTTATTTTTTTTCTTGAAGAACAACCTCCCCCTCCATCCAGAAACTCAAATTAATAAAGCAATATTTAGAGAATATGAAGCCCTCTCCAGTTTTCTTTTTCCCGGAATATCTCTCTAGAGGTTTTTTTTTTTAACCAGATATAGGAGTTGTAAGCAGATATAAGGAATACATTTTTCTGAATGAAATTGGGTACTGTTCCTCTCAGACTGTTAAACTCCTGGAAAGCACAGTATTGACTGGCATTGTGTCAAACCCATTTATGCAGGGAGACTCACATGATCTCCTTGCTGATCTCTGCCAAGTTTGCCTTTTAGGCCAAGCTGACCTGGGTGGACAAAGGATAATAGAGTACAGAATGCTAAGGAAATGCCGGGTTTTAGGAAACTTTATGGCACAAAGTAGTCTTTATTGATGAAACTTTTTTTTTTGCTTTGGAAGCAGACCTCCCGTACAGCTGTGGCCACATCACCCTGGGACTTTTTGCCTTTTTTCCCTTAGCCAGGCCTAGTGAAGAGCTGCCTGTCTGAATATGCCCTGTGCTTTCATAGATTGTTTGGTGGGTGCAAACGCATACAGAGATCCTGATATAAGCTGTTCAAACCTATGTTAGGCAGTTTGCATAAAAGTAAATCTGCCAGAATATGTTTCTCCCTAGTTTAGTTTTCTGACTTTACTGGGACCACAGTGGGGCTGAAATAAGAAGATAACATTTGATCTCTGGCTTGCATGCAATGTTGATCTTTTTAGAATTGTTTTTTCACAATATTTAGCAGCACAGAGCAGCTTAGTACTTAATCAGTAAGACTGTCTCTATCGTGACTCTCCCCATCTGGTAGGAAAACCTGCCCTGCAATCTTTGTAAATGTGTCTGTGCCTCTGATTCATACAGCAGATTGTTCGTGCTGCAGTGAAAAGGGAATGGGAGTAAATCTGGGATGAGACAGTGCCAATGCCATCTATCTATTCCAATGCAAAGTTGGAAAGCTGCTTAGGGCAGCAGCTAGCCAAGCAACTGAGCGATCTGAGTTTTAAGGATACAAGACTCACGCAGAAGTGATTTTTGGAAGGGCTTGGCTAATTCCCACTTCTGCAGAGCCTGCTGTGGTGTCCATGTAAGATCACTGAGAGGAGTTTTAGGTGACATGCTCCCACTGTTATCTTTGTCTTAACTCACCAAGGTGGCACATAGTTCCTTGTTTAAGCTGAATGCCACTTTACTCCAGTAATTGTCCTGTTAGTGACAGCAGTGGCACTTCCCATATGACATGATGTGAGCCAAAGAGTCAGTGAGGTTTTTACACAGTTGGGATGGTGGTATGGGTTGGGTTGGGTATGGGCTCCTCCTATTTGTCTTCTCTGTAAAACTATCTGATCAAAAAGGATCAATGAGATTTAAAACAT
This sequence comes from Perdix hodgsoniae, assembly GCA_035772895.1. Taxonomy (NCBI): domain Eukaryota; kingdom Metazoa; phylum Chordata; class Aves; order Galliformes; family Phasianidae; genus Perdix; species Perdix hodgsoniae. The sequence continues at coordinate 135,558 of JAPSGF010000084.1, forward strand.
GCTTAAAAATAAGAAAAATAGATTAGAGGAGAGTAATAGCAAAGAATTATCAGGAGAAATGAATCAGAATTACAATATCATTTTGTGTTAAATAAATGCCCAAGATTAGAGTTGATTGAATTGAGATTCAAGGGTTAAAATACCAAGCACTTGTACTTAGCCAAGGAAAACAGCATCTGGAGAGTTCAAGGCTGTTAAAATGACCTGAACATTTACATTCCTGCTCCTCTGAGGCAGCTACCTGCTGCACTGTTGCTAAATAAACAGGACTGCCAATAAAGGCAGCGCAAACCTGTCAGCGCTGCCTCCTGCCAGGACAGCAGAGAAGGGGCAAGAGTTTGCAGGATCTATTGTTTCCATGTACTTTTATTATTTATTTACACAGGGAGGTGGAGTGTTTTTCCATGTCACTGTAGGGTAATGTGGTGCTTTCTAAAGCTGACTTCCCATCCGTCACTCCTACTTGGAGCGCTCTCTGGATCCCATGTCTGCAGGGTGTTGCGCAGAGGCTGGAGATTGCAGGGTTCTGCTGTCTGCAACTTTCTGTGCCCCAGTGGCAGTGACGGTTAATGTACAGTATCACCTAAAGAGTGTATGACTTTTTATTTTTATTTTTATTTTTATTTTTATTTTTATTTTTATTTTTATTTTTATTTTTAAGTAATGTCATTGTAACACTTTCACAAGCAAAATCTGAAAGAGCACAAGAGTACATCATGGTTACATCTGCACTCTCACCTCAGCCTGAGTGTGGGCAAAATGTGGAAAGACTCTTTGGTAAGATTAGCTGTGACAGGAAAAGGGGAAATGGTTTCAAACTAAAACAGGAAATTTAGACTGGATATAAGGAGAAAACTTTTTACAATAAGGGGGGTGAGGCACTGGCACAGATTGCCCAGAGGGGTGATGGATACCCCATCACCCATCCCTGGAGGACCCAAGGGCAGGCTGGATGGGGCTCTGAGAACGTGATGGAGCTGTAGGTGTCCCTATTCATTGTAGGGGAGTTTGACCAGCTGATTTTTAAGGGAGCCTTCCAACTCAGTCTATGAAAATGCAGTTCTCCACCAGGACTCAGCTGGCCTGAGGTCCTTAGGTATCTGCAGCCTGACAGTGAAAACAAGAACAGCCCTTAGAGTGCTGTGAATTGGGGTGAGATGGTGTAGATTCTTCCCAGAGTATGATACAGCTGTATTTTCTTCATCAAGCCTAGACTATGAACTGTTCTTGTCCGGTGTCATAAAGAACAACTGTGAAGGTTTATTTAGCATCCCATGGAGCAGATCTTCAACCAGGGTTAGACTGGATTGTTCTGTGTGTGGCCTCGTGTCCCTCCATCACCTTCAGAATGTGAACACAAGTTTCTTGTCTTCTGGTTTGTGCAATGACAGCCATGAAATACAGTGTGCAGAAGATGGAATCTGTATCTTTTGGGAGTCTTGAGCACTGGGGAGATGGTATTACCTGTGTGTTTGCAGAAATCAGTGTATTTTAGTTCTGCTGTATGCCATAGGTTGTTTATTGCCATTTTAGTTGCAAATTTACCTTCCTTGCTTCAGAAGTGTTTTGTGTGGGTATTTCCATGTTTATCAGATCATTGTATTATCTGTTTTATATTTGTGTTGGTTTTTTTACTAATGAAGCTTCTCTTGTTAATTACACCCAAGCGTAATTAAGAAAATAGTCCAGTATATAGGAGAAGTTATGGAGGACTCCAAAGATAAAGTCCAGGAAAATCTTCTGGCCAACGGAGGTAGGTGCTGTGAATGTGGATATGTTAATGCATTGATGCTGCCTGTATTTGCTTCAGAATATGAGCATTCAAAATTGAAACACTAATCCATTCAAAAAGACAACCCTCAGGACTGTTTTCTAAGAGCACATCTAGCCACATTACATTTTTTCCAGAGTTAATAGAAATTCCATACAGTTCCAGTTTTGCTGCCAGGACAATATTCAGTGTCTGGTACTGTTTTGTGGAAGAAATATTTCCAGCACTAGAGCTGAGGAGTGAAGAGGAAATCTGGAGACATTCCTAAAATGACCTAGCACTTTTTTGTGGCCTCCATGAGCTGGACCACTTCCAGGCAGCTAAATCATGTCCTAAAAGCCTGCATGGAATTGATTAGTGCTATATTAGTGTTTTCTTTTGCTTTCCTTGCTGCAGTGCTGAGACAGAGCCTGTGCTCCGTCAGCTGTGGATTTCTAACATCACAGGTGGATGCTGGGGGGCAACAATTTGACTCCTAGGGAGCTATGAGTTGGTTGGGAGCAGCAAGACCAGAAATACTGTTATAGTCAGTGTTGCAGTAACAGTGAAAGCCTGAGGAATTTCCTGCTCTGCTAGCTTGGCTTATGTACTTTGTTTGTTAGTGGAGCTGTGGTGCTGTTCTGCAGCAGGTAGGTGGTGAGGTCTTGCAGGCCTGTGCAATCAGCAGTATGTGAGACCTCCATTGCAAGAGGAGGGCCTTGTCACTGCTCTGCCCCTATGTTGCTTCCTTAGAGCCAGGCTGCACTCACAGGCTGATGCCAGAGGCTGCTGGGATGTGCACTGTTGTTCCCATTACAAATAACTTCTCTTTGGTTTCCCTTATGATGCCCTGCTCTGACTGGCAGCTGTTGTATAACAGAGGAGAAGAGCAGGCAGGGACACTTCTGACATGGTAAAGGATCACTGGACCCCACTACTTAGAACATAGAATATCCCAATTTGGGAGAGACCCACAAGAGTCATGAAGTCCAAACCCTGGCTCCATACATGACCGCCCAAAATCAACCCCTTTACCTGAAAGTGGTGTCCAGATGCTCCTTGAACTCCAGCACTCAAGGCCTGTCCACTGCTCTGGGCAGCCTGTTCCATGCCCACTGCCCTCAGGTACAGACCCTGTCCCTAACCCCCAGCTGCCCCCCACACCCCAACACAGCTCCGTGACAGAGAGCAGAGCTCAGCGCTGCCCTCTGTTCCCTGTGAGGAGCTGCAGCCACCATGAGGCCTCCCCTCAGCTCCTCTGCTCTGGGCTGAGCACACCGAGGGACCTCAGCCACCCTTTGTGCACCTCAACCTCCAGGCTCTTCCCCATCTTCCTAGGTTGGGGAGAAAGTCTTTTTAGAAACATCCTTTGTGCATGAAATCAGACTGGCTTTTTATGTGTGCAACTACTGGCCAAGTACAATAATCCCACTTATTTATGTTACAGGGCGAAAGGATAAAATGAAATGTCTGAAAAGTATGTTGAGGGTTGCTGATTGCAGTGTTGCTACAAGCATGCATTTGGGTGTAGTAGTGCTAGAAACAAGTCTTGGTCTGGTTGTAGAGATACAGTGATCACGTTACGATGGATTTCTCAAGTAACAACCTCGTAGCTTGATCACGATATCCCTATGACTTGAGAAACAACAGGTTGAACTTATTTCTTTCGCTTCCTCTTTTTACACTCTTTCCCCTTTCTGTCAGCTCTGCGTGTGCTGTAATAGAAGGATGTGGAAGTTTCATGTATATGCTACTGATTTCAGTCCTTTGGTCATCCAAAGGAATCATATGTAACTAAGACTTTTTAAAGATTATTGATGGCATCTTTAAAAAAATATATTTGATTTTAATATATAAATATATATATTTAGGATTCCCCTGTTACAATCCAATATAATTCCTCACAAGCAGCAGCAACACTGAATTCTTCCTCCTTTCCTTTTTGGATGGCAAAAAGACTCTAAAACTGAAGGTCATGAAATCAGAATCAAAATTGTAAGACATGACTTCTTGCTGCAGAGTCCAATTTCGGGCTATCAGACCATGTACACTCAGGTTTTTGATTACAAATGTTCTGGTTTTAGCTCTTCTTTAGCTCTTTAGCAGTTTGGTCCACCAGCCAACTGAATTGTTGGCTGTGTCTAGTAATTGTCTGGTTAGAGTTGTGGGAAGGAGAACTGCAAGCATCAGCAAATACAGCCCTTTCAGTTAAATGAATATACCTACTGCATGCTGGTGGGCAATAGCTGGAAACAGCTGTGTGGCGATGCCCCTCTTATAGAAAGAAAACTTGTATTTGTGTATACTGAGAATTTTATTATAGCAAAGCAGCAGGAAATGCTTTCTTGCTTATGACAGCATCAAAAATATGAAAAGTGAAGGTTTTTTAAAATGTTTGGACTGAATTCTGTTCCTTTGTAGTAAGGTGGGCCCAAAATGACTTTTGAAATTTGGTAAGTAGTGGGAATAATGCCAATCTTTATAACGAGCTCAAAACTGAAATGAACAGAAAGGCAAAATGAGAAGCATAACAGTTTTGAAGAATTAAGTATTTTGTGGGAGAGGTAGTTTATATTGCTGCTTAGAGCTGGCTGAGTGCAGCAGATGAAGTGTTCAGCCTGTGGGATTCCTGGGCTGCTGAGGAGGAGGCATCTCTCTCGGGCAACGGCAAGGAGAAACGGTGTAGAAGGGAAGGGAACTGGGAGGACAACCAAGGAGTACACTTGTGGAATGGGCTGAAGGCTCACACTGTGCTTAACTGCTGAACAGCTGAGTTCTGCTGAGACTGAGAAATGTGAGAATAAAAGGGGCACAGGGAACTCCTGTATCTCTGCTTTGCCCCCTTTCCACATGCTTCCTGTGTTTCCTGGTCATGCATTGGCAGGAAGGGCTGAATCTGTGTGTTGAAAGGGAGAGAGAACACGGTCATGCCAGTGTTTTCTGCCTTCTGTTCAGTATATCCTTAGATAAGAAGTTGTCTTCCTCCTTTCATAAGACTTTCCATGCTTCGGAAATCTAATAGGGTAAACTGACTCTGATGTGGGGTGAGAGAAGCCCATGGAAAGGATAGTGCTCCCCTGGCAGGGTGTTTGATGTCACATGAGGCAGGGTGGTACCCTCAGCTTGGTGCTGTAGCAATTAAACCACTTTTCACATTCCTTCTCATGCATCTCTGTTCATACAATGCTCCTCACACTGTGTGCAACCCACAAGGAACTGTGTTCAGCCCTTGCCTTGGGAATCGTTAACTCTGCACCAGGCAGTGAGGAGTACTGGGCAGCCCCCACCTGTCCCTTGTTTCCTTAGCTCCCTGAGCTAGTTCTGCCCCATTTCCCTATGGCAACTTCCCACACATTCTCTATTCTGACTGTCTGGGAAGAAGCCCACGTGCAGCAAACAGTGTCTCTGTTTCAACTATTTTTTACTTTGGGGATGCTTAGATTGAGCATTTGATTTGTGCAGATTTGATCTAGATCAAATTTCTATGAGAATTCAGAGGTGGGCCAACCAAAGCTCTATGTAGGATACAGCTGTGGGTTGCCACCTCAGCCTTGAGCTTCTATCATGTCAGCTGTCTGCTTTAATGCATTTCTTTGTATTTCTAGTTGACCTGATTAGCTACTTGACCCGGTTTGAGTGGGACATGGCCAAATATCCCATAAAGCAGCCACTGAAGAATATATCAGAAGCATTAGCAAAGGTAAACTGTGCTTCAGGTTTTCAGAAGATCTCAGAATGGGGCATCATGTCTTTTGTCAGTTTTTGGTCTCTCTTGTTACAGCAGTCAATGAGAGTTCTGCCTGTGGTTTGGGCAGCAGCATGTTCAGAAACTCACTGTACAGCAGCAGTTGATTTATTTTAATTTCTACCATAATAACACCAATAAATATATATCTGTGTCTATATAGAGATATACAAGCCTATTCATTCTGTAAATATATGGACCTTTATCAGATTTATTAGACTACACTGATACATTCTATATTTTAGTCCTCTCCACTGTAATATTTTATTGTTTTTACTTACTGTATAATCATTCTCCATGTTGGGGTTTTCTTGTGAAATCATTGCCCTACATTAAATCCAACACGTTGCAGGTTGGATGAATTATTTACACTGGCAGTCTGTTCAGGAAGGAACGAACTGTTGTTCAATGTAAATAGCAAATGAAATACAGAGTAACAGCTAACCAAGTCCTTCTTGCTGCAGAGACCATCGCCCATGACTGAGCGACTCTGTGGAGCCCAGAACTGAAGTGGGCTCCCTCTTGGCTGTGTTCAGATGGTTTGGGGCAGGGCTGACAGCTATGTTATCTCTCTGCAGTGCAGAAGTAGGAGGAGGAAGGTGAAGACGATGCCTCAAGCAATTTCTCAGTTCACTTTTTTTATTTTGTTTTAGCAAGTTACTCAGATAGAAGCAGACCTAAAGACCCGATCAGCTGCATACAACAACATTAAAGGAAATTTGCAAAGCCTGGAGAAAAAAACTGTGTAAGTACAATGTGTTCCTGTTGAGCTATGGAATGCTGCATGGATGACGTGAGAGCAGTGCATGCCACATCTACTGCTGTGCAGTGAACTGTGTGTGCTGTGATGGGTGCAGACATAGTGCCTGACTTTGGGGCAGAGCATCCAGAGATGAAGAGAAGCCAAGGTGAAAACTGGTGTGAACAGCATGTCTTAAAATCAGCTCAGGAGAGACTGCAGTTCCTCATATGACTTTATTAGCAGTGAGAGGAAAAAGTAGTGGTAAAGAGTCAAAACCAAATGCCAATATATTGCATTTTAGGGAGTAAAAAATTAGATCAGCTGTGTCAGCCAGTAGATTTCTTTGCAATACAGAGCTGTATCCTTTGGAAGCAGTGCAAATGTTTTTCAGAAAGCCAGTTTTACAGTATTCCAGCCAAAAGCATTTATTTTCCTTCTCTGCTGATCCTACCTCGCCAGCATCCCACTTTAATTTCACTTTTGTTCTGTTCTGCTGGTCAGGGCAATACTTCCTCAGTTTCCAAAATATTTTCTCTACCATCTTCAATTGCTTATGATCTTTACCTATGTGCTGCTACCTGGACTTGCAATAAAAATAAATAAATGGCCTTCCTAGAAGCATAGCTGTGTCCTTTAGCCACCTCATTCTCTGTGTTTTTCAACTCTAGGATGCACTACTGTCAACCATATCTACAGCACAGTGTGCTGCTACTGGGCTCCTGCTAATGTCATTTTTTTTGTCTCATTTGCTTTAGGGGAAACTTGCTGACTCGGACCCTTGCAGACATCGTGCATAAAGAAGACTTTGTTCTGAATTCTGAGTACCTTATCACACTGCTAGTCGTGGTGCCAAAGTAAGGCGATGGTGTGCGCACACTCAGATGTGGAGTTTCTGACCTAAGTGTTGGATGCAGGCACTACTGGATCAGTTGGGACAGCTGATTTGTGCTGTGTCTGGGGAGCAGGTGGATCCATTAGCAAAAGGACTGCTCCCAGCTCAGAGCAGGACAGAAGTAGGATGTAGGTGTGTAAATGTTACAGAACGGGTTCTCAAACAGCCTCCTGGTAGGAATTAAGAAAAAGCAACACAGCAGAACAGATTTGTACTGGAGCTGAGACAGTTAAAAAAGGAATCAGACCTGTCAAACTCACAAGGGCTCTGCTGGTCATGTATTTGTAAGTGCGTGCACATAGGGTAATTGTTATCGCCATCAGTTGTGAAGGTACAAGGTATCCTTCCTTCTAAAAGCCTACACAAAACTTGTCCTCTTTGTACAACACTATTCTAACATGCACGCACAGTACCATCACTTTTCTGTCTGAAAAACACGTTACAAAAAGCTATTCTAGGTAAGTTTATTGAATTTATTACCAGCATCTTCTTTTGGGTTCCTGCTATAAACACGACTCACTTTGCAAACTTTCCCTTCCCTTGGCCCCATTCTCCCAGCGCTGCTACTTGCCATGTTCCCAGTGTTGCACCACATCAGCACTGGACCATGAGACACTTATTTGGAGCTCCTGGAATACAGGACACATGGCAACCTATACATGGAAACCAGAAGCCTCAATTTTTCCTCCCCCGGCTTCCTGTTTCACACTTCCTCATCCCAAGGCCCAGAGTGAGGGAGGACTGAGGATGATATAATGGGAAGCCTCTCTGTAGCTAGCGACTTAGGACAGAAAAGGACAGAAGAAGCTTTGCTGTCACACAACCCAGCACAAAGAGCTCCCACTCTAAGCAATTAGCTTAATTATTTTTATCAACACATTCTCTTTCTGGTATATTGCATTTCTTTACTCTGTTTTCCTTTGTGTTGCTCAAAGATCAAGCTATGTACAGTGGCAGAAGACCTATGAATCCCTCTCTGATATGGTAGTGCCTCGCTCCACCAAGTAAGTGACATCCCGAATTAAGGTCCCTGCTGGCTGCAGATATCCCTGCCATATCCATCACTCAAGTTTTTCAAGAATTCTTGACTGGTATATAGGCTCTGTATGTTAACATATGGATTTGCCTAGTATCATTCTCACTTGAAATTGGAAATTATTTTGTTGGAGGAAAGTACAGATGAAAGCCTCAATCTCTGTTTTTGTTTTTTTTTTTTCCTACAATTAGCTTCTTGTTGCCTTTTCCAGTAAGCTAGTTCTTTCCACTTGCTGTGATCATATGAACAACAAAACAGGGCTTTTGCTTGTTTTAGAAAGATAAAAGCTTGTTACAGTAATCTAGCCTAATTCAGACATATAACCATGTACAACTTTATGAAAGCTCCTTTTAAAAAATCACTACTTCTGCATCTTTAATTGTTTTCTGCAGTAAAATAGGATAATTCAGTGAATTATCCTGCCATTTGCATTAGCATATTCCATATTAACACCCAGAGTGAAAAAAAATCCTTACTAGGAATTAAATATTCCTCTGCTCAGCTCAAGGCATACATGATGTCCAACCCAGGGTGCGAGAGGTGAATGTCTGACTGTCACATTATGTGAAATGGAGGAAGCAGAAAGCACAGAGAGAGGAAAGCTTTGTGCAACTGCCTGTCTTAAAAACACATGCATGGAACAAGCAGAGGAACATATTAGGAAACAGAAAAAAAAAAGTATGTGTGTAAGCAGGCTGTCTGCATCAGAGATACTGTGGTTGGTGCTATTAAAGCCTTTGTTCCCTATTTCAATTGCATCTGTCTTGAAAAGTGAGGTATTGTTCAGTTTCATAAATGAAAGAACTGCAAAAGGGAAAGGTAAAGCGAGTGTGAGAGATTGGCCATGTCAAATCACAGCAGAGGTTTTTTCCTCTCACAGAATGATTGCTGAGGATGCCGAGGGAGGACTCTTTACAGTCACTCTATTTAGAAAAGTGATGGATGACTTCAAGGTTAAAGCTAGAGAGAACAGGTAAGCAGTCATGCTTTGCAAGGAATCCAGCAATTGTTCTTCCTACTCTCATGTGATAGACAACAGGATGTTTGCTTTCTGGAGGTGACTTCAGTTCCCACCCTGCAGATCCTTTAAAGGGCCAGCAGCTTCAAAACATCCCCATCTTGCTTCATCAGAGGCAAAAGAAACGATTGTGCATACAGCTTGGATTATGGCTTGTGAGAGCAAATGTCATTCAATTGTAGGTTCATGGTTCGAGAGTTTTATTTTGATGAGAAGGAACTGAAATGTGAAAAGGAAGAGCTGATGAAGCTAGCTTCTGATAAGAAACAGCAGTATGTAAGTAGTACAGCAAGTTGCTGGCCTCTGTATTGACAGCCTTTGCTACCTGTGTGTAAGAAGAGGCTTTCTGATCCCAATAGATGCCTATGAGCTCCAATGAGCACTGAAAACTGAGGTATGGTATAGGTAACACCATTTGCCCAAGGTCACACAAGTTTCTGATCTACTAGGGGACAATAGTGGCTTGCCTGAGAATTTACTCAGCAGCCCTTGATGCCTTCAATGGCATTAGCAATGGAGCCATGTCATGCAGCAAAGGAGGAATCACAGCACTGTTACTTCTGTTCTCATAGGGCCCATTACTGCGCTGGCTGAAAGTGAACTTCAGTGAAGCATTTGTGGCTTGGATTCACGTGAAAGCCTTGAGAGTTTTTGTTGAATCAGTCCTGAGGTACGTGGGTACACACATAGTGCTGGCAGATTCCCATCAAAGATGAAAAGTACCAGCTCACTGTCTTCATGGAGGGGAACTTCCCTTACAGAGAGTTCCAGGAGCTCACAGGAGATGGTACAGATGACTACAAAACAGGTGACACGTAAAGCTGACGAGATGCTTCTTTGGGGTCACTTAGAGGAAAAAGAATGGTGCTTAGTTTCCCTATGGCTTCAAAATAGAAGTGCTTTCAGAGGAGGAGGCAGCACAGCACAACTGGGACCTTGCAATACATAAACTATCCACTAGGAAATGCACCAGCAGGTTGAAGAGGGAAAAAAGCAGGAATGGAATGGGGTGACCTGTGGAAAACAATGGGGTATTTTGCTGTGTTTACAGGTACGGCCTTCCAGTGAACTTCCAAGCGATGTTGCTGCAACCAAATAGGAAGTCAGTAAAACGCCTGAGAGATGTCCTAAACCTGGTCTTCAAACATCTAGATGAAGTTGCAGCAGCAAGTATAATGGATGTATGTATTTGGACTACAACTACATGAACTGGAACTTGTCCCATTTTAGTCCAGGGGTTGGAGCAAACACCTTATTACACCTCACAGCATGAGGATGTCTGGGTACAGCTCTAATCCTTGGTGCTTATGGAAAGGATTAATGTCAGGTAGTGTCAGGTTATCATGGAGAGTTGTAGTGTGTGATTACAGTTTCAGTAAGCATCTGCTGCTTACAACTGTCGGCCTGAAATAGGTCTGCTCACTCATGGCAGTTCCTCCAGGTAAGCTTCAAGCATTCAGCTCAATGCCAGCAACAGAACTGATGTAAAACAAATGCTAGGACTCTGAGATCTCCTTGCTCTGTAGAAGGCCATCACTGACTGAACATCTCAGCCTAGGACTGCACCAGGCAGCAATATTTGTTTCCCCAGACCCTGAGTACACCTTCCAAGATAAACCAAAAGGAGTCTACAACTGCCTGAAATCAGGCACACAGTAAGTTCCCAGTGCATAAGCCAAGGAGAAAAAAGGAAATATCAATACTGTGTTAGACAGCCTACCAGAACCACCAAGCAAACAGCAGATTCTCTGAAAATTCTTTGTTAAGCATAGCAAATACAAGACTCCATTCCACCTAAGTGAAGCAAGCAAGATGCTTTAGCTTGGAACAGCACAACACTTTTATTGATACTGAAGTCATGTTGTTTCCTCTTGCAGCCTGGCATGGACATCCCTGGTTTACAACTGAGTAATCAAGAATACTATCCTTATGTCTATTTCAAGATTGACCTCAGTCTTCTCGATGGCAGTTAGAGGAACAAACCAACCATTTCATCTATTAATTTTCAAGACCCAGATGTTGTAAGAATCTTTAGCTGTTGAAATTCAAATTGAAATGCTGATAAGATTCTCCTAACACTGTCAGTAATTTAAGTGACATTGTCAGTTCATAGCATTATAAAAACATATTTCCAAGGCAGGTGGTACTATGGTAGTATTTATTATTTTTTGGTAAGTTACAAAGACGGAATCTCTATTGGACTTAAAATTAAACAGTTTTGTGGCTGATTTTTGGTGTGGTGGCTAATGTTTCTACTAATTGTACAGTACTGGTAACAAAGTGGTCTTCAACCAGGAAAAAAAATAAAGGACAGAACATCAGAGCAAAGCCCCAAGGCTTTTGTTTGTTTCTTAAGAAGAGTTGCAAAGATTGACTGGAGAATGACTTGTGGTTCCAAGTGCTCACAAGTTCAGTTTTTGCCAAGACACATCAGTTAGAACTCATTTGTTAGAAGAGCTGGGACAACACAATTGAAGTAGGTTTCCTGCCCCACATCAGTGGTTAGGCTGCCAACAGTTACTACACTGCTCCTAGCTCACTGCTATGCAAGGCAAGCTCTTACACACAACACCAGATGATGTATTTCTATTTTAAGTTATTTATTTCCTTGAAAATATGGGAACTTTCAGTTCCTTCATTCCTTACTTGGAATGAAACTGATCACATGAGGGTCACTTTACTAGACACCGATAGACAAGACATGGAGAGCAACAAAAGGCTATGGTGTTTTCTTATTAAGGAAAAAAAAAAAAGAGCACTGTCTTCACTCCCAACTCTGCTTCCTCTTCAAAGGTAACTGCAATTTCATATCAAAACAATGTCAGATGGAAAGAGAAATACCAGATCCAATCTGCCAGCGACAGCACTTTGGCTTTTCACTATTAGCACCTAGAAATACTCATGTCCTAAAAATGGGGATTAGTTTCACTGCCACTCCTGGGGAAAAAACAGCAGCTCCCAGCTCAGCAGTGTCTTCTACTGGATGGCAACTCCCATTGCAGCAGTAACCCAACTCCTATTGTTTTAACGATCGTATCAAGGCTGGCACAAAGAAAGAGAAAACCCCTGAGAAGGAATAGGGAAGAGAAGACTGAAGAACATTTAAGCTAAGATTGCCTCTCTAACCAAGCTTTAGCACAAACCATCAATACCTTTCACAGTTAAAGCATTCAGAAGAGCTCTCTTCACCAGCCTCTTTTCTGCCATTTGCTTCTGAAGAGTCACCCAAACCAGGATAACTTTTAGCATGTGCACCTCCATTTCTCTGTACAAGACTAACACTGTGTGTCAAAAATATTCCATTTTATTTAATTGAAACAGAAGCTGACCAAGTTCCACCTCCACAGAAAAGAAAAAAAACACATTTAAAATTGGTTACACTAACAGCCTTCTGTAACACTCAAACAGCACACTGTCAACAAAATAAAACTCAAGATGTTTCAAAGAAAAAAAAAAAAATCGATGTTGTCCTCAAAATATTTGTTACACAGAATACAATCAAGTTTACTGGTTATGACAATTCATAGAATTTCTGCAATGTTTTCTTGAGTTGCGTACAGTTCACTGCTGCAGTGCATCAAATAGCACAGTGTGTCACGTGCTATTTCTCCGTAAAAAGGCCACTGGAAAATCCATCTGAACATGAACCAGGTTGCAAACTGCTGCGCAAACTCTCCCAAGAAAAGAAGTTTCCTGAAGATCTCACAGCTCATCTTTATCCCAGATATCATCAAGATCCACGTCGCTGAGATCAATATCATCTTCAACTGGGAGCTGTGAGAAAGCAACAGTTTTGAGCAAATGTTTGCTAGCAAACAGCACTGGAGCATCACTGACTTGGAAAGATCCTTCACAGAAAAAGCAAAGTTCCCTCCTGTCATTTCTGGCTCATAAGAACTGACAGCACTTGGAGCATGGGACAAGTGATTAGAGCTTAGACTGGACAAAGAATGTTTGCTACTTATTAAATATACCCCATATAAAGTTAATTGCAAACAGTAAAGGTAACAGAACTAGTACCATATTCACAGAATTATAGAATCATAGAATGGCCTCGGTTGAAAAGGACCACAATGGTCAACCTCCCTGCTATGTGCAGGGCTGCTGTAGTTTCATTCCATCTGAAGTAGACCAAAATCTGTGATAACAGGCCTTTACAGCAGTGTTGAATTTTAAACAAGAACATACTCAGATCACTCTGTGGGCTCTAACTTAGTTCAGTCCTAAAGGGACTGAACTTTTCTATGACATTTTAACAAGCAGGAGTGCCTGTCCGTAACAGGAGACAATGAACCTGGTACCTACCTTCCTGTTAACTAATTCCTGCATCTGGATCACCAGGATGACCTGCTACAGTTTCCCCCACTTGCCACATTTAGTTACTGTCTTAGTTACTGTCCCTTTGCTTCTGAGTTGTGTAGAACACCAGCACTTGTAGACACAGAGCACTTCTTACCTCACCATCTTTGCCATCCCAGGGTTCAACTGCATGAATTTTAGGGAAAGCTCCACCTCCTACTGGTGCTGTAGAACCACGACCAACAGACAGTTCCCTGAGAGGAGAGAAATTAAACAATTTTCTCCAGTTTCCATCCATCTGGAACAGGGCCTGCCTCAGATTAAAGGAAGGCTACCTTTTTTGCAGAGATAAGATCCCAGATCTAAATTATCTTGAAGTAGCTTTTTAATTTGCAAAGCAGAAAATGATAAATAGCCTTTAAAGCAGACAATTCATAATTAAGATTCCAAAGATGGAGAGAGACAAACATTTTAAGCTACACTGTTTCATATTTCAGCAGTGCCCTCTGTAATACTCATGGACAAATGCAGGCCCTTAAAGAGATGCACAATATACTGTTAATACAATTCAACAAATAGTCTCTAATTCCAGTTTTGGGAGTGACCTATTTATGCAACTCTAATTTTGAAAAGCTGGAGATATTTCTTTTAAGCAGACCCTAAGCCCCTGCTGTCTCCAAGGAATCCAGGATAACCAGCTCCTGCTTAGAGGTATCCCATCCTGCACCTGCTGCTTATGCTGGCTGAAGAAAGCTAACATTACCAAGTGAAGTTGTTAGTCCTTTTGCATTCTTTCAGGGGCAAATAAGACACAGAACAGAAACAGAAAGGTGACTTGTAGTAGAACAGTAATCAGCAGAACTGATTACCAAATCCTAAGAACTCCTTTGGTTACTGCAGAAACAGAGGTTTTTCAAGATCAAAATGTACTTTGTGGTTTTCAAACTATTTTTGAAAAGTCTTAGCAAAACCACAATCAAATTCTAAATGCCTGACTTCTTGACTATATCTGCTCACTACAAAAAGGTACTGCTTAACAGTCACAATTCTACTGAAACCATTCCCTTTCTCTATCTTTGTTCTGAGCCACAGCCTCTGTTAGAAGGATTCCTTACCTTAGAAACTCATTAATCCCTTGCTCACTGAAGGATCCCTTCAGGAGGGCAAATTTCATCTTCCGGGCATTCACAGCTGCCATTGCTGGATACCCAAAGCCTCCTATTCCCAAAGAGCTCTCAAGATCTGACTGAGCACCAGCTTCGGTCCACAGCCACCTTGGGGTAAGAAAAAAAAATGGGAAATGGAAATCAGGAAAGGCACTACAGTCATTTTAGTCACATGCATCTTGCAGCTCTGTCGTCAGGACTGCACTCTGAGCTGCCCTCAACAGAGCCAACTATTCACATCAGCAGGGAATAGCAGGTTCCTGGTTTTGAACAAAGTAGAAGAAGAAAGTCACTACTGATCAACACTTCCAGGCCATCCCCACTGTCACAGCTGCTTTTCAGGTGAATCACAACCATGCAAGGTATTCTAAGGAAAGAACCATGCTACCAATCTGAACAAGTTTCTGCACCTCTAGCCTACATTAAGCAAGGTTTATGACCGAGTACTGACTACATCCCACTGTAGAGGATTTCTGGACAAATACTAGAAGACAACATTTCACCCAGTATTGTTTTCTCACTGGTCAGGTCTCAGTTTCTCTAATACTTAGCAAGTCCACAAGGATCAGCCAACTTCCACATTTCTTCCTCACATTTTCATGCTGGTTTGCCCTTTCTTAGTAGTCAGCATCCAAACAAATCTCTTTCCAGAGATACGTACGCATTCTAGAGGAAGATGTGGAACCTCCTGGTTTGCTCCTTTAGGAGCATGAGATTTGTTAATAAACTTCTGTTTTTATTTTTTTTGAGAATGCAACAGTCACACTGGCAGCATTACTCACCATCAAAAGACTCTCTAAAATATCACCCTAAAATACCGTAGCATTTATGACAAGAGTACTTGATCACATTAATGCTTTGACACAGCTTGCACAGGCAGGATTTGAGGTGCACAAGAAAAAAAAAAACAACAGTTTATTCTACAGCTTCAAGCACCCCTCACAGCCCAGTCAGTGAACAACCAAGATAGAGGACCCAAAACAAGGAACAACTCTGTCTGAAGGTACTTCACTGCCATACAAGATTCTCTCCCATCACCTCTAAAGATGTGCACATCTTATCCAAGAATACCAGGCCAATATGCCACTTACCCCCACATTTTCTTTTTGTATTTCTCAGCCATTTTTAACATGACATCCAGGTAAGAATTCCTCCCCGAGGCTCCTGTTTGTCAGACAATTAAACAAGTTAAACACAACCACGGGCTTAAAGGGAAAATATTCCCAGAGAGGACTGCTTGCTTGTATGTCTACCTGTGTCAAGAATATGAGGCAGGACAGAAATGATGCAGAGCTGATGAGCATCGCAGGTAGTCTTCAGAACATCTTCACTAATAATCTAAAAGAAAGACACACAAAAAAAAATCAGTTAAAAATAAGACTCCTGTTATCTGCTGTGACTGCACTTCCCTCCAACAGCTCATCAGCTCCATCCGACAAGGTAATAAGCATCTGAAGCAATACAGACCTTAAAGGCACTGCCTTCTTCGCTCATCTGTGAAGGTAAGACTAACTACAAAGAATTCATAAAACCTTCTGTTAAGAGCTGCAGTAACAGGAAAACAAGCAGTACCGCACAAGGCTTACAGGGAACACAGCAAGACGCTGCTCCTGCTCAAGATAACTGTCCCTGGACCAGGGCTGGTGTAAAACAAACCGCTGGTCTAATTACTCATCACTGTAAGCAGCACACCCAGACCTACGCATGTGCCTGTAGTTCTTTCATGCTGTTGCTAGCATAAGGGGAGCCAGCAGGATGCAGCATTTGCTGAAAACAAGGAAGTTAATTGCTATTTGATGGAACAATCCCAGTTCCATCTCATCTATTACCATAAAAAGGAAATCAATCCATTTATTTAGACTAGTGACTGACAAACTCTGTGCACCACTCAGTTTGCAGCCTTGAATATATTTACACAAATTGTGTCCATCTGCTATTAGCATTTTATAAAGCACATACAAAAGATGTTAAAAGCAATCAGGTAAAGATACTCACCTCACTAAATTACCATTTTATCGACATAGAGATGTTTTCTCTTCCTGCAGCTCAGTGTTTTGTCTTGCCCACTGAAGGTGCACATACCCCATTTTGCAGACAACTGATTCAGATTACCATTCCAATCCTACTTACATCAACCCAGAACTAGAAGTCACCATATTGAAGGAAGAAATTTTTGGACAAAAGTATGTGTCAGCCTTCATACAACTCCTACTGGACAGCATAGATGATAAAATCCTACTGTCTTGTTCTTCACTAAATTTTTCCACTCATTTCACTCTCAACAGAGAGAATTCAAATGTACTGACACCAGTGCTGTTGGTGCCTTCACTGTACCAATTCTCAGCCCTTCAGGACATTGATGGTAAGAATAAAGTTACAGAAAGCTAAGCAATCAGACTTGCTATTCTTGTCTATTTCTGCCATGAAATGGTGCACAAGCAGCACAACTTTGCTGTTTCATCTACCATCAATACAGTCCTGCAAAAACTACAAAGGATATAACGGAGAAGAAATCTGGAAAATAACAAAGGAAGCAGAGATACCTCCAGGAGCTCAGGTGGTGGTGCATTATCAGAAAACAAATCCAGAGCACGAGCAGTGATGTCAGACCTAGTTCTTCCTCCGTCATAATCAACAGGGTCTTCTCCTTTCTGGAATATTTTAATTGTGGGAAAACCACGAATCTGCAAGACAAGTTAAAATAACCAGCTAAAGAAATGTGAATGTTCATCATGGTGGATTGGATCCACTACTCTGCTGTACCCTACATTAAGATGAAGAGATTCAACATCTAGGTGAATCTTAAAACACACTACAAGGAAACTTCAACAATTTTGTTGCTTCTGCAACAATTCAAAACAGCATTCACACAATGAAACCATATTTCAAGTTTTAGGACAGACAGGCAGCAAAGGCTTCAGCCTCAGTTCACAGTGACTGATCACTGTACACTTTCTACTTAGGCACTGGTTTCCCAATTTGTCTCAGGAGAGACAGTGCAGTGCCCACAGGGCAACAAACACGTCACTGCCCCCCTCTGCTGCACTTCAAATGCAATGTTCTTAGTGCTGCTGATTGCCAGCAGCACTCGATGTAGCACTGCGAGTAGCACTCACAGGGAAAATAAGCAGCACACTGTAAACCCTCCCATATTACATTAAAGAAACTAGGACTGGCAGTTTGCTTTGAGCACACAGTATAACTGATCAAGGTAGTTAACACTGGCAGAGCAACTCTTGACACATGGCTCAGAGCTGCACACGTTCTCCAAGCATCTCCAGAATACATACGCATCTAAGGATGATCTCTCACTTCAGTTGATAAAGTCATTCAAGAAATTACAACAATAAACAGCTTTATTCAACATTCAAATTTACTCCTTTCCTCTAACTCCTTTTATGTTGCTACTGACATTCAAGAATTAATTGCATACAAATTGTATGTGCCATTTAATATAACACAAGTAGTGCCAGGTTAAGATCAGTAAGATTGAAAGAAAATCTGGCTTACCAGGGACAGGAAAGAAAATGCCATCACTCCAAAGCACACTCACCCCATATCGGCTTGCCAGCATCTGATTGACTGTTGCATCTACTGCAGCCAGTTTGACTTTTCCCTTGGTTTGCTCCTTCACCTCAGTGGCAGCAGCCGCCCATTCTGGCTCCAGACTAAAAAAACAAGATGGTTGGTGTTCTGAGTTCCCTCAGAGGTATAGCAGAAGTATACCACATTTCAACACTATACAGCATGCTCCACTCAGGGGGAAAAGAAAAAGAGTCTGCAGAATATAACAGCTAGCTGGATTATTCCAATGAACATCCTGGATCTAAAGGGGTGAAAAGGTTAATCCACTTCTGAATCTTATTCTCATTGGTAACCAGCAATTTTACTGCCAAGGAAGAGTGCAGCCAAAGGAAAAACAAGGTACTCTAAAAGCAGGAGAAGCCCACCCATTACATCAAAAAAAAAAAACAACCAACCAATGAATAACTTCTGATATAACCAAAGCCCCTTTAAGGGGATGAAGGGTTCTGCACACAAGCAATAACAACAACGCAACAAAAACAAAGGAACTCATTTACTTTTTGCAGTGCCCACACCATGGGGCATAGAACTCCACCATCCACACATCATCACTATTTATGACATTCTTATCAAAGCTGTCATCAGTCAGTTCAATCACGTCCTTCTTATCTCCACCTCCGCTCTCTCGGCTCTGTAAGAAATAAACAGACCCTCACATTTCAGGCAACCAAAACGGGTTTCCCACATGAGGTATTCATGTTGTTTTGCACCAAGTGGTCTGTATTTGAATATACAAATTGGAGTTAGGTCAAACAGCTTTCCCCTTTTAGAACTGACAACAAATGTATGCAACCTATTCCCACAGCACTTTCAAAAACCAGCTAGCGAACCTTTTCTCATAAAAGCGTTCAGGTCAAACTAACAGGAAGATACAGAAACATTTCCCCAGTTCTTCATGCTCAGATCAGTCTTAGAACAAAGTGCTCTCTATTTCCCATCACACCCACCTTTGTGCCCTGCTTTAGATACAAAACATGCTAGTGGGATATAAGCCACATGGCACAGTCTAACAAGGACTTCTGTTCTCACCAACCTGAGAATGTGGATGCAAGCAAAATGATTTTGAAATGATAGTATGAGTCAGAAGCTTTTCAATTTATCTTCAGGGAGAAATGCAGCAAACCAACTAGAGCAGAATGCTACCAAATTTAAAGAAAACCTAAGAAACTCATCCCAATCCCAAGCAGGCTTCAAGACCCTTAATCTCTGGAAAGGTCACGGTGCAAATCCTTCCAGAAGGCATTTCCAAACAAATGAAGGACACAAACGTCATTAGGAGTAGTCAGCAAAGATTTACTGAAGAGAAAACATGCTGACCTTATAGCTCTCTGTGGTGAATAACCAGTTTGGTGGATAAGGAGACAGCAGTGGATGTTACCTATCCTGAATTCATGATATTTGTGACACTGTTTTTTTCCCTAACATCCTCATTCAGGAACTGATATAAGTGTAGATTAGATAAGCAGGGAGTTGGACTGCAGAACTGCTGTGTTCAAAGGATTGCAATCTTCTAAGTCACTACTTCACTAATTCACTATCTTCACTAAGTCACTACTGGTCTTTGCCAAAGGCCAATACCAACACAACATTGCTTTAACACCTTCCCCACCTGGACAGTTGGACCAAGTGCACACCCTCAGCAAATTTCTCTCAGTAAATGTCTAAAGCACCAGATGGACATGCTACCACCCAGAGCTACCTCAGTCAGAGGGAGAAGCAGACTACCTCAAAGTTCAACACAGCGAGAGGTAAAGTAGTGCAGCTGGACATGAATAACTCCATGCACAGGGTTCTGGTAGAGAACAGGATGTACCTGAGCCTCTAAGGCACTCCTGTGGCAAAGAAGCCAGCAACCTCCTGTGTAGCATTAGGCAGGAGCTACCAGAATGTTGAGGTAGGTAATATTTTTTTCTGCTCAGTATTGGCGAGAAATATATGCAGTCCTGGGTCCAGCTCTGGGCTCCCCAGTGTAATAGAGGCATGCACACTCTGGAGTAATTCTAGCCAGGGGGCAAAGCTGATTAAGGGCTTCATGGATCTGACATAGGAGGAGAGGTTGAGAGAGCTGAGATCGCTAAGCCTGCAAGAAAGGAGGCTCAGTGAGAATCCTTTTTGTGTATATAAATTCCTGAGTGTAAGGGAGTAAAAAAAAGGCAGGCTCTTCTCTAATGTTCAGTGACTGAACAAAAAATAAGGGTCCGAGCTGAAACACAAGAATTCAATTTAAGCATCTAAGAAAATGTTCCTTCTATAAGGGTGATCAAACACCAGAAAAGGCTGTCCAAAGACTTCAGTCTCTGTAGCTCCCATGTCTTTGACATAGCCTATTTGTCTTTGACAAAGCAAGTGCTCTAACTGACACTCTGCCGAGCAGGAGACTGCACTAGAGAAAATTAGGATGTCCCTTCCAACTTAGAGAATAGGGAGCACAAGCCTGTCTCCTTCTGCACAGGACAGCTTCCAGCTAAAAACAAACCACCACATTTCCTCCAATACCTGTCTCCCAGAACTATATCCTCCACTTCTGCCACTGAGACGGTCTTTCACCAGGGACCGAAGAGCACTCAGAGCAGCATCTACAATGGCTTCACTTGTCCTGCCACCTGCAAGGCAACAAAAATGAATCATTAAAGCACCAAATTGCTTCTCAGGCAGGCCACTGAATTAATCACAAGTGTAAGGAACAAATTCTCTCCCTTGGGATCCTTCAGGAAAAGCAGGGCTGGGCTGAGAGCGATACAGCAGTGGGATGCTGACTTAAAACAAAAGCAACAAGATTTATTTTCTGTTTTTCATATATGCACTTTATCCAATGGGGAGATGACTGTGGCAAGCTCCCAGTAAACAGCAGGAAGTGAGCATTCTTCAAGAACTGCTTACCAACCTCCATCAACTAAAAACTGCTGATAGGACACATACAGCTGGTCAAACAAATCTCACCCACCTGTCTCTCTCCATTACCATACCACCACACATGGAAGAAATGCCACACAAGCCAGCACTAACAGCTAGTCTCATTACTATATTCAGGGATGCTAATAGGCATGCAGCACATGAAAGAGTATCACACTTACCCTGATAATCTTCTGCTTTGTTTTTGTTGGCTCCAAATATCTTGATAGTTGGAAAACCTCTGACTCCATACTGTCCACCCAAGGACTGATGCTTATCTGCATCTACTGCACCTACTTTCACTACACCCTGTGGAAATACGAACTAAAACTCAGACAAACCTTCTACAATGATGTAACATCTTATATACTATGCATGGTGAGAAGATAAGTTACTAGTAAGGAAAGAAAACAGCCACCAAATGAAAGGTGCAGCTCCCAAACAAGCACTGAACTAGGGAACACCTCATATGCCCATTTCTTTCTTCAATCTGAAAGCTTTATATAGCTTTTTCCCCCCAAAAGGGAATATATATTTTACATTCCCCCTTTTTTGGGAGAGAGCTCAGCAAATCACTGCACGATCAAGTTTCCTCAAACAAGAAGCACTCATCACCAACAGCTTACAAAGCTGTGCTCAAATACTCAGTTCATGCTGCTCCTGTACTTCAAAAGGTGGGAAGAAGACAGTGAGAAGAAGAAAAGAGAAACATACTACTTTGGGGATGGCTGGATTCTACAGTCTTGTGGTCCTGTTAGAAGAAGTCTCAGAAAGCAGCAATGGAAACCTACTGGGACAAAACTGACTTGCTTCCTCTTTTTTTTTTTTAATTATTTAACATTTTTAAATGGTCTTTTAACCACCTGGGACAGGTTGCTTCTGCAGCAGGAGAAGTATAATTAAATTGATACAATCTGGGGGATTTCCATTCCACTTTCATGTTTCTAAGCCAAGGAATAGCTAGGCTTTACTCCACTGCCACAAAAGTACACTTGTGAGAAGTCACACTTACTTTTAATGCTGTTGCAGCTTTCTTCCACTCAGGAGTTAGTCTTTGACAATGACCACACCTTTTGAAAGAAAAAAAAGAAACAGCAACAGATAACAGTAATATTCATTCAGATCTACATTAGTATCTCATGAAGTACACGGTCTCCTAGGGTTTGAAATTACAGGACACCTGCACACTGCAAACCACAGGAGTTCTACCCATGAAGAGAGGAAGAGATCGTGCTACATTGTATCATCCCTCAGCCACCTGAAATGCACTGTCCCTGTATTTTATGTAGATGCATACACATGCTCACCTCTCACAAGCCCTCCTAACACATAGGTAAAAGTGAGCATCAAAATCCGGATTTACACAGTCCCTTCTGTTCCTAAAATGCTGAAAGATAAAATGGCTCTGTGATGAGGACTGAGAAGTTGATTCTAGAGGTAACTCCTTAATTAGCATGAGTTTTTGGCACACCACCTCCCACAAACATCTCCAGAAGACCAGTGACTGACTGGCAACCAGCATACAATCATGGTACAATAAGTCTGAAGGAAAAGAGAAGCTGACCATTTACTGAAACTACACTTGATTCCCACTGTTTAGCCAGGAAAGCTGCAGCAGCACTAGAAGAGACAGTAGGTCAAGTCATCTCCTAAACTGCCCAGTTCAAACACTGTCAGCCTGTCTGTATGAAGGGTCTTTCATTAGGATGTGGAAGCTTTGGACAGAAGATATGTGCAAGGATGGAATATGCATGATCAGACTTCACAGGCAGGATGAAGAGACTCTGCTCTGAATACAAGCTGCACAGGAGAAAAAGGCAGTAAATTAAGAATCACAAAACCAGTATTTACAAATGATAAGTGTGCATTCAGATCTGTGCTTCACATCTGACTGAAGTTAAGACAGAACTGAAGAGCCTTCCAACTTGTCTATTGCACTTGATAAGTCACTTTCAATTTTCATTTCAGTTAAAAACTGAAGCAGTAAATTGGCATATAATGCTTTGTTGTTACAGCATTTACCCATTTTTCCCTTTTTCCTCTGATGAAGATATTTGAAGTAGGAATCTCAACAACTATTTTCTAGTTGTAACACCACCAAGCTGACACATGTACCATTAGTGAACCATGGACTCATCAGCACCAGATTCTTATGTTTGCTCTTATCTTGCAGAAGTACCAAATACACAGTTGTAATGCTCACCATGGGGCGTAGAACTCCACGAGCCATAGGCTCTCACTCTGAATGACCTCCTTGTTGAAGTTGGTCGGTGTCAGTTCTATCACATCATCACTGGCCGAATATAAACCGTTCACTGCCAGGAACAATGTGCAGCTCACTGTGCCTAGAACAAAACAACAAAAAAAAAAACAAAACCAATCAGCATTCCCAGAAACCATTTTCAGCTCTCCTGTTCACATGGCTAAATCGTCTCCCCTCCTCTAGCAAGTCTTCACATCAGCAGAAAAAAAAAAAAAAGGACAAAGATTCCAGCTTGTAAAATAGAAGACAACATGTATGCTACTCACTCACCACTTACACCATGATCCCATTGGATCATATACTCTATTCTCTGCGCCTACAGCTAGCTGGACCTCTGCAAAGCTGAGGACCTCCAGAGAACATTCTGTCAAAGCTGCAACTCTAACTACAGCTGGTACCACACTGACTTCCACGTGGATCCCCAAGATCAGCTAAAATTTTTCTTCTTCAGTTCACTCTCATGGAACCTCCAAAACCAGCCATCCATCTCTCCAGCACAACATACTCTCAAGTTGACTGCACTAGCACACACACCTTTTGTAGCATCACATAATGCAGAACCGTCCCAAGCAGTATTAGCACAGCTATACTAATTTTAGGACCAGCACCTGATGCATTAGTAGTATAACTACCTTCATTCTTTCTGAGGGTGCTAATCCAGCATTGACCTGTCCATCTAGCAACAGACTGGAGAACAGCTGCTAAATCTCTCTAGTTAGCAACTCAAGCACCATTAGAGCTGTAACAACAGAACTCCCCACTGAAAGGGCACAAGGATGCAGCTATCTGTTAAAATGGCTTTCATATATCTTGTCACTTCTAGATCTTACCACTATTTGAGACTTTCTGCGTACAAACTCACAGCCCTTTCTTCCACCTTGTCAGAATTAAGAGATGACATGATGATAACAAGCATCTGTTTAACACAATTCATACAACAGAAGACTTTTTTTTAAATCACTAAAGGCTCAAGGGAGTAAAAGCTCAGACACCAAAGTCAGAACTAGGCAAAAATAGTTGGCTTTTCTGCAAGTGACTATAATTTGCATAGTAAGCTGCATATTCACTTCCCTCAAGACTGAATATGAGAGAAAGATAGAGCTCAGAGATGCAAAAATGCTACAGCACGTGGTGCACAGACTGAGCAGCATCACCTACGCATTAGCAGCCCTGCTCAACAAGTCAAGTTTCATTATACATATTCTGCAGGTGAGGGAAACAAAAAGTAATGTATTTTGGGTGCTCAGAAGTCACGGCTGAACTGCCACACTCCAAACCAGTACCTTATCCACTGCATAACACCCTTACCACCATCTCCCAGCCCCTTCTCTCAGAGTGATCCTCATTGCTCTCCACCACCAGACCTCCATGTTAGGTTGAGGCTGTCCCTTCAGTATCACCTCAGTGCAGACCAGCGCACTTTCAGGGCTCAGTCTCAACTGAGAACCCTTCCCAAGATGGAACGAGATGACTGAATAGAGACCAGCACGTTTTATCATCACTCAGGAGATCTGTGGCAAACACATTCAGCAACGGAACAGAGCTCACTCAACTACTTCAGTCACCTCAAATAGAAAAGCTCTAGCTCCTGAAGAAGACCTGCCAGAGAAGAAAGCACACGGTGAAGTTTACCCAGGTCAGCACTGGTGTGCTTGGGGTTTTATTCCAACCCTCACACACAAAACACGCAAGGCTTAATCCTTCCACAGACCGCTTTCCTACAAGCTTTTAAGCCAGAAAAACACACATCTGCGACTGCTTGAAAGTGGGTGGAAACAGCCAGAGCAGCGGCTACCCGCTGCAGATTTCTCACGTAACCAAAGCAGGCGGCCAGCAGTGCCACCAGCCCAGCCTCCAAAGAGCTGCGTTACGCCCAAAGGGCCGGCACGAAAGCTGCCGCTGCGGGACGTCACTTCGTGCCCCTCCGTACCGGCCCAGCGCCGCTCCCAGCCCTTTGCCTGCCGCTAATTCACCCCTCCTCCTCCCGCTCCCCGCCGGGCCCTCCGCGCTTCCTCCGCCAGCACAGCGGCCACGGCTCGGCTCCAGGCGCGGCCTGCCGCCCCCTCACACTCTGAGCCCCCCGCGGAGCCCCTCCTCCCCGCTACCGCACCGCGGCTCACCCCAGCGGCCCCTCAGATGCCCTCGGCGCTGCCCTTACCCCACCACACGCCGCCCGCTCCGCGCACCCCCATGGCCACAGCCACCCTCCGCCGCCGCCGCTCCTCACAGCCCGCCCGGCCCCGCCCCCGCGTACCCCGCCGTGGCTGCCGCCCATTGGTGGATGAGGCGCAGGCGCATTGGAATGGTCCAATGGGAAGCGGCCGCGTGAGGGTCGCTGGGCGGAGGGGAGAGGCGCTGTGGGGCGGGGGGCGGAGGGCGGTGGGCGGGAAGGGGTCGGGAGGGGGTTGTTCCTCCTGTTCTTTCGCGTTCCATCGGTATGGGTTGGAAAAGTAGATATAAAACCGTGGAGTCACAGAATCGTGAATGTTGAAAAAAGCCGCTAAGGTCATCCAGCCCAGCCCTCAACCCATCGCTACCACGCCCACTTACCTTATCCCTATGTATGACACTGGGACCCTATTGAGCAGCGAGGCAAAATCCTCACAGAGAGAAATAATTCAGTGATGGGCTTTACAGCACGTAATTATTGCCGGAGAAAATTACTGACTCGTTTTGATCTGGCTTATGAAAGGAACTGCATAGGGATGGTACATTTTATTTTCCATCTGTGTTTTGCAGCAGTGATTTGCATGGCGATGCTTGGTGCTCTCAGCAGTCGAATGACGAACATTTCCATAGTGTTAAGGAGAATATCTTCACCTACTCATTGCAAAATAAGAAACTTGTAACGCCTTTATGTATTTGGTTAATTCCTGGTGAGTTTCTATGGGAAAGGTTTCTACACCTGGTGATTAAGTGTTTTTATCTGGAATTGCACATAAGATAGCACTGAAAGGGCCTACGCTAACACAAATATTAGTAGAGTGATAAATCACAGAATCACGGAATGACCCGGGTTGGAAAGGACCTCAAAGATCATCTCGTTTCAACCCCCGTGTTGTGGGCAGGGTTGCCAACCACTAGAACAATAAAATGTTCTGGTTTTGTAGGTAACAGTGAAAACACTGCAAGGATGGAGGCTATTTGGTGAATGAGCTGCATGCAGATGCAATGCATTAAGGATTTTGATGAGTTTACATGAGGATTTGCATGAGGATGGGTGAAGACAGAACACTCTCCAGCCCCGGAAGGAAGTCTCTGAAAGAGATTTTGGAACTGTTTCCTCTCTATTGCTGCATGACCATTCTGCTGTGATACCACTGGCAAGAATGCTCATGTGATTGGTGGGTGCATGAAAAGGGGAATGATGGAAAGGTACTTTGTATGCAGAAGTTCATGAGACAAGCTATGGAGTTTGTATCGATGAAGGTCAATGGAGGTTATCCTCCTCCCCTCTGCCACATCTGGAATACTGAGTCCCGTTCTGGGCAGACAGGGAACTGCTGGAGAGAGCTGGGCAGAGGGACACAGAAATGAGGAGAGCCTGCAGCATCTCCTGGATGAGGAAAGGCTGAGACACCTGGGGGTGTTCAGCCTGAGGAAGACTCAGGGGGAATCTTACCAGTGTTTACAAATATCTGAAAGGTTCCTCACCCATCAATGAATGAGGTCAGGCTCTTTTCAGCAGTGTGCAGCAATGGAACAATGAGTAATGGTTACAGACTGGAACACAGGAATTTCCACACAAACAAGAGGAAGAACTTTACTGTGAGAGTGACAGAGCACTGGGGCAGGCTGCCCAGAGAAGTGGTGTAGTTGCTGCAGTATCTGGGGCACGGACTCAGATGTGAACAATCCAAATCATTTATTGCAGGTTCTAACATCCCATATATATATTCACAAGTTTTCTCTTTTAACTTTCCCACCTACCTTTACATGTCAACAAAACATTCCACAAACACTCCTTAACTGTGCATGCTTGTGCTTATTCAGTCAGAGCTGTGAGTCGTTCCTACCCATCCACTCTTCCTCCAGTCAGGGTCATCATCAACATGGCCATCATGCAGCTTACTTGACTTTGTTTTTCTCATCCTCTGGATGTGTTCATGGCTCTCAGACTTTCATTCCCATATCGTTCATCTTGCTCCACAGCTTCTGCTCTGAATAGTCTTTCTTGTATTCCCACAAGTTGCCTTCTCTGGGGATGTTCAAGATTCACCTGTTCATTTTCCTGCAGAACCTGCTTTAGCAGTCTCAGTGATTCTAAAATGATTTCAGTCTCTCCCAGGTATTAGTATGCTAGAAGTGGGATGAAATTAAAAGCCCTGTGATTTTGAGCCGTGAATAACGGTTAATGAATGATAACGGTAAAATGAATGACATTTTTCCAGTCTAATATCTTCACTAGTGTTATTGTGCTGCAATCTGACCACTCTTGGTTATAGGAGAGAACCTGAACATTGCTGCCACGGAAAGGCAGGTTTTATTAGCAATTAGGCCTTTCTATCTTGCTTTGACTTATGCACAATTCCATCTAGAGATCATTGGAGCAAGAGCCTGCATCATAGAAGCCTGGCTGCTATGCATTCATGAATTCCATTAATTTGTCATTTCCCTGTTTTGCCTAGCCCTGTTGTAGCTAAGCCAAAACCACAGAGATTGTTTAGTGTAGATCCTTTTCACAGAACTTTACAAGCTATGCCATAGTTACGTGCATGGATGTTCTGTTTCTCCGCCTTGAAGTGTCCCCGTAACATTTGTATGGACCAGATAGCAAGAGAAATTATGATAAGAATATGACGAATACTCTTGTAGTGCACAGATCTTGCCAGGTTCCTACACTGACAAATACACAAGAGGAGCATAGTGTGCAGGGGAGCTTAACAGATTTTGGCTGCCTCCTAACTTCAAATCTAGGAACTTCTAATCTAAAGGAAACCTTAAAGCCAGAAAAGAGAGGGTAAAAGGAAAAGGGTAAGGATTCCTCCCTTTGCTTGCAGCAGAGGAGGGACAGATACCACTTGCCCTCTGCAGGAGCAGTAGATGAAGATTGAAACAAGCTGCTGTCTACTTATTGAGGTTTATTTTCTGTTTAGAATGAATCTGAGATGAAGGTTTGCAAGCTTAAAGAAAGCCTTTTGCTGTCTAATTTGATATACATGACGAGAACTAACCATACTTACAGGAAAGGAAGGCATGTAGGCAGCAAACATACTGAGAGGCCTTCACCAACTGGCAAGTGTAGCCCTGCAGATATTGCAGGCTTAAGTGTCTGCTATTGACAATGCCTCTGTGCACACTTGGAAGCTCGAGTGAAGCAAGGAAGCAGATGATGCAGGAGACCCCTCAGTCCAGAGGATATAGAAGATGAGCATCCAGTTTGGATTAGAAACATGAAAGCTTTTCAAATCCAGTTAGCTAATACATAAGGGACTTTCCAAAATTTATCCAGAAGGCTTCATGAAAACAAAGCTTCCTAGAAAGTCTCAAGCTTTCTAGCTTGAAGCTAGAAGTGGCACTTTCAGCAACCATGGGAGAATACTTAGTATCCTCCTGGTGGATATACCAGAAAATTAAGGATTAAGAAAAAGAAAAGTCACAGGGAAGCAATTCAAGTAGATCAGTATGCTATTCAGAAAGTAACATGCTGAAGAGAGGACCATGTCCCAGGCCATAGGATTCTTTAGGAGTACTTCCAGGTTGTTGGCATTGCTGCAGGCGGTCCTCATTGTAGTTCCAAGCAGGTAATTTTAATCTCTTCATGAAGCTCAGATCTGCCTAAGACATACATGGTTGTGTCAGAACTGGGACTGGGTGGCTTTGTAAGCCACCTTGGGATTGTCAAGAAAACACAAGTGTAATAGGGATGTGATGTTCTGAAAGCTCAGTAGGTTTCTTGTTATTTTCAGTTTAATGGCTGGGTTGTTTTGTCTGACCATTATGGCATGGAAAAGATCTGTTTTAAACCAAGCATAGCTGCCTTTCTTTAAGAAAAAAAATGAAGTTTGATTTGAGCACATCTCATGTAGACTGACCTGTTGTACTGAAGGGCCTTGGAGCAGACTGTGACTTACTTGAGCACAGCATGCTCCTCCTGCTGAAGGGAAGCTCAACCCTGCAGCCAGAATTCCTGATCTGCTCTGAGAAAGCACCAAGAGAAATGTTGCAGTCGATGGAAGTTACAGTGAGGGAAGTTCTGATTCGAGGTTGGGAAAATATTGAATGGTAAAAGCCTCAGTGGATTAAAAAAGTGACTGGACTAAGTGATGGAAACAAAAATCCATCTCAGTTAGCTATGGAGGCTGTTTGGGAAGCCTCAAGCCTGTCATGAGAGAGATGAGGCTACACTGGAAAAAATGTCTCTGTTTTTTGGTTCTGTATCTTTCTGTATCTGTTTCTGTACTTGTGTTCTCGAATGCTTAGCTATCTTTCATGAAGAACTTGATTATTTTAGGGAGGAGGTGGCAAAACTTGGGTACAGCATTTAACGTCATATTTTTGGAATGTCTTGGCCTGAGGTTCTAATGGGCAACCCCCCACTTTGCTAGCTAAACAATATGTAAACCTGCAACTATTTGTACTATGACAAAAAAGTTGAAATTACTTTGCTAAAAAATGCCAATAGCATTCCAGCTTGACATTGGCTGTCTGCTGACATTACCACCTTGTGACATTACCTGTGCTGCTGTATGCAAACATCTTTAGTTATTATTTACTCAGTGATAAAAATTTTTGTGAGGTTTAGTGCGCTGTTACCTTCCCGTGACACAAAACAATATTCCTTCTCTTCCAGGAGACACCAAAAAGTGGATCTTTTCATCCCTCAGAAGGGGCCAGGGCCCTTCCAGTCCTTGTGCAGATCAGGTCAGCAGCAGGATACTCCAAAAAGAGCACTTCTTCCTAGTTGCTCTTTCTGAACCACATCCACCTCTCAGGTTGGCATGACATGGTCATTGTAATGCTGGTTTGGTTTGTACTTCTCCTGCCAGTGTCAATTTGCTATAATTATTGCAAGTCAGGTATCTTTGTTCAATATTCAGCTGCTCTGAATAACAATCCGGCAGCAGTGGTGTGCACTGACAGTGACAGGCTGCTTGGGCCCTTACTAAGCAGGAGGCTTTTAAAAGCAAGTTGCATTTAGCTTCCATTGCATTGGATGGCTGTGTGCTATCCAACATCTTTTCAGTATCTCACCAGCAGCCAGTCTGCATATGGAACAGATTCAGAAATCTGTTCAAGAATCAGGCAATAAATAACTATGCTGATCAGCATGTAGCAATGGCAATTTCCTTGGGCCTCAAAATAGATAAAGCAATAGCATTTCAAGCACAGGGACTCTATTTTACTTGATGAAAAGCTCACATTCTGCGATCTGTCTTTATTACATCAGTCATGACAATGAAAGGAAACATAAATGCAGATCCTTGATAAGGTGAATGTGGTAGTACAAAGAAATCAGTGCAATACAGTGAAAAACAACTGTGTGTTTTATACTGCAGCAAGGACTAGGCATACAGATACAGAAATTTGCAGGAAAGATGCTAAAATGAAAAGGCAACCAGTTTCACTTGAACTCATACAATACAAAAAGAGCCATTTGAGGGGTGACTGAGGAGGAGCAAAGAATGCAGAGCCCTCCTGAATGCAGAAGTTCCTTTGGCCTTGCAGCTGGCCAGGCTATGGGTCTGATGAGCCAGCAGCTAACCATTCCTAATGTCTGTAGGCATATTTTGCTACTGTTTTATTCCATATTCATTAATACATCTTACATGACTAGGAGCCCTAGGGTCCTCACTCCTCTGCCTCTATCTGCTGGTTCAACAGGTGGTATACATGTTTTTGCTGGAATGATGCCCTTTATTTTTCAGCTATTTATTCAGTCGTCTTTTAGATTCTGTTTCTCATTTGAGTGACAAACAAATTACATGTAAGAAACCAAAAAGCCTTATCTCCCAACACCAGCTGCTGTCTGGACTTAACTGATGGCACTAAGGTTATGGAGAAGTATGTGAAATCTATATTAAGCATCTTTATAAGGAATGTGTTTTCTTTGTGTTGCAGTTTTGGTCCTGCTGGAGTCTGGCACTTGCTCTGCCACATGTTTTCTGTACCCGAGTTTACAAGGCTGCAGACTAACTGATCTTTTCCTCTGGCTTGTCCAGCCACTGTCACTAATTAAAACATGTCATCCATGAGAAATCTAATTATCCTGACTGTACAGGGGAGCAGGCTGACGGAAGGGTACTGCTAGCAGATCAGAGCTATAGCATGTGTATATTCTTTGGCAGAGGTCTGGAGTGCTGTCCCTTTTTCTCCTTTAGAAACAAAACCCCAGAGTCCAGTGGAGTCCTGGGGTGTCTGTTCATCTAACCAACCTGCTTATGCACTATGAGAAAATGCACTGGTTGTTTGGGATAGCAGAATATGAATTATCTATGAATGCCTGAGATTAAATGGAGGCTGAGTCTCTTACCAGAAATCTGTCTTGGATCTGTGAAAACTTCCCCGGAAGTCTTTACACTGAACTAACATGATTTAAGATGCTTTTTTGTTGCAACAAATGGAACGAATCTGAAAAATATATATAGTAGTTTGGTGCACCTCATCCAAAACTTCTTGATTGCTTTGAATCACAAAATGATTCAGTGGTAGAGGAGCAGGTATATTTAATACAGGACGTTATAGGGAAGTGAGGTGTGTTGGGGGGAATGACCATTTCTCACCCACTGCTGCCGCAGGATCGCAGCTCCTTGCAGTGCCGCAGAGCAGCATGAGGTGGTGCTGGCTGCCTTTGCAATGGTACTGTCTGCCTTTGCACTGCAGCGCACCTTGTCGTGGGACAGCGGGGTCTGCAAAGCTGGGCTTGTTCGTGCAGGGGAGGTAATGCCGGGGAATGCATGGGGAAAAATAGAAAGGAATGAGCCTCACAGTCCCTAACGTCTTGGTTACAGAAAACAAAAGAAAGAATAGTTGAACTATTTTGCTAATGTAATAAGTTATAGTGTTTGCTAGTGTTAAACTGGAAAGCCATATTATGCAAGATTAAACCTTGTAAGCTTTACTTTCACTGGGTAGTCATAAGTAGATGTAGACACCAACTTTAGGGCAAGAAGGGTTCATTCTGTTGGTCCGGATTGACTTAGGTTAAAACCAAGGAATTCTAATGAGATCCTTTCAGTACTAGTCTAGCTATCTGCTAGACCAGCTGACAAACACCACTTAAAATTGAATAAAAGCCAAATATTAGAAGAGTTTTAATTTATCATAGCTGAGCAAGTGGCACCTTATGACTTGTATGCTGAATTTTGCATTGCTCTGGTTAAAAAAAAGATCACACTTTCTCATACTGCATCACACAGGAAACAATCCTGCAGCGCTGTAGAAACACTACAGTAAAGCTCAAGGCCAGATGTTGTATGGATTCATTTACAAAATAAAGTGGTGTTTCCCATCATGAGCCAGCAGTGTGCGCTTGCAGCCCGGAAGGCCAAGTGTGTTCTGGGCTGCATTAAAGAAGGGGTGGCCAGCAGAGAGAGGGAGGTGACTGTCCCCCTCTACTCGGCTCTTGTGAGGCCCCATCTTCGGTACTGCATCCAGGCCTGGGGCCCCCAGCACAAGGATGTGGAGCTCTTGGAGTGGGTCCAGAGGAGGGTCACTGAGATGAACAGCGGGCTGGAGCACCTCTCCTATGAGGAAAGGCTGAGGGAACTAGGTTTGTTTGGCTTGGAGAAGAAAAGGCTCCAGGGAGACCTCATTGTGGCCTTCCAGTACTTGAAGGGAGTGTATAAACAGGAGGGGGAATGGCTGTTTATGAGGGTAGATTGTGATAGGACAAGTGGGAATGGTCTTAAACTGAGACAGAGGAAGTTTAGGTTAGATATGAGGAGGAAGTTTTTCACACAGAGGGTGGTGACACACAGGAACAGGTTGCCCAAGGAGGCTGTGGATGCCCCGTCCCTGGAGGCATTCAAGGCCAGGCTGGATGTGGCTCTGGGCAGCCTGGTCTGCTGGTTGGTGACACATAGCAGGGAGGTTGAAACTAGATGATTGTTGTGGCCCTTTTCAGCCCAGGCCATTTTATGATTCTGTGATTCTATGATCATCACACCTGCATGGTCTGAAGTATCAGGACACAGGTGTCCAAGCAAGCTGTCCAGCATTCATATGTCTGGAAGGACATCTCATGCATCAGGTGGACAAAATTCCTTGCTGTGAAAAAACGTAGAGTTCTCCTTAGGCTGATAAGCATTTGATGACTTTGGATAAACTTTTCTGCACACAGAGGATCTGACAGTGATTTTGATTTTTGCCACACCTTTGTGCTTCATTTTAGTGATTAGAATTTACTTACAATCCTTTGTCTTCCTGTGGGGGGATGTTAAGGATCCAGACCCATTAGAATCACTGCATGCTTGGGGTTGAAAGGGAAATCTAGAGTCAGTCCAGTCCCTTACCTCTGCCCAAAGGAGAGTTAATCAAAACATATTGCTTGAAACCTTATCTAATTCATTTGGGTTTTGAGTGGAGACTCCAAAACCACTGTGTTTGATGAATGTTTCAGTAAAAAACCTTTTTCTTATGTTTAAGTGAAATTTCCCATTCCTCAGCTTCTCACTATTGTCTTTTCATTGCTTGAGTCCTTGTTTTAGTCTTGAAGTAGGCTGTAATTTGTTTTAGAATCTCCTTTTTCCCTTCCTCGGTCTGTCTGTGAAGTATGTGGAAGATGTCTGTTGGTAGACATGCTATGACTGTGATGATGTTCTAATTGAGGTGACATCAACACATGCCATCCCACTTCTTTCATGTGTTCTGGTGCATCTGTATCCAGACATTTCCTCTTTTTTTTGTCCACTGGGACCCATCCTAACATTTCTGTTAGGTTCTTAATGTCATCAGTGTCACACACAGTCAGCAGTACACAGACTCTTGACTAACAGGTGAATGTTGGCATTGTATCACCAGGTGTAAGGGAAATGGAGGTAGCAGAGTAAGAGTGAATGCTGACATATTCCCTTTCACCTGACTGAGAGAAATTAACTTAATTGCAGAGTTAAGGGTAATATTTCAAGTTTAAAGCCACAAGTTCTCTCAGCTCAATCTTAGGAAAAAGAAGTAAAATCAAGAGTGTTAATTTAAGAGGTTGACAATGTGATAATGGAAATGAATGTTAGAACACGTCCTTGCAACATTGCTAAAACTGGTAACAAGTGGTTTCTTGAATATGGAAGAACATTTGTTTTATGAGCAGGGCCCTGTATATATGCTGAGAGATTTGGAAAGAAGACTCATGAAATTGGGTGTAATTGTCAGCTATTGCTTCAGAACATCTCTGCATTATTCAGAGGAAACACTACCCATGTAGGAAGGTTCATGGACACGTAATTACTAGGACTGATATGTATTCCTATTGTGAAATGTGAAGTTTTTTGAAACACCGTACTCTTCATTGCGTATATGAGCTTCTTGAGTGAGATGTAGAGAGAATATTTGTGTACTTGACGATTCCTGATACTGATGGGAGCATAGTCTTGAAAGAAACTTACAGAACATCTTGCTGCTTGGGACCTGAGTGCCACAGCTGATAAAAATAAATTATTTTGTGTTTATTGGCCTGTGTTTGCTTTTGAGTTGGCAGAGCTTCACAGCTAGTTCTTAGGTTGGCAGCCACCAAGGCTTTGCCCTTCAAGAGAGCAGAGAAGAAAACCTGACTAATTACAGCTCAGCAGCCCCTTGGTTTAAAGAGCCTTGTGAACTCACTGTCAGTGAGATTGATAAAAGGTCTACATACCAGTATTCATGATTAGGAGGCAGTGTGCATCTTGTACAAGTATCACTATTGCTAAAGCCCATACATGAACCCTTGGGCAGCTCTGGGGTTACCACCTGGCTCTGCTCTCTCAGTAAACTAACTGAGGTACTACATTTCATTTGACTCTCAAAAAGAAATTGGGTTGTTTTCCTTACACCGCTGCATGTGAAAATTAGATTTCACAAGGCAGAAAAAGAAGGGAATAATTTACAGTCAATTTCATATTGTATTTTTATTCTTAAACATGTAAGGCAACGTTTCCTCATTTCACCACCAAACTGATTGAGTTCAATGTAACTATGTCAGAACTGCCGAGGGAAGAATAAAATTCTTGGCATCGGGCTGCTGATGTGCTGCTGTTATACTTCTGCTGACTGAGCAGAATCTGGATCTACTTTTGGCCTTCAGGCCAGTTGGCCTGCTCTGGCCATTACTACACTGTAGAGCCCTTTAGATTCAGAAAAATGTTGTTTGCATATGGATCGAAGCCTTGCTCACATTTATTCCAAAAGCATACCCAGGGATTGCTTAGGAAACTGCTACTTGACCTGAGAGAAAATTGTACCATGGATTCTTCTAAAAACATAGAAAATCAGTTTCCCTAGCCTAACTTCTTAAAGTAAACATAGTCTTACAGCATAACATAGCTTGTATTCTCCCTGTAGGTACAGTTCTTGCATGACTTTGAGAGCCAGAAGATGAGATGCAAAGCAAGATATTCATGTTACACTTTCTCTTCCACAAAACCCTGTAACTTTATTTACCAGAAGCCATCCAAATCCAGTTTTGTTTGTTTGTTTGTTTGTTTGTTTGTTTTCTAAGCCATTTATTTGTGTTTCATTCTGATTTGAAAAAAATCATGGGACAAATGCAGAAAAATAAACATTTAGTATGGGAGTCATCTGCCTGACTTCCACAACCAAGTTACATATGTGATGCAGGCTGCCTTTACAGGTAGGCTTTGGTTGCAGGAACTGGAGCAACCTCAGGGCTCATCACAGGACCTGTCACAGGAGTTGGAGCAGCTGCAGGGCTGACTGCAGGAGCTGGAGCAATTACAGGGCTGTACCTCTGGGCACCTGCCCTGAGAGGAATATTTTTCTTCTTCTTGTTGCAATATTTGGAGGAGCCACAGGACCTGTAGCAGGGATTGGAGCAACCGAAGGACTTGTTGCAGAAATTGGAATACCAGATCTCCCTTGAAGGGATATCTCTCCCTTACAGCTGACAAAAGTTGCTGCCATAGGGTGAAAGGCTGTGTCCCTTTTCCAGTTGCTTTGTCAATGCCATTTTCCCTAGAAAGAGAACCCAGCTTCTTGGCTTCACTGACTCTTAAGTCCAGAATGCTGGTTACAGTAAGACACTAAGAAAGAGAGAAAATGACTGCTTTCATATCAAAATATTATCTGGATAGGTCAGATGAGGTGCATATTTCTGTCATTGACCATACCAGAACCTAGATGAATGCAGTATCTAGCCTTTCTATAGATGAAGTTTGAGCAAGTGGGTTCCTGTTGATGGAAACATCTCCCTCTGCTTCCTCACAGATGTCATAGGCACCACCAGAGCTGTGGGACTGCTACTTTCCCCTTTGGTTTACATGAGCCTTGCAAAGAGAGACTTTAAACTTACTTTAATCATCAGTGATTCTTCTCCCATGGCTTGTGTCAAATAATAATTAACTTTTCTTTACTTTGCATATCTCATTAATGCATCCTCTAAATATGAGAAAATAAAGAGCTGTCCCTCAGTCCCACTTCATCCTGTTCATGCTGTAAAGAGATGGGAAGAGCTATGCAGGGAGACAGATAAGCCTGGGAGCAGCAGCATGGCTGCAGCCATTGCCTCCATCTCCCTGCCTCTGCCCTATTTTCCTTTCCTTATTCATGCCTGCTAAATGCAAGTGTTGGGCTGCACCTGCAGTAACCCACAGAACTGGGCAAATGAGTTGTTTCTGGTGTGGCAGGGGATGAATCCCATTTATCCCCTCCTTACACCCCTGATGCCAGGCAGGAGGCAGCACAGGAGAACTTGCTGCAAAAGGAGATGTTTCAAAGAGAGGTTGTGAACCTGCTGCTCTGCTCTGCCAGAAAGAGATGATTCCCAGATCTGAACTTCACCTGTTCAGACTTTTCCTGAGAAAAAAATTGGTTAGGACTTACATCCTAAGGAAGCCCCACTCCCATGTGTGAGTTTTAAGCAAATCTCCGTTTGAACAAGTGGCCTAAGGACACATGGAGGCTGGGCTGCAGGTGATTAGGTAGAATTCTTATAGCTGGGACTGAAATCCAGGCTGGAGAAATTACTTGTTCCCTAGCAATAAACAGGGGAATATTTTTCTAAAAATATGATCCAGACAATTTAATAATCCCCTGAAGAGTTACTGTCAGAGATATGCAGAGAAAATGGAAGTGTGAACTAAAGGGATTTTAATTCTGCTCTAAGTACAAATTTCAATGAAGCATGTTTTGTAACAGTGCTACCAGTTCCTTCATCCTTGGCCATTACACCGCTTGTCCTTCCAGGGATGAAGGACACCTATGGATTAGCAAAGGTACTTCACATGATTTGAAGGTGTCTATTACTATTTCCTAAAAGAGATAGCCTTGATATTTCACAGTAGCATCAATGAATAACAAATAACCCAAGACGTAACTATCTGTTTCTTCTGTCCCGAGAGGAACTCACCTTTCTGTGAGCAACGCACTCTGCTAGGACAAGATGGGGCCAGAGCTGAGGCTCCCTGAGCAAGACATGGTGTGATAACACAGTCAGCAGTGTGAGAGCTGCAAGAAGTTATGGATTGCATTGTGAGGAGAGCTGGATTTCACAGGTGGTTAGGCAAGAAATAGCCCAACTTCACAGATGGTTGGATGGATGTATTGGGGAATACTGGGGACCTTGTGGAGAACAAATTAGCAGTGTCAAGGAAAGCACATCAGTATCACTATGGAATTCCAAAGTGACCTAGATAATGGCATCAAAATATCAAACTTAGGTACAGCAGGACAGTGAGAAAAAAAAAATATTTAGAGATGGGTTTACTGGGAGAAAATTGGGGTAGAGAGAGTGAGGTACAAGGATGGTGGAAAGGGGTGCTAACATATAGGAAAAGGAATGACAAGATACACAGATCTTGTGAATTGAGCTGTCTGGTGTTGCTTTTTGGACGGCCCAGTACTTGATCACTGCTTCAGGTGCAGGATCATACACCATTTTCTGGCCATGCCCCACCTCAGTGTGCAGGGTGACCAAGGTGGGAGGGGGAGGGATGCTCTCCTGGCCTGCGATCAGGTGTGTGGATGGATGGACTGAGCATCCTTCTATCAGTGTCAGTGCCTGTTGCAGGGCTGGCGGCTTCGACATTTACTATTTTGAAGCCACAGTTTCATAACGCTCTATCTACTTTATCTGGAAGATGGGTCAGCTATGATACAGCCCAACTGTACCAGAACAAAAGCTGAGTAACTCAACTCTTTAACAGAAGTAGGATTTACCCACTCCAGGTAGGAAATAAATATCTTTTAAAATATTTAATGCAAGTTCTTCATTTGCAGACAGAGAAAGACAGTAAAGCCAAACAGAAGTACAGCCTTTTCCAGCCCTACTTCACATCCTGACCATTCTGCAGGGTAAGCCTTTTGGGTCAATTGGTTCTGCTCTTAAACTCAGAGCAAAGCTGTAAAAACTGTGTGCAAAGACAGCAATGGATTGGATGCAGAGTCCTGTCCCTGGCTTCATTCCCACATTTCACTGCATGGTCAGAGCATCCCCATTAAGATAAGAGCACAGCTGGCTTCATGTCAAAAGAACCTTTTTTTTTTTTTTAAGCATGAGAGATATCTCTTAGTTTTTTTTAACTGCAGCACCAGTTAGTACATAGTTACATCACTGGTTGTAGTGAATGTTTTGATTCATCAGTGCATCAGTGTCACTCTGGAGCACGTGTGCAAGAGTGACTTTTCCTGGTGATAGAGGAGTTCAGGATGTAGAAAGGGAATGAATGTGACTGCCTATCTCTGAGCTCAGCACTTGACATCTTGTGAGGGGATGGTAAGTCTGCACATGGCACACATATATGATAGGTAGAAATTTCTTTGTTAAAATGCAGTCTTTTTGTCTCATCAGTGAGCATATACATGCTACTTGCAGTTACTAACAATCAAAGTAAGAGTCATACATTAAAAAAAAATCATTTCCAGCATTTCCAGTGGGCTGTGTTGTTTTCCCATTTCTTCCTCGTGCTTCTAGGCTGCTTCAGTGTCTTGCTCCAGTTTATAGGAGGGAGAGGAGGTTCTTTTAATATAACATTCCCGATGTGAGATGGAAGAATCAGCAGTTCAAATGTTGGTCCAACCAGTTTATTATAAATCCTAATCAGGGAGACGGCAAAGGGAAGGAGGTTAATAGAAAAGAAGCAAGAATTGCGTAAAGCAGGAATAGTCACCAGCAGGATCCAGTACCGTTCCCTTTGCATGCTGTTTTGAAGGTCAGAGGCAAAAGCAGCAGGGGGGGAGAACAGCAGTGTGGCCGGCCTTGGGCAGCAAGCAGTTAGAAGGAAGAAGTCGCAGGGCCAGTCTGGGAGGAAGCAGCAGGACTCAGTGGGCCCAGGAGAGTCTGTCAGCATGCAGGAATTCTGTAGTGAGGAATCTGATGGCAGGCACCTTTGCTCTTCTTCAGCATGCTGGTAGAGCACAGAGCAAGGCCAGGAGGGAGAGACAGGTCGTGAAACTTCTCATGTCAGAAAACTCTGCTTCTTCATGAGGAATATGCTGCCAGAAAAACATAAGCCTTGTGGTTGTAGGTTCCCTTTTTATCCTTATTCTGCCATCGTGGCATTCCCAGGCATGTGGGTAAGAGTCATGTGCAGCACCTCCTGAGATGGCCATCTTCCTCGAGATAAGCCTGCACAAAAGACTGCGGCTAATGTGGCTAATCTCTCTCTCGTTGCCCCTGGCCTTGTCCATCTGTGTCCCTCAGACAAAGGATTTTGCAACCCTTGCCCGGGACTTGTCCATCAGTGCTCTCCAGGCAAAGGATTTCTCAGCCCTTGCCCAGCACTTGCTTGGGTTTGTTCATTTGTGTCCCCAGCAAGCTTTGAGACAATGATGTGAAAGAATAATCTATTACACTCGTTGGTTGTAGTGAATGTAGTGAAACATACAAAATGAAGTGAAAAATGTTCAGTTCATAGCTACATCAAACTTTCTGTAGTGGGCAAATGACTCAGACCCTTCTGTATAAAAACAGTGGATCAGAATCAACAACTTAATCCTCCAAACTCCAATGCAGTTGCTACCAGAGATGCTGGTGCTTGAGCTCCACATGTAGCTCAGCTAAGTGGTGCAACCAACTGCCTTGAGTCCTCCTCCTTCTGTGCCCTATGGAATAACCTTCATTTTATGGAGCAGTGCAGTGTTTATCTGGCCTGTCAAGATCCAGTAGTGCAGTAGATTCAACAGATGCCCTACAGAGTTCAGTCCAGCTAGCAAGAGTAGGTCACAAGCTGCAACAAAATAGGAAACAGGAAATTTATTTATACTGTTGTCTCAGATATAAAGAAAATGTTTTTTACAATAAGGACAGTGAAGCAGTGGCACAGGTTGCCCATCAGGGTGGTAGATGTCCAATTGCTGGAGATACTGAAGGTCAGGCTGGTCAGGGCTCTAAGCATCTGATAGCGCCGTAGGTGTCCCTGTTCATTGCAGGGGAGTTGGACTAGATGGTCTGCAGGGGTTCCTTCCAACACAAATGATTCTATGAGCCTATGATTCTGTGATCTGCTTTGCCTGAGGAACTTCGAACCAACATCTCACGTAAGTAAAAGTTCAACCATCATGCATATCCCTAACAAGATTTTGGTCACATCCAGCTAGCAATCCCTGAAACCACTCATCTCAAGCTGGGGGCTTTTTCCTCTAAGTAGTTTGCATAACACCAGCTCTTCCTGGAGGCCATGAGAGCATTTATTTGGTCCACTCCTGCCAGTTGACTGCAGACCCGATGAAGGGGCCCTGCTGTTTCTTATGTCATTAGTGTTGATGTTACTTTACAAGGCATTCATTTGGCCAAGCGTAGAGGCCTACAATATACATTCAAATCATTGCCTCTCTCATCTCTGTGGTGAGAAACAGAAGGTTTGAAGATGTGACTCAGCCACAGCAGATGGAGACAGCATGCAGCAAAGGGATCAACTGTGACTGCTTGACAGAGAGACATGGAGGGTTACCTTTGCAAAAAGGGTCTGGTAGGTGCTGGTTGCTGTGTTGTGCTGTTTGAAACGTGCTCCAAGAAACTGGAGTTTGAGATTTATAGAATCACATTTATTTGCCTTCTACAATTGATTTTTCCTTTTTATTGAAACAGACCAGAAAGCCTTTCGTATTCCTAACTACTTAGAGCAGGAATATCTTAATTTGGGAATTCAACAGCCATGATTAATCTTTCTGTAACAGGTAATTGAAGAAAAATCCATTCATTTTAAGTCCTTTAGCTGAATGATACTTTTCTGACGAGGCAAATACCTTTTGGGTAGCTTTGTACTAAGTTCGGGCAATTAGACAGTCACAAAATCTAATATAAATTAATGTGATGCACTAATAACAAACCTTTGAAGTTCATTGATAATAAAGGAGAAGGGCAGTAACAAGGGAAAATGCTGACGGCTCCTTGGAAACTTTCAGGATCCTCCTTGCAGCCAGGTCTAGGAGGAGGATAGAGGGATGAAGGACTTTGTCTGATCTGGAGGCCAAGGGAAGATGAAGGTTTGGCTGAAGGCACAGACCTAAATGTCAGGTTAATAAATGTATAATTAGTGTAAGGACAGTGCAGTTTCAAACCAGTATAGAAAAAGTGAAGATTAATTAACGTTCTGTTTAGAAAAAAAGCACCTTTGTTGCTATTTTAACCTTTTTTTCTATTTTTTTAAATAATTATTATTATTTTTAATCTGTCTTAAAACCTCTGGAGCAAAGAAAAAGGATAACCTCTAATTAATTTCAGGAAATGTTGGGCTGTAACATGCTCAGAACTGCAAAATAAAGCAGCACACGATAGGTTTTGTGGTTGTTGTTTTTTCCTTTTCAAACAGTCTGTTAAAATCCCATAATACTGTGAAACCCAGATTCCAGTGCTGCTACATCCCTCTGGTACTTCAGTGCAACAGACAATTGAATGAAGCCCATTCCCGTACAGTGCTGAGATCCTGATCAGAGAAAGCCTGGAAAATAATTGTGCAGACTTGAAACTCAGACCAGTGATTTCTTATGTCCAGTAGATTATATAAATAGATAAGAATTTATTTCTGCCATGAATAATAGAAACAGGTCAGCATTAATCTTTGCTTACATACCTGTCTGAAAGATGGCTACCCAAGTGAAAACTAATTAACTGGGACCCTGTTTACACTCAGTGAACACAAACAGGCTCTCCTAGAAGGCAAGTTCTTTCAGTGAAAGGTATCTATATATATGAGTCTCATGAATTGCTCTCTGCAATTGCCTCTCTCACTGTGATGTGAGTGTGGATGAGCAGTTCACGCATAGGCACCTTTTGCTCAAACACCTACAGGTATATCTTGCAGTTTTCCTTTTCCATGCTTTGTCACACTGGGACTCTCTGCATTTCATTTCTAAAATGGTAATGGATTTGAGAAGGAAGGTAGCACTCATCAACAAATTTTCAGATATAAGCCAAAACTTAAATATCCTCTGTTAGGAATCACTTGAGCTTAGCTGAGCCAAGGCAGAATTCTAGAGTTCAAAACTGCAACTTTTCCCCAGTACTCACTCAGGA
Organism: Perdix hodgsoniae; assembly: GCA_035772895.1. Classification (NCBI taxonomy): domain Eukaryota; kingdom Metazoa; phylum Chordata; class Aves; order Galliformes; family Phasianidae; genus Perdix; species Perdix hodgsoniae. Next base: position 178,549 of record JAPSGF010000084.1, read on the forward strand.
TTTGCAAAGCCAAGTAGAAAACCTGAAATAGCCACAGAGAGGACTGATTCATTGAATCCAGCTTGATTCAAGTCCTACAGAGAAAAAAAGAAGTTATTAAAATATACAATTTTCTTGGACAAAAGTTTGTTTTGGTGACAGCTGAGGGCTTTCCTTTCAGTTACTGTCCTGAATTTCACAAGGCAGCACTTGCCTCTACAATTTCATCATTCACAGAGACCACAGATCTCAGCGGAAGCATGATAGGTGATTTGAAACAACTCTCTAGCTGCCTACAGGCAATTGGGTATTGATCTGTTATATTTGATGAGCATGGCAGATAAAGTGGTTACAGTTTGCTCTTGAAGCCAGCACATGGAGCAGTACCTAAAATCTACACAAAGTCACTCCCAGGGTCAGCAAGGGCCACATGGTAAGATTTGTTTTGGTGAAGATAAAGGCCCTTTGTCATAGAAAGGAGCACAAAGATAGGAAACTGAGCTACATCCCACTGGTGTCTTTTTGTTCAAGTGCTGAGCACTCTTCCTTCCTTATTTATGACAGTAACGAATGTGATACAGAAATAATTTGTGTTATTTTTGAGCAATAAATCCCCACTTAATTAACAGTTATGAGATAAAGCCACCAGTTGATCTTCTGAGAAAATGACCACATGCTTGTTTGATTGGATATGGTTACATTACAATTTGATTAGTAGATTATGTTTCATCCTCTTTGTTCGTACCGTTCATCAGAATGACAGACAACTGCTTAATGAAAGACTGTGGTTAATAATTAGCAGTAGTATCTCTGCTAAATTTAAAGCTTCATTTCTACTTCCCACTGTTTGATGAATTAAGCAATGAGCAATTTTTTAATTGGCGCAAGCCTGATGTATGCATAGGTCTTCTTCCATCAGATCCTGTGACAGTGATGGCTTTGATTAGCGTGATAACGACAGGATCTGATGCATGGAGTTTTTATTATTTTTATTTTTATTTATTTATTATGTTATTTATTTATTTATTTATTCCCCCAGAGGTCAAGGTGAGGATGCCAACTAAGCATCTTTTGTTTAAACATATGCATGACTCCATGGAAATCCAGGGAGGCATGACTACTGAAAACAGTGGAGGCTGTTTCCATACAAAGAGCAAAACTGATTCTGAAGCTCAGCTGTCCTGTGAACAAACTCCTCTTCAGGAATAGCTGTAGGATTAGATAAAAAAAAAAGCAAAAAAAACAAGAGCCATAGCATGAGTCCAAGTGTTGCAACACACTGATCTGTCACAGAATAACAGAATCGTTAAGACTGGAAAAGACCACTAAGATCATCTAGTCCAACCATCAACCCATCACCACCATGTCCATCACCAGCAAAACAGTGACTTTTCAGCTATCCCGCTACATCCACCTGCAGGTATGAGTCACAGCCTCCTGGTTTGCCCATCCTGACTGCTGACCCAAACCGTCTCCGTGCACTCAAAGGGAAAGGGTTTGTTTCAATAGTAGTTAGAAGTTTTATGGTCAGCTTAACACAAATCATATGGAGCTGGATGACTGAAAAAGTTCTGAGCCAAATTTGTCCTTAGTAAAATTTTACAGCCTGATTTAAACAGGTATGTAAGTGCCTAACAAGGCAGATGGGTGCTCTGAAGGTGGTGTAGGAGCCATTGTGTACTAACAGTGAACTCCTGACAGTTTTGAACACTGAGATGCTTCTGAAAATCCTCATTAACATCTAAATACCTTTGTATGTACACAGCTCATGCTCTTAAAATATGAAAATTGACTCTCATACTACAGGAAAATTAAATCATATCCTGGGTTTAAATCCCACACCATACTAAGGTGTGGCTGAAACCCGTTAATTCAGAGACCTCAGTGATCCTTTTTGTGTAACAGCAAGAAGACAAAAATAATTAGCAAGGGCTTGCTGCCATTGAGCTTATGCAACAAGTTCTAGGTATGACTGAGAGGAAATACTGATGAATATTATTTATCAGAATGTTCTGAGGCATTTCTGTACAGGCATCTGGAATGACTACTGCCCAATTACTTTCCAGTCATTAAGACAGGAACTATTGGTTAATGTGGACTTTGAGTGCTCTGTGTAATTTGGACATTCAAATTGCACCTAAAGCATATATGTCTAGTGAAGCACTTAGTGGAGAATCTCAATAATACGATCAGTTATAATTAGATTAAAATGTTAGAGCACTTACCTTCATGGAATAGAGCAGTACTGTGAAAAAGATAAAGTGCACTACAGCATTTTACTTCCAACCAAAATGAAACCTACTGCCTCAGTGTCAACCTCAGAACTAAAACACAAAATCATATAGCACAAATGTTTTTGTAAATGGAGCCCTGTGTATTAAGTAAATTATGGCATTAGTCTTTTTATATTATTCACCTACATTCACATAGCTGTGTTCCCAAGCTGTAACATAGACCAGAGTTGGAATGTAACAGATCAAAATGGTCTTACCAACTTACCAACTCTGGAGGTGTTCAAGAGATGTGGTAGATGTGGTACCGGGTGCCATGGTCTCTCATGTGCCAGGCATGGGTTGATACATGGATTAGATGATTCAATCAGTCTTTCCAACCTCAACCTGATTCTATGGTTCTATGATTCTATGATCAATTACCAAACATTATTCAGAATTAATATTCCTCATATTTTTATGCAATACTCATATAAAAAATATTTATTTGTGGTCATCAATGTCAATTCTGGTTTCTCATATTGAATATGTTTTGCTGTAACATGTTTCCTTGCATAAGAAGGGTATAAAGTTTACTCAGGCATCTGCCCAGGCACAGTCTGCTGTCTGTTCCATCATTAATTCCTTGCCCAGGAGGGCCTCGGTGCTGAGCAATAACAAAAGGAAGGCACATTGCCAGCATAAGCTGCAAAGTGAAATGCTTTGTTTATAGAATATGAGCGCACACTGCTTGTAGGCTCTCCTAATGCATGTGAGCATGCATGTAAGTGTATGTGCACACACAGAGAGTTACATTTCTTTTACTGGAAGTATTTTACGTCCCAGTGCCTATGCACAGTTAAATGTCTCATTGATCTCTCAATTTTCTCATTACTCCATGGAGAACTTAATAATTAAATAGAATCCTTCTTTCACACGTTGAGAATCGACCTCCTGAAGCCATCTGAAAAATTCGGTGCCATTACAGCTGCCAGTACCACGGTTTTGAGAATTTATATCACTCACAGAAATGTTTTTCTTTCTTCCTGCTTGTTCTGCTATGCATTGCATTATATCTCCCAGTGCCATTTTATTTATTTTTAATGTAATTTCGGTTACTTGCAGGCCAGAATTCACCTGGCTGTTATTCATCCTACTGTGGCACAGCAGTGCGGCTGCGTCTCTGTCTCCTTCACTCCCTGGAAGGCACAGAGCTGCACTCAGCTCTCAGAACTCCTGCAGCGATCCCTTGGCAGGATGTCCCTTCAGGCAGCATACACAGACACCCCTCCCTGCAACACAGCTGTGGAACTCCTTGCTGTGGGATGTTGTGGCAGCAGCAACAGGTGGGCTCTAGAAGGTGACGCGGGTTCACGAAGGACAGCTCCACTTCTAATTTTAAGGATTTAAAAGTGGTTGGTTTTCCCCCTCAATAAATGAGCCCTAGTCCAGAGAATGTCTCAGAATTCTCTGACTTTTTATAGTCAGTAGGCCTGAAGCTGTTTTTTCTTCCAGACACTCAATAGCAATGTGTGTTTTAAAATCACAGAAGAGTCTGCAGAAATAGAGCACTAAACATCAGATGGTGACTGGATGCACACTACACTCTTTGCTTCTTTGGAGTTTTATTTAGAGATAGAAAGTATTACAAATGCACAAGCAGAAAGGAACACGCAGGCAATGAGATAACTCCAACTGTCCCACTTCTTTCCCCTTTCCGATGGTATCTTTGGGCACACTAAAAAGAGTGTAGCTGGCAGGTCGAGAGAGGTGACCCCCCTCCATCCTCTGCCCTGATGAGGTCACATCTGGAGTGCTGTGTTCAGTTCTGGGCAGACAGAGAACTTCTAGACAGAGCCCAACAGAGGGACACAAAGATGATGGCCTGGAGCACCTCCTGGATGAGGAAAGGCAGAGAGAAATGGAGCTGTTCAGCCTGAGGAAGAGAAGATTGGGTTGGGATGTTGTAAATGCCTATAAATATCTAAAGGGAGTAAAGTGAATGAGACCAGGCTTTTTTCCATGGAGTGCAGCAACAGAATAAGGAGCAGCAACACAAACTGGAACACAGGATATGTGGAAGAACTCCTTTACTGTAAGAGTGATGGAGCACTGGAACAGGCTGCCAGAGAGGTGGTGGAGACTCCTTCTCTGGTGATATTCAAGACCTGACTGGATCTGTGCCACCTCTGCCATCTATTGTAGGGAACCTGCTTTAGCAGAGGGTTGGACTCAATGATCTCTGGAGGTCCTTCTCAACGCCTATGATTCTGTGATTCTATAATTCTATGATTATGGGTTGCAGTGACTGCTGCCATCAATTTGGCAACTTCAATTGCCGCTGTTGGGGAAAAAAAAAAAAAAAAAGCTATAAAATGGTGGAAAATGGAAGAGACATGGAAAGAGTTGAGAGGGAAAAGTGAAGCAGAAGGACCAGTGGAATTATGGTGAAAGGTAATGGCTTATTTGGGATTTACAGGACAGCATATTTTTAAGGAACATTGTATGCTTCCTTGAAAAAACAAGGGAGTTCTTAGAAGTACTTTGGGGAAGTGTTTCTGTCCTTGCAGGAACTGCACTTTGTTGTCTGTCCTTAGGGGAAAATAAAAAAGGAAGAAGAAATGTTGATAATTCCCAACAGAAATGCCCTGGTTTTATTGAGGTGTGTTCTCTACACCCTTCATGCTCATCTTTCCTCTCAGCATATCTCTCCATCTGTCCCTCTTTTACCAAAGCCCACACACAACTCTACATCACATTTCCAGCTCCCCTCATGCCCATGGTGTGGGAGGGCCCAGAGCAGCCCCCATAGGCACCCACAGCACCCAGCACAGAGCTCCCCTCAGCCTATTTCTGTTCCAGAAACGTTTCCTGACTTGGAGTGCACAAAGGAGCACAACACTGGCATTTCTCAAATGTCAGCTGAGGTAACTCGTTATCTGGCACATAATTATATACTTTAAACATTACTGGATAAGGAAGAATTGCTGGGGCATACAAGAACCCATCTTCTCCAAAGTTGCTGCAGAGCTCTGCTCAAGGCAACGGTGCCACAATGCGATAACGCTGCTTTGTTTGGCTTAATGACTATTAGACAAATGTTTTGGAGAACAGTGCAATTAGAGATCTAAACAATATAATCAGAATAAATAATGAAGGGTGGGAGTAGGGAGAGGGAGGGAAAAATAACATTACACTGGCAGCCACCCGTGACAATGGATTTATGTAGTCATATTTGCCTCTGCATCTTTCTTCTTGCCCTCTGTTTACATCTGATACTATGTTCAAATACGACACTGTGGGCTATAGAATAAAAGAACAGAATCACAGAATAGTTGGGTTGGAAGGGACCTCACTGCCCACCAACCCAACCCCTGCCATGGGCTGGTTGTTCCCAGCAGCTCAGGCTGCCTAGAGCCCATCCAACCCAGCCTTGAGCACCTCCAGGGATGAGGCACCCACAGCTCTCTGAGTGTGCCAGGGCCTCACTACCCTCGGAGCACAGAATTTCCTCCTAATGTCTAACCTAAATCTCGCTCTTTTAGTTTAAAGCCATTCCCCCTCGTCCTGTCACTAACAGAGACCATGACTGGCCGTGCTTTATGGTAGGCATTGTCCGGGGTTGTCCAGCTACTCCTGTTCCTTGTGTAAGGTATGACAGCACTGTAACACCTTGCCCTGCTGGAGCAGGGTTTGGGCTGGATGGATCCAGAGCTCCCTGCCCAACTCAGAGATGCTTTGACCCTATGAAATGTCTGAAAGGCTTCCCATTAAATTTTTTGTTATAGTTCATAGCTTTTCTCACAAAACATGGATGTATTTAACTGCCTCACACCAATCCCACGAGCTGAAGATCTCTCAGACTCGTCTGTGAGAGCAGTTCCTTGGCAACTTAATTAAAAACAAAAACCTTTCACAGTAGAGGATGTTCTGCCTTAGGAAAGTGAGTTGTTTAATTATAGCTGGCAGCTGAAAATAGTCTCTCTCTATCCAGTGATCTAGTTGCTGTTCTCTGCCTCACCATGACTTATTTAGATTTGTCTCGTACCTGTGTTTTTTCCGCCTCTATTTCCTATCAGGACTTTGAGCCAATCACGTGGTAGAAAGACATATGAAATGGGTAAACTGTATGGTATGTGTGTTTTGTCATATCTCACAGATGGTGGTGAGGCCCTGCCACAGCTGCCCAGAGAGCTGTGGGTGCTCCATCCCTGCAGGCACTCAAGGCTGGGTTGGCTGGGCCCTGGGCAGCCTGAGCTGGTGGGGGGCAGCCAGCCCATGGCAGGGGTTGTGTGAGTGGGCTGTGAGGTCCCTTCCAACCCAACCATCCTGTGATCCTGTGATTTGAGCCAGAGGTTTTTGTGCAGATACAAGGGCTCCAAGACGTGAGGCCAAATGTGCAAATCCCTGAACAGCTGTGCAAAGCAGAGAAGTGGAAATGCTGCTCCTCCATCTTTGTGTGAGAGCTGAGTGTAATCCCTATGGCAGTACCCATGGTTGCAAGGTCTCGTGGCTGCCCTTACAATCACACCCAGCTGTTTGCTGGAGCAAGAAGACTGAGAGAGGGCTGAAGACAAATGTTCCTTTGAGAACTGAGAGCTTAAGTGAAGATTTCTGCAAAAAGTTTTACAGCATATTGCTGAGTTTTATCTCACTGTTTCATGAATGGAGTGTTTCCAAAATGCACATCATAATGTTAGCTGTATCCCAAGTGACTCAGAACACATCCCTCTGGTCACTTGAATCAAATGTCTCCATCCCAAGGAAGACAAAAAATGACTTTCACATCTTTAGGACAACATGTTTTGGTGACACCAGGCACCAGTCTACTATGTTTTATTTCAGATCCTTTATTTAAGCCAACATGCAGCAAGCTCTCGTAATGCTCCAGGAGCTAACACCTGCTAACCTGCTAACACCTAGCATCAAAGCTTCTTGATTGATTATGTGGAAGTTAGATTGTGTTTTTGCTAGAAGTAGAAAAATTCTAGAAGTAGAAAGGTCTAGGCCTGATTGATTTTGATTTAGCATAGAAGGAAAGATTTCATGTAATATATTGGAATCTTTGTCTTTGGTTTCCGCAGCAAAGCAAAGTTATTAAGACACTAAATTAAATACAGACTTTGAAGTCTCACTTATTACATTGCTCTCTATAATGGCTCCATTAACGTTAGTGGAAACATTCCTATTAAGTCTATTAAGGGACTGGGGCTGCTGCATAAAGTTGGGAAGATCACCACAGAAATCAAGACATGAGCCACGGAAGTCTTAGCACTTTAATCCTCTGAAATAAGGCTGAGAGCAGCATCCAACCTTTGCAGCATAGAACTTCAGTGGCCTCATACAGACAAACAGAATCTGTAAAATAAGCCCATCTGTATATGAAGCAAAGATCGTGTGGAAATGATGCTCCAAGCAAAACCACATACACTGCTAGCTGGTACTGAAGCGGCAGAGCTAAGTCTGTGGTTTAAAAGCTAAAAGCTTTTAAACTGTGGTTAAAATCAGCTGGCTCTCATGCCATTTGTGTGGGCAAAAGCTGGAATCTCATCTAGCATCTAATCAAATCACAAACATCGTCTGTGGGGGTCTAATTTAGCACCAAGTGTAAAAGTGAAGTACTGAAAATAGCAACTTTCCATTGGTCTGCCTGGTAATAGCAATGAAAAGCTGATTTGTGAAGTTGGAGACAAGAAACTCAAATGTTCCAGAAATGTGATTGCTTTTTATTGCATAGTCTGAGTAAGAGCCTTTTCCTGCCATTTAGTCCCAATGTCTACAATCACATTTTAAATACCATTAATTGCTTGAGGAAGATCCTCTTCACCCCCTGAATGATAGTCTAGATTTAATTCATCATAAATACAGAGATGAATAAGATGATGCAAACTGCTGCAGCTCAGAGAAGGGTCTTCTGTATGTGTAAGTGAGGATGTCTGCTTCTGGGGAGATTGTTCTGAGATAATACCAAGGTATTAGAATAAGAATTCACTTGTTACTATTGCATTACTATACGCATATAGTCTAAAAGCTGAACTGAGAAGGATGTCTGCTCTGAAGGTTTTTAACTATCCAACAGGATCACATATGGATGATGTTATCCTTGCAGCAAGGGTGTTGTACTTACAATATTTTTGCAAGGATATCATCTTCCTGTAGATGAACAGAGCTTTCAATCTGTCATAGCCTCAAATTCATTTTCCTTATCTAGGGTCCCATGTCACAGCAATCACCGTAGTGCCTTCATACCTATTCAGAGATATTACACATTAACCAATAGATAACATAAATCCAGCAAGAAACTAAGACAAGAAAAATCTACAGGATATCTCCCTTGATTTTTCCATTGAGAACAACTACAGAAAGCAACCTTGAGAATTCATGATAATATTTAATAGTAAAATGCAAAGGTGAGAGAAAGAGAAGCCATGCTGCCATCTGAGACTACTGCACCCATTCTGCAGAGGCACCCGATGACCTGCTTTTGTGAAAAGAAATGACCCCTGTGTTCAACTGCTTCCCGTCACACAGAAGGATGACTCCAGTACCATTATTTCACACTAAGCTCATTTAAGAATAAGGTACAGAAGAACTGCTACAGATTTGATGAAACTCACGCTGAAAACATGAAGCACGAGGAATTTCATATTTGAAATTGTTTGAAGCATTTTGAAATACTAAATAATCCCTTACCAGGGTGGTTCTTAGTACTGTTGTCCCAAAGCTCCCAGTGAGTATGAGCTGGGAGGTGCACAGTAAGTATGGTCTCTGTCAACTACAGGAGTCTACTTCCAGACTGTTAAATTTATTACAAAATAATAAAAATGTGGTTTGATTAATTCCAGGCCAGCTAGAATTCTCCTAAAGGATTTCTAAGTGTGGTATGAAAGGTACAGCGGACCAGGGACTTCTCCCATTGTCACAGTGTGTTTTTTTAACAGTATGGATGCCAACCAGCTGTGGTTACCCCTGTTGACCGCAGGTGTAGGTAATGGCTCTAGAACTGTTTAGTTCATCATATATGAAGAATATAGATGAAGTTTAAGAAATCAGATCCTGTTTTGCAAGGATCTTTATAAGACCTCTCTTGGGAATGAAGATTAAGAGGAAAGACCAGGAAACAGTACTGAGTATTATATGTCAGCTGGTAGAAGGTGTCGTAGCTAAAAATATGTTTGTGGTTTGAGCCAATCATCCAAGGGCGTCTCACTTAGCTTACCACAAGGATAACCACACTTGCAGTCTATGCTAGATACCAAATAACAGTCCATGGTGTCACAGCTCAGTTTCTTAGTGTGCAGAAACCATGACAAAGGTGATGATAGCATCTATTTCAGATGCCCCTTGGAATGGAGGAACATTAGAAAAGACAGTTTCCCCAGGGATTTCTGTAAGTCACTCATTAAAAAAAAAACTCCCTTTCTTTAGTCCCTCTAAAGGCAGTTCCCTTCTCGCTATCACCTCTTAGCCATGGCCACTAAACTGATCAGAGGGCTGGAGCACCTATCCTATGAAGAAAAGTTGAGAGAACTAGTCCTTTTCAACCCAGGCCATTCTATGATGATTCTAAGATAGCTTTGAATACTTCTTTGTTTGCCTCTTGAGTTAAAGGTACTCTTTTCTCCTTGGGAGCAACATGGAGATGTCAGCTGGCAATGTTCCTGCTTATGTCCTGGCTGATGGGATTGCAGCAAGCAGCCCCGGGTCTGGAAGGGTGGCAGTCTGGTGTTACTATCCTGTCAGTATAACAGCCAGTGCTGCTGTGGCTGATGGATTGTAAGAGCAGAAAATTACTCTGCATTTTTAACGAGGCTGCTTTCCTTTCTCAGCAAGTGGTAAATCAGCTTTTGAAGCCATGTTTCTGATAGCACCGAGATGTGGGATGCAGAAACTTGCAGGGGGGAAGTGCTTCCTCATCCACCTATACTGCTTGCATCCTTACATGTGTGATTAACCAGGAACAGCTGAAGATTTATAAAAAATAGGAATGTATTTCAAATTTTAAGACACAATAATGAGGAGGAATAGTAATAATGATCAGTCTCTGGTATTTGGTATCATTAATTGGAATTTTTTGTTAAGTCCACTGAGGACCACCACCCTGTACTTGTCCCAACAGCAGAATGTGTTTTCCATAGCAGATCTGTGACACTGGAACAGGGATGAGTGATGATCCATAAAGGCTGAGGGAAAGAGAAGGGTGACAGAGCAGTAAGGCAAAATTATTCCTTGTTGCTTTATTGTTAGAAGTTCAGTTCTTTTATGCTGCTCTTCCTGCTTGAGGAAAGCAGAGGTTCTTGTCTCCAGCTCACTGAGCTCTGTGCTGAAAATTATGGCTGGTCTTAACCATTTCTTCATAGTCCATGTATTTGTGTATCTCAGTAGACAGCAGCCTGATTTGGTTCTTCTACTGTGCACTGCTCCATGGTTTCTCTCTTCTACCACCTCTCCACCCACAGGATCCTTCTGAAGGCTGTGTCTGTCAAGATGCACATTGCAAGTTTGCTCACAGCCTGTTTCACGCTCAAGAGAGCACTGTGTGATTTCCCTACAGCAGGTTACACAGGCACACCTCCAGGTAGGTCTTGAATATCCCCAGTGAAGGAGACTCCACAACCTGCCTGGGCACCCTGTTGCAGTGCTCTGTCGCTCTCACAGTAAAGAAGTTCTTCCTTGTGTTAGTGTGGAACTTCCTGTGTTCCAGTTTCTGCCCGTTGCCCTTTGTTCTATTGTTGTATGCCACCAAATCTGCACCTATCAACTTGATCCTTCTTGGCAGGGCTGCTCTCAAGGAGCTCTTCTTCCAGTCTGTACACACACCTGGGATTGCCCTGATCCAAGTGCAGCACCTTGCTCTTGGCCCTGTTGAACCTCTTTCAGTTTTCATGGATCATTTCAAGCCTGTTTGGTTCCCTCTGACTTGCATCTCTTCTTTCTTTCATATCAACTGCATCATTCAGCTTGGTGTCATCAGCAAACTTGCTGAAGGTACACTTGATCACTCTGTCAATGTCATTGATAAAGACGTTCAAGAGCACTGCTCCTAAGACTGACCCGTGGGGAGCACCGCTTGTGGCCAGCCTTCATCTGGACACAGAGCCATTGACAACATTCTCTGGATGCAACTGTCCAACCAGTTCCTTATCGACCAAATAGTCCAGCCTTCAAATCCCCATTTCTCTTGTTTAGAGATAAAAATGTGGAGTGGCACAATGTGAGAGGCCTTGCATAGGCCCTGCCATGCTGGTTTACTGCCTGCTCTTTCTTATTTCTTGTCCTGGTGGATGGAAAGATCTTGTGATCTCAGAAGGGTGTGCTTAAAGATCTGCAGGCCCTGTTCCATTCCTGCATCCCAAACCTGCTCATTGAGAGTTCTGAGAGTCTCTGCTCTGCTCACAAGGAAGAGTTTGTTTTACAGTCCTTCAGTTTTTGCCTCCTAATGTGGTAATCTCATAATCCCGTCAACAAAAAACCAAACCTTGTCCCAAGAATAAATCACTTCATCAGCTGGCAGTTTGGAGTGAATTACTAATGCATTTTATCATTTCTTCAACAATTACAGCTCTATTTAAAATGGAGAGAAATATGTTGCAATTCAGTTTTAGAATGATAAATTGCAGGATATTAAAAGATTCTTCTCTGAATGCAAACAATAGAGAACTTAATTATTGCTCAGAATGTCATTGTAGCATTATGGAACAATTTTAAATTCAACTTGCCTGGCTAGATTTATTTTAAGCCTGACATTTTCAGCCCTAGCTTTCACTCTCTGGGACTCTTTTTCACTCTGACAGCACGTCAATCTATCTTCTAACAGTTCTTGCATTAAAATAATCTCTCTTAATCTGAAGTTTTTCTCCATTGTTTTATATTGTGAAATGAAGGTTTCTCTTCAAATGCAATCTGGTACATGGGATGTGTTTATATAGGAGAGAAATTCAGACCATCAGCAGCATCTCTGATCCATATATACCTTTTTTATAGATAAAAGTGCCTGAGATACTTGAAAAATCAGTTCACAATGAAAAAATGCAGTTTAATTGCAAAAAGTAGTCTATGGGGACCAACTTGTTTCTCTAGTATTTCCAATGAGAAGCCAAAGCACTTCCTTCTAACTTTACCAATACACTCAGCTACCAGGCTGCAATCCAGGCTGTTAGATTAAAATATTCATTTTAATAGCATACATATATTTCCAATTAAGTATGTAGCCTTTTATCCACAGTATTAATCTTGAGGAGATATATTTAGAATATTTTTCCAATGATCCCAAATATAATATTTCATTATTTATTTATTGGGAAATTTTAAAATGCTCCGCATTTTGATCTGGAATTATTTGTGAAGTCTGAGTGGGTGTTACCCCTGCTGATAGGGCACTGTGGTTCTGGGATACCTTCATTTGAAAGCAAAGGACTGTAGGTGACGTGATTTGCAGATCACAGCAGGCCTTCCTGCTCTGTAAAACCCAATTTTCTTCTGCAACACAAGGCCAATAGAATCATAGAATCATAGGTGCACTTAAAGCCAACCAAGTTTGTCCCCATGGCAAACCTGAAGGAGAAATTACACCAACATGAATGGCACAAAGTCTGTCACTAGGGCCAGATCCATCCTCTGTTCCTGCTCCAAAATCTTCTGGATGGATGTTATCCCACTCAGCCTTGGTCAGGTATCAGGGCATGCTAATCATGCTGGGTATATCTTTGGGGAGATACAAGCACTTCAAGAGGTTGACTCACCTCAAGGAATGGGTTGAATCTGTCAGAGATGTCATTTCTCTCCAATGACTGGAGAGGGGCCTCAGCAGACACAAAATTTCTGGCTTTTGGGCTTTTTGTATTGGGGGATATCCATCTTTTGCACAGCCCACACCTGTGAGGTGATGTCATCCAGAAATAATCCTAAAGGAGCAGACAGTTCTATAGATGTGAGTCATAACATGGTCACAAAGTGTTGAGTTAGTGCAACCATGGGGTAACCTTGATGGAGGGGAAGGCAAGACAGCACATTTAAAGTTTGGGCAGGACTGTCCTAAACTGGCTTTATCACAGAAGGACTTGTCTCATACACTTGGTGGGTCAGGTCCTGATACAGCAAATTCTTTACCAGCACTAAAGCTCTAAGCATACAATACAGGTATGCAAAGTGATGCATGTCCTTAAACACCCCACAGCAGGGCAGGGCTGTGTGCCTTCCAACCCAGCTGAATGCTTCACCCATTGACCTGAAAGCACATCTGTGTGACTCAAGATAGGGAGCTCAAATCAGCTTGCAGTATATATCCTCTGCAAAGTGACTAGGAGATTTCAACACTGCTTTAATAAAGGGATATACCTGCTGAGGTTTAAGTCATCTCTGCAAGGAACACAAGGTACAAAGAACATAACATTAAAAATAATTAAATTTTATTAATGATTGTCAAGTCTTCATCACAAGGGCAGAATACCATAGCCAGGTTTCTCAAGTAAGCTGGCTGTAATCTAAATTCTTCAGCCGAGCATCAACCAACGCCTCCAGGTCCCTTTCCTCTTCACAGTCATCCAGCCACTCGTCCCCAAGCCTGTAGCGCTGCATGGGGTTGTTGTGGCCAAAGTGCAGGACCTGGCACTTGGCCTTGTTGAACCTCATCCCATTCACCTCAGCCCAGCCATCCAGCTTATCTGGATCCCTCTGAATGGCCTCCCTACCCTCAGGCAGATCGACACCACCTCCCAACTTGGTGTCATCTGCAAACTTACTGAGGGCACACTCAATCCCCTCGTCTAGGTCATCAATAAAGATATTAAACAAGATGGGCCACAGTACCAACCCCTGGGGGACCCCACTTGAAACAGGTCTCCAGCTGGACTTCACTCCATTAACCACCACCCGGAAGATTTACAGCTGCTTATCTAGTACTGAACACAATATTTTCTGTAAAAGCAAATGGTGATATCATTCCAGGTCATTCCCTCCCCTGCTTCACCACATCCAGCTTCTCTCTTGGAATTTCACTGCCCCATAGCTTTGGTTTCTTCCCCTAGATGGAGGGAGACCGGATTCCCCTTAACCTCCTGCCCCTTCCTCCTCCTCTTCCTCCCGGTTACAGCCATGGCTCATTTCCTTGGCATGTACTCTCTGAGTCACCAGTGACTGCATGCCCTTCTCTGCAGGGAAAAGCAATCAGAGTTAGTTACCCTGAGGCTCTGCAGCTCTTCAACTTCTGACACCAACAAATTATACTATGTAGTAAAGCTAGATCTCTTTTTTTGTTTTACCCCTAGGCTCCAGTTTGGGTTTGAGGATAACATGGTTCATTTCTCAATTTTATTCCACTGCTCAATAAACTGTTTTCTTAAAAAAAGTCGGAAAAGAGATGCTTTTTCCACAGTCTCATGAAACATTTATTTACTGCTTAGAACCCTTCAGTAAGTGGCAAAGTTCTCCCATCTGTAAAACATAAAATTCTTGTAAAACCAAACTGCACTTCCTAGCTGAATATTAAAATGTAGAATGGGTGAATTAGTAACTAATTCATTTATAATAAAAGCCATATGCTTCTAGAAGTAATTAGCCTATTATTTTGATTTGGGGAATGTTTGCTTAATAGCCTCAATAACTGTTTTCCCAGCTGGATCAAAATTAACATAGAGGGAAGCGACATTCAGCTAAAATCAATCATTTCAATAACAAGAAATTCATATTTTGTTGATGCTTCTGCAGACGATCTGAAATCGCTCAATTTTACCTTTTCTGCATCTGGGAAATATGCAGTTGTTTGCTTAGGGCTAAGCAAAGAAGTATTATAAAAATGTGGCAGTAGCAAGAAGTAAACACTAAAGACAACTGCTCACATATGTGGCCCAGGTCATCTATGTCCAGACAAGAGATGGTTTGTAGTGTGAGTATGTGTGTCATGCCAGACCTTATCCAACACTATTTATGTGCCAATGTTGTGTTTTGGATGGGTGAGCTGGTCTCAGTGCCTCCCCTCAAGGATCCCAGCATTGTGTGCTGAATGGCAGCAGCAGTTTTGACAAATCAAAGCCTGTGTTTCCCAAATCCCACCTATCAAGCTTTATTGCCCGGCTCTCCTTTCCAGCCCATCTGTAATGAAAGCTGAGGGCTCTGTACGCCTTTTTCTCAGAAAATCCACACAAATTTACCTCCATTTCAACTTAACAACTACTGCCATTTCAGTGACTGAAGAGTACCTCATGTAAAGGTCTCACAACCTCCAAGACATGTCAAGAAATCCATGATGCAGCACTTCATTAAGCTTTGGCATGCTCTGCTGCATTCTAGCAGACAGTAGTGTCAATAATGTGATATAATGAAGTGATGTAATGAAGCTTAATACAGCTGCCCTAAAGGTTTTGAGAGGGGTAGAACTAAATACCCCCAAATTAGGTTCAGAAGCATTCAACATTGAACAGCCTAGCCCAGGCAATACAGTAGGGTCTAGAACAGGATTCATGGGAGGTCTGCACAGCATATGGGGGGTTCATTCAGGTGCAAATTGAGCGATTAGTAACAGATGTCAGAGGATGATATAAACTAACAATTGTCTAAGATACAGCTGTCTTCTCAAAATTTGTGTCTAGAAAAAATTACCACTACATTTCAGCTATTTGAAGGTCCTTGTTTGATCATAAATTGAGGTAAATTGGCTGAAAATGAGTTAAAGCAAGTTGTAACTAAGTTAATTATTTTTTCTTTAACACTCAGATGTAGGTTTCCACTTTTAGGTCAGTGGTAGAAAGTTAATCAGGTACAGAATTAACAGGGATGGGATAGGATTCAGATCAAGACTGAGATAACTATCTTTACATGTCTGCATACAGATATTTACAGAAGTTGGAAGTGCATAAACAACACTTACAGTCAAGGAAAATCTAAAGTGGCTTCAGTTGTCCAAAATTATGGGTATAATGTGATTTGAGACACCCTAGGACAGCTGAAACTCTTGCACAGATATAGCTATAGACATGCAATATAGGATAAAGTCTTCTCTCACTTGCTTTGTTATAGGTGTTTGTTGATCACTTTGACCCCGAAGAACCTTAAATTCCCAATTAACCCTGGAAATATTTCCCATTAGACATAAAAATCTCCATCAGAGCTATGACTGTGGTCCTGGTGGGTCTGAACAGCTTATTGGATGCAGAAGTGATCCTTTGATCACAGGCCAATATATACTTCTCCAGAATGATCTGGACTGTCTCCGCATTTTGCTTATCTTGAACTGGTCATATGGAAACAAGAAGATTTCTTCTTCTGAGACTGTTATGTTTTGAAATTAAATCTAGTCAATATTATGTATAATTACATATAATTACATCTATCAAGTTAATTTCTTTAAAGCCATTTTGTCTTGTTTATTTGCAGCTTTGGTGCTGGAAAAGTGGTGAGGTGTAAAAAAAAAAACAACCAAACAAACTGAAAGAATAAATGAGACTGGCAAGAGTCAATTACTGGCATCTTTCTGGGGAGTGGTAAAGTTTCATTGTCATTCAGACAAAATATTCCTATAACAATTCCCTTCCTTTCACTTGTCCTTCATTCTGAGTGATATTCTTTCTCTTTTCATTGCCTATCATTTTTCTCATTTTTAAAACCTCTTCTGAAACAGGCTACATAACAGTGACAA
Source organism: Perdix hodgsoniae (assembly GCA_035772895.1). Taxonomy (NCBI): domain Eukaryota; kingdom Metazoa; phylum Chordata; class Aves; order Galliformes; family Phasianidae; genus Perdix; species Perdix hodgsoniae. Next base: position 195,370 of record JAPSGF010000084.1, read on the forward strand.
GTGCTTTTGAATACAACACCAGCTTGTGCTGAAAACCCAGGAAATGGCCATGCCATCTTAAAAACGTGAGTTCAGTATGTTTGTAGCTGTAGAGTCAACTGGCTCCCTCTGTCTCCTATGGAGTATAAGTGCTTGTTTGCCCATGGGTACATTCACTTCAATCTCCCTTTGGATGTTACCAGGACTTCTGAGGAGGAAGAGAGGAATCTGGGAGGGTTGGCTCTGAAGAACCCCCCAAAACCTAAAAATCACCCTGAACCATGCACAGATCCTGATTTTGGGTTCAGTCACATAAATGTAATTCCTTTGGCTTCAGTGAAATTAATCCTTCATTAAGCCAGGGAGAATGGATCAGAATTAAGCTCTAGAATATTAATTAAATCATAGCAAGAATTTATTTGTGAAAGCCCACTTGTATAATACAGCAAGATGATGATCCCAAACTGTTTGAAGTGGTCCTGACACTAAGCACAGCTTTATCTCCCTGGGGCTCTCCTTACTGCAGTGTGATTTCACACTTTGCATAATGCCAAGGTGACAGCGTGCCTTTGGTCTGCTTTTGGTTTGGGGAATATACTTGGTTCCAAATCAAGCAGAGCTATGTTAGGAAAAAAGTACAGCTTGTCTAAAAGTCAGAGTGAGTCTTTCTCATTTGAGGCTGAAATAACTTACTAGATTTAAAAACTGGTAGACTAGAGAACTGCTGAACACACTAATTACAGCTGCAGATCAACATTAAAAACAAGGGGTTATTTTTAGCAGCCAGGCTCCCTTATCTTTATTCACATTGCTCCACTGGAATATTAAACTGTAATGCACTGTTCATGCATTTTGATGTCTTGCTACTCTTATCTTCATTTTCTTGTCAAAGAAAATGACATAAAATCTGATCTGGTTCACAGACAACATTAATACTGTGCTGAGCGTAGCCAGCCCTACTCCAAAAGGGACCAGTCATTTTGACTAAATGGTAAATGGCAGTGCAAAATTTGCTCATTTGCCCCTCCTTAAGCACCAAAATGCATGCTGAGTCGAGGGAGGCTTTTGAATATGAAAAATTCAGATTTATCCATGCAATGTAGACTGTTTGAGAAGGAATCCAGACTGTACTGAACACTTGAAAATGGAGGGATGACGTGTGGCAACAAGGATCTGTAGAAGCCACTTACGTGGCCACTATGCCAACTCAACTAATGTTCTTTCCACATTGGAAGAAGAGTTCTTTGCTAACACTGTGCTGTTGTTTTAACCTGGTAGGAGGCTCAGCCCCACACAGTTGTTTGCTCACTTCCCCCATTCCCAGAGTGATGGGGGAGTGAATCAATAAGTAAAAGTGGAACTTGTGGTTTGAGATAAAGCTGTTTAATAAGATGGAGAAAAGGAAAAGGATAGTAGTTATGATTATATGTGTATGAATGTATGTAACAAGTCACGCACAAGCAATTGCTCACCAACTCCCAGTCAAAGCCCAGCTAGCCCTTCAAGCGGCAGAAGAGAGAGATGAACTCCACTCTCCTTCAAAACTCCTCCATCATGATGCCATATGGTATGGAATATCCCTTTGGACAGTTTATGTCAGCTGCCCTAAATCTGCTCCCTACCAGCTCCTTGGGTCCTTCACTACAAGTAGCCTTGGCTCTATATAACACTGCTTAGCAGCAACTGTAAACATCGGTGTGTTATTTTCTAGAACCACTACATAGCATCAGACCAGATCCTCTGAAAAGAACAATTGCATCCCAGCTGAAACTAAGACATGCTGAATGGCTGTTAGAATAAATTCTGGCTGTGGATAGAGATGTTTGAAATACATTACTTCAAAGTCACAGTTTCATTCAATTTTAAAAGCTTCTCCTTTAACTGATGTTAACATTGCAACCTCGAACCAAATTGCTACTCTAAAGCTTTTAAGAAGCAAGTAACATGAGGAATACGACATGGGATTTTTATTTTCTGTCTTCACAAAGTAGATGCTGACTTGATATAGGCCTTTCACTGCACTGTAAGAATCTGATTTCTTAGAAATTCTTTAACACCAGAGTAAACCCTATGCTGTATTAGACGGGGAAATTAACCAAGATTTTTTGCTTTCTTTCCTAATTTCAGGTATATAAAACAGTTAATGAAGCTGAAAGCTGTTATTAAACCTGTTCATACTTTAGAAATAAAGTATTTTAGAAGGAGGTTGAAAAGAGATAATTAGATATTGGAAATCCTACTACAGGGCTAGAGCTTACCTGTAGGTTTCAAGCAGTTCCCTGCACAGAGCTGTGGTGTAAATAAACCTTCAAACACCGGTGAGTTGCTGGCTGTAGGCTTTCATTGCTCAGTCTTGGCTGGTTATTTTGCAGCCCAACCAATGCCCCAAGCAAGGGAAGAGAGGGAGATTTTTATTAGCAGAAAGGTTTGATGACTTTTGTCAACTTCTGTTGAAGCTGACAGAAGCAAGGACAAAGGGGCTTCCCTTTAGGAGGGGGGGGGAAGTAAAGGGAAAGAGTGGTCTTTGCTGGGAGTACTTTTCTGTGGGGACTTTCTCTGGAGGAGACAGCACCAGCAGATGGGATGATGACAGAAAATGGCTTAGTTCTGCTGCGGCACCTTCACATCTGGAGATGCCATGAAGCACAAGCTAAAGCCACTCTTTCTTTGGCCACAGATCGATCTGCTATGCAATCCCAGCTCTGAGATGAGCGTAAAACACAGAGATACATCCTATAAAACAAAGAGACATGGGATGGACACACTGTGCCGTGATGCGGTGGACAGACTCTGACTGCTCTATCTCTCACCTGGTCCAGAAGGAAACGCCACCAAAAGCTTAGCATGAAATGGATCAAAATAACTTTACAGACATTAGGACATTAGGCATCTGTGGGGAGCAGGCTTTGCTCTCCAAGACTTGCTATCCAGCTGGCTGCTCTGCCAGAGCTAAATGCAGTACATAAGACAGACCTTTGGATTACTACTTCAGTACATGTTATCCTGTCTGCATATTTGCTAGGAAAGAAGCACATGGGTATTTGAGTGTTTATTAGTAAAGAGAGTTTTACAAAATAATGGAGAGCTGATGCAACTGAAAAGCAGATGCTGTGAATACTGAATTTGCATGCTGACAATTTACAAGCCCCAAAAAGTGCATCTGCAGCTCCCAAATCAAGAGGTCTTGTTTGAAAAATGAAGCTCCTTTAAAAGTGCAGGCTGCACAGAGCAGTGTCTGTGTTTCATCAGCTGGGTCCTTCTAAGAGTCACTGAATTACACTGTGCATGGCAGACTCATAAGAGTTGTCATGGAGTTATGATTTTTTCTTTTTATACCAATCAAATGGTCTGGCTGGAAAAAAAAAAAAGAAACAACAATGTTCCTTTCCTCAAGACTTAACTGTGTACATGAAGCTGTTTTTGCAAGAAAAAATGCATGAAATAGCCAGAAAGTGCACTTTAAACCTTCCTATCTTGCAATTTGAAGGGAAAATCTTCCATGTTCCAGGGCTCCTGGTAGGAGCAGCCCATTGTACATCTTCTCCCTGCACACGCAGAATTTCAGCTGACCTTGAGCTCCTCCTTCCCCATCTAGCTCTGACTGCCTGTGGCTTGGATGTGCCACTGTCAGCTTATCAGCACGTCCGTGGTGGTGGCCAAGCAATCAAAGTCACAAAAGGTTTTTTTGAGACAGCACAGACCTCGAGGGATGACGTCTGCAGAGATCATCATTATTTTTCACAAATGACAGCACAGAAAGAAGCCCAGTTCTGCATCAGGAAGAGTATTTAATCTTCAACGCAATGGATCTGTCACTCATGGAGCTACTTTTAGTTTTAGGGCTTAGTACTGTGCTAATAAAACTAATGGGAATTTTGTCCTTGCCAGAAAGCAGAGCAGGATGTGGCCTTTCTGAGCAACATGCTTAATTCTAGCGTGCATCCTGGCTTCAATTTTTAATGAGAAAATGGGAATAAACAGAACAAAAAGTGTTCCACAAGTCCCAGCTCCTCAATAAATGCAACATAACAGCAGAACCAAAATTAATGCTATTTTTTACAATCTGGATGAGGGGGTGAGACAGTCTGAGGAGTGTTTGCTGTGTCACATGAACTCCTTGCTTCTTCCCATTGGTGTGGACTTGCTGGGTGTCTGAGTTTTCACCCAATGAAGCGCTGTTATTTCAAGGCAAGAACTGTCAGATGTTGGACAGCCATGCTGGGCTGATGTTGGACTGCTACAAACACAGTGACCTGCATGTCTGGTTCAGTGCAATTTCAGTGATGACTTGTTAACCCTGAACCCTCACTCACCACTTTTGTCTGGAAGAGAAGATACACCAGGATCTCTGAGAATGATGGGTCTGTAAATGTGACAAGTTTCCAGTAGATAGCTCTTTACAGGATGATGAGCTGTGGCCCCATAACTGCACCAAGAAAGACATCATATCTAGATTCACTAGAGTTATAAACTATAACTGCAGAATGAGAAGTCTGTAGGAAGCACTTTTGGCCAGTTAAAGACCTGTAAATTGATGAAGAATGTCTGAATTTGTCTTATTTTCTGAAACAGAAAATACTAAACTGCCTCAAAGAAAAGTTCTGAATCATGCAGTAACTGTTGTTCAGACATCATTGTGTTTGGAAACCAGAACATTCCACTGTTCATTATAGAACTGCTTGAAATCTAGTGCTTTTCACAGAGTTATAGAATGGTTTTGGTTGGAAGAGACCTTAAAGATCAACTTTACCCCTATCAGGGGCAGAGCTGCCACCCACCATATTAGGCTGCCTGGCACTAATCCAACACCTGCAGGAATGGAGCATCCACAGCATCTCAGGGCAGCCTGTGCCACTCTCATAGAGAAGAATTTGTTGCCAATGTTTAATCCATACCTATCATTTTTAGTTTAAAATCATTACTCCTTGAAGGCCACTATAAAGTATCCCCAGAGCCTTCTCTTCTGCAGGCTGACTGAGCCCTGATTCCTCCGCCTTTTTTTCATAGGAGAGGTGCTCCAGCCCCTGGTCCTCTCCAACAGGTCCATGTTCTCCTTGTGCTGGGAGCCTCAGAGATGCAGATGGGCCCCAGAACTGCAGATGTGACCACATGAGAATGTGGCAAGGTGTCTGAACACCAGTTTGTCATTTCTGAGAAAATAATCAGAGCTTGACTGGCATAGTTGAATACTGGGTTAGGTTACCTCCCAAAAGTGTTAGCCTGTCCTGCTATGGGCCTCCTAAACATCATGGCAAAAACTTGTTCTTATTCAGCCTTAGCCCTGGTCCTCTCAACTGCTGCACTGAGGAGGGTCTCTGGAGAATTTAAACTGTATTACTTCACCAAGAAGTTATGTTCATTTTTCCACCTCTGATGGAAGAAGCAGTCTTGGTGCCTGCTTCTGCTGGAAATCAGAGATGTTGCCTATTATCCTGTAGGATTACCCACAGAAAGTGGGGTGGGCTGATGGTTGGATGATGAGTCAACTGTTCGACTAAGTGATCATGGTAGTCTTTTTCAACTGTAATGATTCTATGATTCTGTGTTTCTAAGTCAAGTGAGGGCTGCCCATGGCCTGGGAACACACAGAAACAGCTTTATGTGTAGAAGTGAAAAGAGAACATATTAAAGGTCTGGCACTTACAGTGTAATTCACAACAGCAATGCTGACAGCTTGGGGAGATGGATTTCGGGCATGAAGGGGTGCTTATAGGATTCCAGCATCATGAGGTCATCACTGCCTCAGGAGGAGCAGAGGAAGGTAGTACTGATGGGGATCAGCAGGAATGTTCTGCTGGGACCTCCTGACCTCTCCTGCGCTGTGAGGGAAAGACAAAGGCCAGAGAAGGCTCTGGAAAGGGCAGTGTGGAGGAAGATAGATCAAATCTCAGTGTGGCATGATGGATGGGCTACAGACAGTCTCTGTCATTGGGGATGGTCAGAGTGGGGGACCTCTGAGCCGTGGCACTGCGGGGACTGCCTACCCTCTGAGGGATGATGCACGGCCCTGGGGGAGATTGCTTTGTCTTCTCTGCTTTGCTTTGGGGATGAGTTTTTTTCTTTTCAACTTTTCTGCTACCTGGCTGAAGACACAGCACAGAGAAGCTGCAGGGAGAGCAGGTGCAGCTGTCAGTCCTGCTCTGACTTCTTTCCTTCTTTTTTTAAATGACCTCAGTGAGTTCCAGGCTCCGTGGCCATAAAGCTCTCTCCATATGAGCCTGGAGGCCGTCCTGAGAGCACCATGGGCTGGCCAGGATTTTGCACATTGCCACAGCTCCAACAGCTCTGTGTTCCAAAGCATGCCACACAGTGGCCCTATAGCATTTCAAGAGCCAGTAGTGACAGCTGTGGGAAATGGGTGTGATTCCTAAGTATTACACTGAGCTGGAGATCAGAGATAGGTGACAGATAAGCCCAGGAATTTATTCCTGTCTGCTTTAGAGGATAAACTGTGAGATGCTTTCCATTTGCTAATAAACTCTTCTTAACAGGCTTAAACTGATTAAAGAACATGTTGGGCTTTCACGTTGAAGGGGTTTAGGGTGAGCTGATACTCCTATGGATCTGGTGCTCCCAAGAGCTCTTCCAGCTCTGTTTGATGTGAAAGTTGGTGCAGTTGATACAATTCCCAGGTACATGAGTTGCTCCAAGATTCTGTGTCCACAGCATGTGGGCTCTTGTGAAGGGAAAGGCTGGGGACAAATGGAAGGTCCCAGTGGTGGGAGCATGCCACTTATGAACCTATGCAAATATGAAAATAAATGAAAACTGGATGTGGCTCTGGGCAGCCTGGTCTGCGGGTTGGCAACCCTGCACACAGCAGGGGAGTTGAAACTAGATGATCATTATGGTCCTTTTCAATCAGACCATTCTATGATTCTATGAAAACAGCTTTATTTGAAACTCTATCAAAGAGTGCAAGCACACTTTCCAAAATGCTGCTGGTATTCTGTTCTAATAGAGTAGCACTCAAATGTCGCCAAGCTCTAATAGCACCCCATAAATGCAGTGGACAATATTTAGAACTTGATTTATCTTGTCAGCAGGCATTTTAATGAATAAAGAAAACAAAATGGCTATATGACTTTTAATGGGTCTTTCAGATCAATAGTGCCAGCCTTACAGATGCTATAAACAATGACAGTCACTGACAAGTGGACAAGATGATTTTGGAAACTGTCAAGTATGCTGGAATTTAGAACAAATCAAGCAGACAATAATATTTTAAAAGGTTTTAATTCACCTTCTAAAAGATGCGCTTTGAATAGGAAATTATGCCTGTGTATTTTCAGTTCTCTAAGAAGGGACACAAAAAATATGATTGGGAGATATCCCTGGGACTGGGGCAGCTCCATTCTGGGACAGCTTCTCAGTAGGGAGTGGGTGGTTTGGGGTGTCCAAATGAGATGTTTCCCAACACTCCATCATGCAGAAATGTTGCATTAAGGAACATGGATTGTCCTCCCATGCATTGAAAAAACTTTTCCAATCTATTTTCTAAAAGAAACCAGGTATACCAGCATCAGACTGTATATACTTGCCTGATCTCTGAGAAGAGTCTTTTCTTATCTGTAGATCTCATGTTCTTCAAAGAACAGTGAAATTTTCTGAAATTACTAGCTCAGATATTCAATAGGGAGGCTACACAATAAATTGAATGCATAGGCTGACATTATGGCTTATGTGCATACCAGTAAGTTCCACAGGAACATGAGAATAAATTAAGATAAAGACAAGTTGGTAGAAACACAGGCTTTATTGTCAGAACAAACCTAGGTTTGTTTAACCTGTCCTCTGTCTAATCACGGATGACATTTTGGATCTAGAGCCATTATTTTAGTTATAAGGTGGCTGCACAGCCTGCACCTATTAGAACTGGGAAGCTGCCCTGGTGAGAAGTGGTAGTGCAAAGAAGGTCGAGCAGTTTCACATGCAGTCTGTAAGCTTTAAAAGAAACATTCCCCTTTTTTTTTTTTTTTTGAGCTATAGAAGTGAGGTTTTACATGCCATTGTAATAGCCACAGACAAAGGGGATTTGGACAGATGTGGAGGGCGAGGATGCTCCCAACATTTCTTGAATTGTCTCTGTTATTGGGGGCACTAACACCATGTCCTCAGCCTGCCAGGTGGCCTGGCACAGCCCACGCTTGAACAAATTAGGATTTGTGTTAATAACCTGCTACCATAAGCACAAATGCCTCTCTGAATTTGGATTATATAGCTGGCCTCTTCTCCTGGCCTGACAGGTGGATCATATCACATTCCCACAAACTTACCATGGCAAATGCCACATGCTTACATTGGTGGAAGCAACCACAGGATTGCTGGAAACATATGCCATGCCCCATGCACCTCCCAAAATACTAACCTCTGTCTTGGAAAGAAAGTCTTGTGGCTGCATGGCACCCCAGAAACAACTGAATCTGACAACAGGACTTGCTTTGGAAACAACCTCATAAACACCTGGGCCAAGGAACATGACACTGAGTGGGTATGTGACATCGTGTATTACACACTTGCCTTTAGGAAAATTGAGAATACAATGGACTGTTAAAGACTATATTGATATCAATGGGTGCTGAGACATTCAAACGTTGGTACACACATTTAGTAAAAGCCACCTGGTAAGTCAGCACTCAGGGTTCTGCCAATCGAGCTGGTCTTGCCCAGTCAAACCTCCTGCATACTATAGAAGGGAATAAAGTCTCAGAGACACACATGAAGAACATGCTGGGCAAGACAGTCTGGGTAATTCCTACCTCAGGCAAAGGAAAGCCTCTGTGGGATTGCTTTTGCTCAAGGACCAGGGTGCTTGTGATGGGTAATGCAGAAGGATGGGGATGTCTGTTACGTAGCTCAGGATGGTTTGATGCTGGGTGAGAACAGCTAATAACTTAAGTTGTATGATGTCAATTTCTACATAATGCTGCAAGTCATAATTACTATAGTTTTATATGCTTTGTTAGCAGAGTTACAGTAAGCAATCACCCAAGTTGAAGAAGAATGAACTCTGATGGAACCAGAAATGGCTTCTGCATGCAGTAACCCAACACTGTGAATCACCCTTCCTACACTGAAAGACTGTTATGACAGGTGGAGCCCAAAGTTATGAACGAAGAGAATACCATGGACAGTTTATGTGAATGTCCCATAGACTGGGAATAGTCTAGCAGAGCTGAACTCTAGTATAGTTTATAGTCTAATAGTTTAAACCACAACAGAGGCATGCAGTTTAGAGGGCATGGAGGTGATGATCTTATGGTTGGGCTTGATGATCTTGGGATTCTTTTCCAACATTGATGATTCTATGATTCTTAGCCTACAGTGAGGGAAAACTATATATTTGGACTTCTAGAAATTGGCTTCTTGCTATAACACTCTTATCCATGATGAATTCTTATTTCACAAGCCATGTCATCCCGGCACTAAGGTGGTCCTATGAGTACGGAGGTAGCCAGGGGCAGTTTTCTCCTCACTAAGGTAACTGTGCTGAACACCTACAGCTGGGGGTGATATACCTCAGCTGTAACGTCTGTAAAGCTCTTTGTGAGACTGAGTGAAACTCAAGGGACAGAAGTACAGCAAATCCTGAACCCTACGACTGCTTTGAAAATTGTATCTCTGATGGGAAGAAAAACAAGCTTGCCGTAATTTCTCTCAATGTTCTTTAGACTTGAGTGATCATAAAACACTGGTGAGGCTTGCAGACATGAAATAGAGCCCACAGGTGTTTGGGAATATTAGTAATACTTGCCTAGGGGCAAGTACTTGGGGCTTTTCAGCACAGCCCATGCAATGGCTGCTGAGCTTATTGGCAAAGCCCCATCGATATGACCCCTATATTAAAACTTATTTGGATGATTATCATTCCAGGTTGGATTAGATAAACAGTGCTGGTGAATTACCTTTCATACATGTGATATTTCAGCATGCATAAAGACAGCCATAAAATATTTGGTTTCTCTTCTCTCTTATTAGATTCTGTCCAAACTCATAATATCTTGATCAGAAATGGCGTCAGTAGTGATTAATTTTATTGCTATGAAGCATCCTCTAAGCCAGCCAGCTTTCTGATGTCTGGTCCTTCATTTGGTGGTGGGAGAGGAGTCCCCAGGACAACAGGCAAATGCTTAGAGAGTAGCAAGATTCCTCACTACTGTGGGAGCACTCAGATCATCAAATTGGAACACCACAAGGAAGAGAAGTCCTGTTTATTCTTGTAGGAATGGCTCAAAATCTGAAACCTGAATTTAAAGACACAGCCGCAGTCCAAAGAAAAGGAGGCAGATTGGTTCCCAGTGTATTTCTGGCTGTGCATGTAAATTTCACAACATCTCTTTTGCACCACATCTTCAAATTGATTTTGCTTCCTTTTTCAGAGACATTAACTTTATTGGGATTTTTTGTAATCCTGGAGACTTGCTTTTTCCTCCACCAGTCTTTTTTTTTTTTAAAGTCTCCTATTTTGGGGAAATGTTTTCAAGCCAAATATGCCACTTTGCTGCACAGCAGCTCAGACTGCCTGCCACGTGCAAGATGATGGCAAACTGATTTTCCAAACTTTGTTGCTAGCTTCCCAACTTTTAGGCAGTTTTAAACTGCTTTTCTTTTTATTAAGAAGGCTGTAATTACTTTCTGAGGGCAACCTTTGTTACGACATGAAAAGAAGCTCTCCAACAACTGTGCTAAGCATTAGGTGTTCAGCTGAGTGATGAAACACTATAATCAAAGCTCCACATGTGACAATCTCCTTCAACCAACTTTTGCATTTGTAAGTGCTAACATTTTGAATAATACAGTATTTATTGTGCACAGGCTTGTGAAATGAATGTCATGTTTTCCATGTTTTGGAAAAGAAAAAGCTGAATAACCACTGTCGTCTCAGCCCAGTTCACATTCCCACTAAAAACAGTCACAGTGGTAATAACATGAATGGATCTCGCATTTCTGCAGGTGCACAAGTTTTAGCAATGGTTTTGTTTTTAAGGGAAAGCTAAAGTCTTTCAGTCATGCTGCACCAAGGAATAGCATACATGTGGTCTCACCATTTGTGTGAAGTTGGAAAATATTTAGATTTGCTGTTGAAACTGGAGGTGGGCTTTCTCCAAGCCAGCTTTGTGCTTCTGAAATCATAGAATCATAGAATGGCTTGGGTTGGAAGGGACCCCGAGGATCATCAAATTCCCTACCCCATGCAGGGCCACCAACCTCCAGATCTGTACTAGACCAGGCTGTTCAATGCCCCATCCAACCTGGCGTTGAAGATGTAAGGGCCTGGGCCCTGATTCTCTCCACTGATTTCTCTGTGGAGTACATGGGAGAAGATGGCTTTGCTCTGGTGTTTCTAGGACCAGCTTCATGAACTTGCAGCTTGGGTAGATCTCTGCACTGTTGTGTTCTGGAAGCACGAAGCAGGTCAGCATGCAAACCCTTGCTCCCAGCACAGCTGCTCAGTCCAGCACTTGATCACAGCCACCCTAGCAACAACAGAATCCTGAGTCCAATGTCTTTCTCTTTTCAGTGCATCATGTCTTTGTTGTACCTCGTGCAGAGGAAATGCATCTTTAATATCAGCAGTATAAATTATCATAATATGGTAACTCTGGAAAGTTGCACTGTTGCTGTCTGACTTGTTTATGTATAGAAGAGTTAAGGCTCTTAAGAACACCAGTTCCATATACGCCATTCAGATTTTCAGATGAATGAAGATATTATTATCTTCTATCATAAAGATTGGGCTACTATCTCTAGTGCTGGACCGTTGGTTACAATTCAAGATATATTAAATTTGTATTGCATTGCATTGATTTGCTAAACAAATGTGCAAATTAAATTGATTCAGAGATCTAAAACCAGAAATACTGATTGCTGGGAGGTAGATGATTTTGATAGTTTGCCTGCAGAAGCCTTCTGTAGCATTGTGTCCAAGGCTGATGTTTTTCTCTAGGCTGTGTCTCACTGTGCATTCATTTGTCACAGTCTGTGCAACCGTGTGTTTATGATGCATCGAATGCTTGACAGTTACTGTCTCTGATCTATATTAGCAGTGAGGTAACGTTTATTTATGACTTATTTAATCACACAATAACGAAATGAAAACAACTCAAGACATTCTTTTAAACTTTTTCTTTGTTCCTTAATTTCTTAGGACATGTGTTCATGTTTTTAATAATAATTTTTAATCATATTTTAACACATCTAAAAAATAAAACTATGGTTGTATATTTTTTTGCAATAACATTTTTTTTTCCATTCAGAATGTGATATAAAATATGACTCCATATGACCACCATATTGTAATTACATGTATATTTAATTTGTGCATCAATTTTCATCATCCCCTTTTGTCTTCCCATCTCACGAGTATGAAGCTTTTGTTACCCATCCCCTAGTCATACCAGAGATGGACAGGAAAGGATTTTATAGTCAAAGGTGATTTCTTTCCACCTGCAGCAATATGTAAACATCGATATATATCTTTAATTCAGATAGCTCAGATCAACTCATAGCCTTGTTTCTGTCTCCAATATTTTGTACATTCCTTCAGTTTCATTTATTCCAGTTTGAAAAGTCTCACAGTTACAATTTCCTGAATGTATCCATTTCTTTTTCCTTGGAGATATTAATGCAATCCCCTCACTGCAATCACTGTTTATTCCAATCAACCATTTTTCAGTTGTAAACTGTTACTAACAGCACATGACATCCAGTGTCACAGATTCATACGTGCATATATATTTAGCCTTTAATTTACTGGATTAAATAGTTTCCTCTTAATATTATGATTGCTTAAACGTGGCTGCTAAAAGCAGGCATGGGACTCAGACACTGCATGTTCACCATATCTGGCAATGGCAAACCACTTGCAGTAAGCTGCATTCAGCTTCAGTCATGGCATGGAGCAGGAGCACAAACTATCTGCTCTCTGACCCCAGAGATATTCTCATTCCCTTTGATGCACAACACCCTAATCCCTCCTTGTTACATGAGGCAGAGGGAATAAATAGAGTGCAGTAAATGTGACTTTTGCTGGTGCATGTCTTAGAGCTAGGAGTCAAAGCATGGATACAGAGTTCTGTTCTGTATCGTGCACTCTTTCCTATTCTGGGAATGGATCAGTTTTGCACATTCTTGCATTATTCTGCCCAGGCACTCGATAGCTACAGCAGAAAATTCACAGGAAGAAAACTTTGCTTTCACATAGTTCCCTACAGAAGTGAGCACAAAACTTAGCCCTCTGTAATATTTTCAGCAATCAGTCAAGATGGAGATCTTTTTATTTTGTTTTAATGCAATGCTATTGGCCAGATAAAAAAGAACAGCCCCATACTGGAAAGCAAATAGATTGCAAAGGCTCCATCTGTATCTGCAGCAGTGCCACAAGGAGCAGGAATGTTTTGTGCTCCCAGATGAGTTGTTTGTCAGTGATTTGGATGACAGCAGGCTCCAGAGGATCATTTCAAAATGGGTTTTTCTTTCCTTGTTCTTTGGTATACCTCTGGCTGTTGTACCAATGTACAGGGCTAAGAAGAAAAAACATCTATATCCTTTAGGCAGTACAGCATCTGCATCAGCCAACACTGTGCACCTGTGAAGGTGTCATTGCTGCTTTATCTCCTGTTTGCTGCTAAAACAGTTATTGTGCTCATTCGTTTCCTGAACCACATGTAATACTTAAACATATGGAAGTTGTTTACAGAGAAAGTGCTGAGGTGCTGCAACAAGCTGACCGGGGAGATTGTGGATACTCTGTCCTTGGAGGTATTCAAGATCAGGTTGGATGGGGCCCTGGGCAGCCTGGTCTAGTGCAGATCTGGAGGTTGTTGCCCTGTGTGCAGCAGGGGGGGGGGGGGGGGTGGAACTTGGTGATCCTTGAGGTCCCTACCAACCCAAACCATTCCATGACTCTATGATACCTAAATGAAATGAATCCTCCTTTTTCTCATTATGTTTCGCAAAGGGCACATTCAGAATGTGCTCTGTTTTCCAAAAGGGGAAAAACCAACCTCTGCCTGGAGGAGCAGACACATAACAGAGACAACAAAATGTTCAAAGAGCATCTCTTGGCAGTTGCATATTGTAGGAAAAGAACACAGCTCTAAAAGGTCTGGCTCTCAATTTCATCACATTTCCCAATTTCATTTTACTGAGAAAGGTTGAGGGGATTGCTGCCTTCACATGACTCACTTCATTCCTGTCTTTCATGTTCCTCCTCTATCTTCTATCTGCTTCCTGATTGTTTCTGTTTTCTAATGACTCCTTTTATTGAAAGGACACAATCCATTCATTTTAAGCAAATGAGCCACACACCCCTGGAAATGACAGACAAATCTAGATGAGATCTGAGACTGAGATACTAAAGCATATTGCCAATATATTTATGGAAAGAGTTCAGCTGAAGCATCAGAGAATTATTGCTGAAGATTGCAAAGGAAGACTGAAATGATTTTACAAAGATACATGGGATAGGAGAGGGCACATTGCTGCTCAGTCTGCTTGTTTGTAACCAGCAGATTGCAGAGTCACTGAGGTCCAACCTGTTTTGCTGCCAGACCCTTGGAAAACAAGCCTTCTTTGGCCTTCTATCAAGTTTTGGCATCCAGATACATTCTTATTGGGTCAGCTCCATGAGTGAGTGAATGCAGTACAGGGGAAATAATTCAAATCAAGATGGCAGGTAACAAATCTTGCAAATTTTGCTGATCCTCTCCAGTGCTGAAAATCATGTTAAACAAAGTACTCTTTTGGAGGTATTTCATCATAGCAAATGGTCTTATTATAGCAGTGTTTATGATCACAAGAAAAATGGACTGCGGATCTATGTTTTGCTTAGCACAGTGGAATCATGACTATTATAGAATGATTTCTGAATATTTTGACAAAGAAACTACATTTGTATGCTTAAACATGGGTTGTAAGTGCTGCTAGAGATGCCCTGTTTTGTCCTTCTGGCCTTGGCAGCTGTGCAGACGTGAGCATCTCTCTCAACACATTTTCCTTATCTGCCAAGCCCATGGGCATGATGCAGCTATCTTAAATCCCACCTGCCTGTGCTACTTAGCCTCCTTCCCTGCTTATGAACACCTACACTTGAAGTAGAGTAGCTCTACACGTGGAGCTGAATCCCAAGCTTTGTGCCAACCTCACCCCTCCGGTAGCCAAGGAAGGCGCTGAGCTCAACTTGTCACCTTACCCAATGCTGTGTTTAAACACTGTATGAAGTAATAAGTATCATTTGGATTTCTTTTCTTCAGCAATGCCACCTCCAAAAAGAACTTCAGATCTGCTGCTACTTGTTAACAACAATTGTTATGCTCCAATTACTCTTATTCGTATAACACATACTCAAAAGCTCCTGTTTCATATACAAGATTGTTACTGACAGAATACTTGTTATTAAAGCAGAAAACATCCCTCAGCTAGTGTAGTATATTTGTTCAAATGGGAATCTGCATAGGACAGAGAACTGTGTTTGTTTTGATAGCTATAGGGAGAGGAAAATAATGTAATCCATTTCAGGACTCTTCAATTTTGGAAGAGAGATAAGCCCCAGCTTTGTATTCTACTTTTCTTCCTGCAAGAACACTACTCCTTCTACTTTTTATGAGTTGGAACAAAACCATAGTTAAGCAGAAATGGCTCTCTAGCAGGCCCTTAGTTTGATGGAATCCTCACAAAATGTGACAGTTGGCATAGTAAAAGAAAAGTTGAGCTCAGATTAAATCTTTCATGTTCATATCTTCATAGTTTTATTGATGCTGTGGCTATAAACCTAATTGAAAACTCAAAGTGAGTGGCTATAACTTAGAAAACCTTAGGGATTTTTTCTTTCTTTATCTTTTTTTTAGCTCTTTTTATTTTTACTCTGAAAACAGAATAAAAGCTAAGTGTGGAGCAGTTCCCAAGAAAGTATAAAAAATCTGAAATCCTGCAGCTTTGTTGTGACCACAGAAGCTCTTTTATGTGATAGCCGAGAGTCTCTCTTTGACCCTGCCATCTGAAGGCCACTATGCAAGACGAACATATGTGAGTTCCCAGATGTTGTGCTTTAATATTTCCATAATTTTAATAGACTTCATCTTCCAAGTTCAAGGAATAATAATTACAAGCTGCTCTGAGCATACGGAGACTGTTCAGTTTTACTGCAATTCAAATAATAACAGAAACTTGTAATTGGAAGGTCATAAAATATAATGAGCTATTTAGAAGATAAGATGAAAACAAGATAAGTGGAGTGACATTTGTGTTTTCTGCATTTGATGAATGAAGTTTCTGTATGGTTTGACTGCAGAAGAATGAAAAACATGAAGAAAACTCTTTCAGAAACTGTAAATTGTTTCTTTGCAGTTCTGGGCTTATTTCTGCACAAGCCTCAGTTCACCTGACTTCAGTAGGGTTGCAGAATCCATTTTTCACATCAGGCCTTACATTCATCATTGCTGGGCTGAAAAAACTGGAACTACGACACTGACAGCTGATGTAAACACATGCCTTGGTTTGTAAAACTCAATTGTATATGATCATTTCTCATGAAAGGTACATAGGCTGGTAAAGACAGGAGCAGAGCTGCCACTTAAAAACAAATCAGCCATCAGCAGGACATTGGTTCTCCTAACTCACAGCCTAAGAATACTCTTGCGTTCTTTACACAAGCTGAGGTGGACAGCGCCCTCTGTATCTGTCAGGCCCAGCCCTGCCCCAACAGTGACACCCAGAACACAGTGCCCAGCACCATGGCCAGGGGCTTTTGGAGATCTCCAAACCTCTGGGCATCCTGTGCTCCATCCCCCACAATGCATAGAAGTGCTCCCGGTGCCCAGAAAGAACCTCCCATGCTCCAGTTTGTGCCCATTGCCTCTTTTTCTGGCACTGGGTACTACTGACAAGCTGACTGCACTCTGCTCTCAGGTATTCATGGACATTGATGAGATCCCCCAGAGCCTCCTGTTCTCCATCTGAGCAGTCTCAGCTCCTTCAGCCTCCCCCCATAAAAGTGGTGCTCCAGACCCTTCACCTTCTTGGTGGCCCTTTGGTGGACTCACTCCAATATGTCCAGGTCTCTCTTGTACTGGGAAGCCTGGAACTGGACACTGCTCCAGGTGCAGCCTCACCAGTGCTAAGCGGAGGGGAAGAATCACCTCCCTTGACCTGCTGCTGGCAATGCTTGGCCTGACACAGGGCAGAACACCATTAGCATTTGTAGCAGGAAGGGCATGTGTCTCTTGTTCAACTTGGAGTCCGCCAAGACTCCTAGGAACTTTTCTGCGAAGGTACCTTATTTCCATTCATAAAATTTGATTGCACTTTCATTTTAACAGCTTTTATTCAGAATAGACCTCATACTCAGTACTTCTGCCATTCTTAGCTTTCCAGATGAAGAGCATCATCTGTCACCCCACCTTTCATATACAAAGGTGGGAACAGCATGCAGCAGTCATAGGAACATGCTTGACTCTTTTAAATACAAATTTCCCCTCTAGTGTATAACCAAAGAAGGGAAAGATTCTGGCATTTTTTTCCAGTATAAAATGCAAAATTCATGCATGAAAAACTTTAAAATAGGCCATGTTTTCTTCTTACTTAAGGTAGGAGCAACTTGGGGACAAAAATTGGGCCAATAAAATTAGACTGAAGAATCAGAAAATGATTTACATGAAGCTTGCAAGGTGAGCTCTTGAAATACTTTGATTGCTTATGCCCTTTGTTCTCCTGTTAGTGGATGCCTCACCCCAAATAGATCTCACTGAGACATGGAGAAGCGAAAATTGCTGCTGGCAGTGCTGGGAGCTCAGATAATAAGGGTGTGGGGATAGAAAGGGATTCCCGGCCAGGTGAAAAGCCTTTGCATAAAGCAATCCTTTCCAAGTTTCGTCAGGTGGAGTTCTCTTTTCTGCCAGTATGACTCCTAAACATCAGCCTAGCTTTTGATCCAAGCAGTTTCAAAGTAGCCTTCAGTCTTCTGAAGCTATTCCAGCCTCCTCAAGAATATAGATATATATATTTAACTTATTCCTTCTCTGTTTACACAGTTTAAAACCATATCTGTGAGCATTAAGATTCAGGATTTCTAAAGCAATGTTCACTGAGAAAAAATAAGCTACAGAAACTTCATATCTCAGCTCCCTCTCTAGTTGACGGAGAGACGTAGACACTTCTGGAATGTGATTCATCTTAACCTAAAATTAGGCCTCCTAAATAGGACAGCTGAATTGCACCCTAGATTGCCTATTGCTCTCCTTTAACTACAGAGTGAGCCAAAGGTGATAGGATTGGGTGTAGCTGTCAACACTGGAAACATCTAAAGCTAGGTGAGGTTAATCCCACTCACAAATTTTGAAGACTATTGCATATGCTGAACATCAACTTTCAGTAAAAGATTGATAATAAATCCCATATTTTTCAGATAAAATTACTGCAATGTTGGAGAACTTTTCAGTGAGATACTACTGAGTCTACTTTGTTCTTTGCTGGACTTTCAAGTGCAGTGAGGAGACCAGTTCACTGTGGGAAATTTATTTGATGAACCCCACCTTGATTTTTGCATGTTCCTGAAAGTCGCAGTTATCTCAGGCATATTTATTTGGTGTAATCCACTGAGTTATTTTGTCCGAATTCCCTCAGTCTGCTCTTTGCTCATGAACAGATCTTTTTGCTTGATGAAAATTTCTTGTTGTTTCCATCAGACATGGAAGCACACAACATTTTTCTGAATTAGGATGATAAAAGAAAAAAATATTTTGATGTTATACAGATGGTGCTTTTAAATTACAAAATGAGTTCAAAGAAAACAGCTCACTTAACGTCTTAATATCTGCATACTTCCTAAACATTTGTTTATCTTACAACTGAATCATGTGAATATCGTCATATTGACTAAACTAATTGTGCAATTTAATGTTAATGGCTTCGGTGGCCCACTATAGGTTCCACTCACTGACAGTTTTACTGTAACCTTGGTTTCTGCACAGCCAAATGGCTGAAGTTTTTAAACAGACATGTGGACACACAACTACCATACTTATGTACAGGCTGCCCAGAAATGCATATGCGAGCTAACCACAGAATCTGTGAACCTTGCTAGAACTTAATTATACAATTCACATTCACTGAGGTACGTAAACTATGAAATCCGGTCTATCTAACTGCAGACATCTAAAGTGCTACATCTTAAATGCCAAAGCAAGCCAGTCATCCTAAAAAAAGATCTGATATTTCCTATACAGTCAGTAGTGAGATGTCTTCAAAGGAAGATCCTGTCTGCCTGAATTTCTGCAGGACTGATTCAGTCCTCGGTTAGGTATCTAAACTCCAGGTGCAGATAAGGTATCTAAATCAGGGTAGCTCAATCCAATCATACATGCATATTCTTCTTCAAAAATCATTGTTCCCATGGAATTTTATGAGAAATTGTATTTAGAGTCATTAGTCATTAGAGTTTAGTTTAGGAGTTCAACCCAGATCCCAAAGTATGTAGCAGATGTAGAATTAGAATTCATCAGGCCCATTCTTAGGGCTACCTCTATTGTTAGACCTTGGCATCTTGTGCCCAGCGAGATGCCCAATGATGTCTGAGACCTATGCATGTGTTGGTAGGCACAACCAAGAACACGATGTCTAGGTCCTTCTGGACTGGCTCAAGAAGAGACCATGACCATTGATCTTCTCAAAGAATAGTAGATGCCTTTATGCAAGGAACTGCATGAAGATTCTAGTTTTAAATGCTGAATTTGAGAATATACCTTCTTTCCCACTTCTTCAAGCTCTATTCATAATCCATTTTTTCACTCCATGCCTCTACATCCTTAGGTCTGTGATGTTCATTATTTTAACAATAAAATGTAGAAAATTGTTTGAAATTTACATTATCACAAATATACAGGAAAGTATTTCTTTTTCATGCTAGTCTTATTGGCAATTTTGTGATTTTTTTTTTCCACTCATTACTATGCCTTATAACTAGGTATCTTTATTAATGTCTCATAACACAAGCATTTTAGAAATAGGGCCAGCACCTGGATAAACCAAAGGACTATGAGACTGTGATCTAGTTCATCACATTACTTTCTTAGGTGACCACAACTACTCTTCTTTATCATAGGGGGCGAACCATCAGTAGGTCAAGGTGAGGGGTGAATGTAGTGGAGCCATAAATTGAAAGACTAGGTCCATGTTGTGCTGTGCCCTGCAGGTGCCATGTAGAAGCTGCTTGGTGATTGAGGCAGTGCAACTGTGCTTAATTTGGGCTCCGCAGCTGATTGGCTCCATATTCAATCTTGCTGAGATGCAGATCTGTGGGCGCAGCCATCTCCAACCTGTCTACACCCACCAGACCTCCCTTGATTTAACTGTAGATAAAGCCTGTGTTTTGTGTAGATAATTAATCTGTGTAGATAAAGCCTGGGTTTTGGACATCCTTAACCTGGAATTCCCTAGGCTTTTTTCAATCAGCCATCTTTCATAGGTCAGGTACCAAGAAACCAAAATTTATCTACAGCAGGTGGCATAGGCTGCGGGGTGCTGAGCTCTTTCCACTGACTTGAAAGAAGCACTGAGGTAGCTCAGGACATTACAGGATTAGGTTCCGTCACCTAAACTAGAACCGTTTTTCTCCCACCTTCCCAGCCCTTTCTAGCTCTGTAGGTATCAGCTATTATCTTTCAATAGCTTTAATAGCACTATTGTTATTCTTCTTTAACTAGGCAAGAAAATCTGTAATCCTAGCTGTCTGAGAATTGTCTGATAAAATGTTTGGAGAAAATTACCACCCACATACTGTATTTCTTTGTGATGTATGGGAGCATTTCTAGCCCTCCTACAGGATGAGAGAATGTGTATTTACAAATGCAGATACTTGCTCTTAAACATAAATATACTAATTTAGATAGGAAAATCGGAAGGGAAAATGTTCATATGTGGTTTAAAAAAGCTATCAGGATATCAGCTGGTCAACTAACTCTTTAATCATGAGCTTGGTCCCCTTGTTTTTCTTTCACATAAATTTACACACTGAGGTAAAGTTGTTTACTTTCACAGAAAGGAATCAGACTCACGGAAGTCAAATTCTTGATACCCAAACATGTGAAACTGAGCATTTAACCTGGTAGTTAAAAAAAAAACATTTTTTTTTTTTTTTGTCTTACATCTGCACAGGAATTGAACAAATAAGCTATCAAACATCCCACCCTAGAAATGGAATCAGAGGAGATCTTATTACAGGTAAAAGGAGAATGTAAAAGGGCAACTGCTTTCCATGATTGCTCAACTCTAACTTATGGAGTACTTAGCCACAGATTGCTCATGAATGGATATTTCATTTCAGTCAGTATGCTGTGGGTAACATTTGCTTTGCGTTTTCCAAGAGCTTCTGCTTCTAGCATCTGCTTATGACAGCTGTTAGATGCTTTATTTGTTCAGGGAATATTATGATGATTGCCCTCATAGCTGTTCCTCACAGCCAGCTGTGCCTCACAATCTTGTGTGAGATTTCAGCTTCAGAATATTCACCCTGCACCCTGCACCTGACCAGCTACACAGAAACACCCTGCATTCCTTCCTGATGTTGCCAAAAGTGGTGGGATTCCTTCTGAGACCCAGTCACCCCAATCCAGATGCCTACATGTATCATTGCTATTTTTCTGGTGTAGGTTTATCTTGCTCAGTCACAAAGCAGATGAACTGAGAACACATTCCAAGGCAGGTACTCCCAGCTTTTGTATGCCACAGGGATCATCATGCATCAGATAGACAATAGCTTACTGATTTTTCTGCTCTGTCAAGCTAGCTGTGAATTAACTATCTCCCCTCACTCTATCTTTGTAAAAATCAGTTCTTCATGTAGTGACTTGGGTTGTTATAAATTAATAGCAAGAATTTAGGTAGCCATAAAGTGATAGCCAGCAGTGAATGCTTTGAGATAAATGTTGGGCAAGATAAAGATTTTTTTAAAATTTATCTCCAACTCTTCCTATTTACTCTCTCATTTTAATTGCAGTAACTGTTGGGATTCATCCTCAGTTAAACTAGATAGAGTCTAGAGAATTTACACTGGTTACACATAGCTCTGAATAATTCATCAGTTTTGTGTAGTACCTGAAATTAGAAATTTGGAATGAAAGTTCTCTTACAGCCTCAGAGGAGTGTTGAGATCGGTGACTAAGGTTTTTGTAGAGGCATTTGTGTGTAAGTAACAGAAAATGGCAGAATGCCTGAGAACCTGAAAAGTCTAGCAAAAAAAAAAAAAAAAAAAAAAAAAAAAAAAAAAAAAAAAAAAAAAAGAAAAAAAAAAAAGAAAAAAAAAAAGAATATTCAATGTATCTGAAGTTCCAGAGTTAAAGCAGAGCTATGACCGCTGAGGAAGACTGTTAAGATTGCAGGAGCCAGCTGGGAGGACAAACAAAGCAACTTTTCATTTTAATGGGAATAATGAGTCCAAATGCTCCTTGCCTTTGGTTTTTTTGCCAACCTACCGTATCACAGTGACTGATGCCTGATAAACACAGAGGCACAAAGCATGGCATTAAGGGATGGCTGAGTGAAACAGGCCCGGCGTTTTGGGTCAGAGTCTCAAAAGCTTTCATCAGACGTTATTGTTTGTATCTTGACTATGAATCTGACATGACTATACGTTTTCATGTTATTTTGGCTAAAATAAGAGATTTTTAGAGTACAGAAGAACTGAGACACATTCATCAGGGGACTGGCTTTAAAACCTAAGATGATTTTTTTCTTTTTTCCTCCCATTCTGTCTGGGAACCTAATCTGTTTATCATGACCATGGCCAGATGCTTTGGACACAAGTAACTAACACTTCTCTTGGGCTAGAGTTTTCATTTAGTTATTAGCAGTTTCTTTCTAATGTAGGATTAGTGGAAATTTGCATCCAATATGCTATCCAAATGGATAACAGTTGCAGATAAACAATTGGGGAATCTTTTTTTATTGCATGGAATGGTCCTTTCCAACAGAGTGGTGAAAACAGTATTTGTTCATCACACCCTTCTGTTGCAATTCCTGAATGCTGACTTCTTCCTTTATGACTACAGACCGGCATGAAGATGTGATCTCAGTACATAGGCATTTGTTGGTGGATTAAGAAAATCAGTCAGCAAACATCCAGTGATCCCTTCCTCTGGCCTCTGGAGACTGTAAAGCTGATTCTGAAAGAAAACATGGGATGAATGAGTGTTTTTTTCCATGGAAATAGTGTGGCAAAGTTGCAGATAGCTGTCCGTTCCTCACTGTTTTGTTCCTCCTATCCTCTGCCTTCCACCATGAGTTTGAATAAGCACCACTGTGCACCTCACCATCACTTTCTATGCTCGGTCCTCAAGCCTGTGCATGCAAATTTGGCCACTTCACAAAAAATGAAACAGGATATTGAAGCCATGATAAGGCTCTGCAGAAAAATCGTGTCTGTATTGTGCCAGAGGGCAGGGAGAGAAAGCCTGAGAAAGAAAGGGATGATGTGGTTCATCAGAAACAGGAGGTAGGAAAGCACCAAAAGGAGAATCTTCCATGAGTGCTCCAGAAGAACTCTCAGCATATTTAACACATTGAATGTTAAGGTAGGGATGGTGAGCAGGTAGACTCTTTGCCTAAGTGCTGATTTGAGATCAAAGTAGCTGCACTTGAGAGCAAACTGCAAATCACCTCAAAAAGAAAAAAAAAAAAGAAAAAAAAAAGAAAAAAAAAGAAAAAAAAAAAAGAGGTTTCATCACACAACAGTAGGGGTTTTTTAATCACTACTGTATTACATTTTTTTTTTGTGTCCCTGCCTGTGGCAGGGGGGTTGGAGATTCATGATCCTTAAGGTTCCTTCCAACCCGGGTCATTCTGTGATTTTTAAAATTACAGACATTTAATTACTACTCATCAGTATTTTCTAGGGTTAAGATTTCGTACTATGAGCAACTCAGGATATTAATCTTCTTTGACTATTAATAAATAGAAGTAAGATAATACTATTTGTTCCTGGATGCAATTGTGTTGGTTTAAAGAGAATTTTCTGTCTAAGAAGTTGAAAGCATACTGGTATTTTTTCAAAACAAATTTAGCACTCAGTGCCTCACCAATTGCCTTTTGATTGCCCTCAACACTGAGCTCTCAATGCTATTTTCCTGGTGAGGACAGGGAATATAAAACCATGTGGTGCTCTTGGGGAATTTGCAGTGCTATGGAAATCCTGAGATCACAGCGCCTGAATTTTCTATGAGGATATAGGAAATAAACCTTTGCTTTATCTGAATGTCAGTTCCCCATCAGGTTTTCTTCCAATATACCGCTAAGATCAAAATGTAAAACTGGAAAAAAATAACTGAGGAAATTACCAAATAAATAGATTTTTATTCTTAGGGGGGGGGAAACCTTTTCAAGCTCAGTCTGGAGCAAGAGAAATTTCTTACTTTCTAGCTAACTTTATTTTCTGTTTTTCTCCACCAGACACCACACACACAATGGGAAATTCATGGGTAATCTCATATAGAATGAAGTTCTCCATTTAACAGGAAGAAATATACATATTTTGGAATGACAGAAAGTATATATGATGTTCTTCATATAATTGATAAAGTTATTTATAGATTCCAACAAAAACTACATTGTTCAAGAGAAACATCCCACAACTGACAGTAAATATCAATCCTTGCACTTAAAAAAAAACGTGTTCTTGACTCCAAAGATCCACTGGAATCACAGGAAGGGGAATGGCTGTTTATGAGGATGGGTAGTGATAGGACAAGGAGGAATGGTTTTAAACTGAGACAGGGGAGGTTTAGGTTGGATATTAGGAGGAAGTTTTTCACTCAAAGGGTGGTGACACACTGGAACAGGTTGCCCAAGGAGGCTGTGGATGCCCCGTCCCTGGAGGCATTCAAGGCCAGGCTGGATGTGGCTCTGGGCAGCCTGGTCTGGTGGTTGGCAACCCTGCACATAGCAGGGGGGTTGAAACTAGATGCTTATTGTGGTCCTTTTCAGCCCAGGCCATTCTGTGATTCCACGATTCTATGATTGGTATTCCCATTGCTTTGCTGTGGGAAGAAGTGGCATTTATTCACATAAAGAATATTGCAGGTATTCATGTAGGTAAAAAGTATTAGCATATGGACTTTGTTCTTGATTGCTATTCGTTCTCTATTGCTTCTTGCTCATTTCTGGAATAATTTCCCAGTGACCAGAAGTACCTGCACGCACATTTCTAATACCAATAAATAATAAGCAGTGATAATGAAAACATTTGAAGGAAAGTAGGATAATCTTGCAAGCAATTTCCAAACAGGATAAAACGAAAAATGATTGCAATAATTTTATGTGTTTAAACTGAGACATCCTTGTAATGGGTTCATGGAAAACAGTGTAGAGCATGTCACTTTCCTGGTTATTTGATCTGGCAGCAAGTCTGGGTGAATCTCTGCCACTGTGATGGGTACACCTGTTTGTGTTTATATATTCTGTCTACAGAATGTTCACTTAATTTTTGAAACACTGGTTTTGATGCTTTGGCAGGACTTGAAAACCAGCTGAGGGTTATCAGTGAATAATCCAATACAGAATTCCTTTGGGATGCATCAAGGTCACTAGTAACTTAATAATGACTTAGTCGGAGAATAATTTTTTTTTCCTGTATGTGTGAGTAATAATTACATATTTTTTGCTTGCCCCAAAAGCACGAGGTATTAACAACATAACTTGGATATCCCATTGCTAATACATAGATAAAGCTTATGATACACCTCAGATCTGATTCATGTTATTAAGCTAATACACAGAGCTGGTGGGCCATTATGCCCCAAATGGAACCATAGTTCTGCAGAAGGAGTTAGTTTTCAGTAGATGAAATTCAGGTGTTCCTATAAAAACAAAGCAAAATAAAGCAATCAAGCAAACAGACAAATAGACAAACAAATAAGAATTTTTAAAATACAGAGACATGGCACTTGTGAGATATAAATCTCTTGTCCTGCCATTTTATCAGTGACACACAATACATTTTATGTATTAATATTGTAGTGTTGCAGTTAAAAAGTGGTTGTGGTAGAACCAGAAGATGATCCTCATTTGAATTTTTGTTACATTCATATGCTGACACAATAGAAATTATTTCCTCTGGTGTTTTATTGACTTTGAGCTGCTTTGGAGATCTGTGTCCACACGTGGTGAATGGATCAGCTTTGTTACCCTTTGATCGATGTGAAGAGCACTTCATTAACACCCCGAGGCTTCCCGAAGGTTTTGTTAAGGATGTTCTTTCCTTTTGAAAAATGTGCACATAGAGAGCAACTGAAGAGGATTCAAGTTTAATAGGACAAGAGGGGCTACAGAGAAAATAAAGGCGACAGCAAGTAAATACCTCTGTGGAGGATGTTGACTTTTTCTCTTGCCCTGTGGCTGTATGTACAGAAAGTATCCTTTTCCTCTTACAACTTCCATCTGTCATTTCCAATTTCTAATAAGTGGTCTGGCAAAGAGAAGCAAAGAATGTCGTCAGCATCAGAATTACTGGTGACGCACACTGGAAATAGAACTGATAATTATTTTGACAGAGGAGATTGATGTCAGAAAACACATCTGGGTAAAATTGAATGTTGCCAAAACTTACAATAAAATCACTTAGTTGAGATATACCCTCATGTGGAGACAAACTGTTTTCATCGTGCCATAATAGATTTATCATGGGAGATAAAACATTTAATTTCAGTTTGCAGCTGAATTCTTTTTATTTATAAATTGTACTGCACGAACTGCATTGTATTTAAAGCACAATATTAGCATGTTATATCTAGTATATGGAATATAAGTATTTTTACAGTGTAAAATGTCAGTGTTGCTAACTGGAAATTTTGAACTGACGTATATTTAGATTTCTTTGATATGCCAATGCAAGCAAAAATTTTAAAATCCAGATTACTTTTTCTTTCTGGTGTATCTCAATGAAATGTCAGAACACTGGAAATTCCTAGAAAATATTCTGTTTTCTGTATAGCTCTCTTTAAAATTAATATTTATCAGCCCTGACAGGGAAGAAGTGTACTTCAAGAACTGAATGAAGAAGAAAATGAATGGTTGGGCAGTAAATGGTTTATTACAAGCTCTGAAATCTCAAACAGAATGTGGAGCTGGGGAATGAGGACACTGCTATGTAAAGTTCTGATTTATTTCCCCACTCATGTACATTAGGAATTGATTACAAAATGTATAAAACATGTAGAACCTGATTCTCCCTTGAGTACACCAGTGTAAAACCAGTATAAGAGAAGAAACTGGACCTGCAAGGATTAATAATAAATTATTTTGAATATTTATAGTGGTGTAACTATATCTAGATCTCTTCTCAAATGAACCAAAGGACAAACCTCCATGATGAGCCATTGACAATTGCTTTTAAAATCTCATTCATAATCTGCAAAGCCCATTTCTAGGCATAGATAATTAATTTTCGTATTATTTGTTTGTGTAAGAACTGATAATAATGCATGCTTGCCATATTTATGGGGTTGTTTGCAACTAGCATCTGACTTCAAATGACAACATCCATGCTTATTGCCAACGAAAAGGAATTGAGGGAAACTGTTCAGAGATTTGAGCTATTTTTTATAATACTAGGTAAATACTGGAGTATTTAACACAACTAGGCTAAGATTTTGGATTTGACAAGCAGATTGCACTGCAATTTCTTTCCTGATGTAGATGAATTTTAGGAATTTCTTCATGGAAAGGGTGATTAAGCACAGAAACAGGGAATTGTTGGAGTCCTTACTCCAACTGGAAAATGATCCATGTGGCTGTGGCACTAATAGACGTACTTCAGTGATGAAACCTAGTAGGTGAAGCTGGCAGATGGACTTGATGATCTT
Organism: Perdix hodgsoniae; assembly: GCA_035772895.1. NCBI lineage: Eukaryota > Metazoa > Chordata > Aves > Galliformes > Phasianidae > Perdix > Perdix hodgsoniae. The sequence goes on from JAPSGF010000084.1 coordinate 223,197, forward strand.
GAAGGACTTTTCCAACCTAGATGATGCTGTAACTCTTATATTTGTGTAATTCTCAAGTTTCCATTAGCACAAGAATTTATGTCTGTATGTAGCGTGTGTCCAGTGATCTATAGCAAAATGTAGAGTGGGCAGGCTGACCTGGTGGGTCATTCTTCCTCAACTCTGGTAGTACACAGTCTCACTAACTGCACAGAAGCCTAAGGAAATGGTTAGTGGAGAAAAGCTGAGGCCAGACCATGGAGGAGATGCCAGGCAGGGTCTCTCTTCTCAAGGTCACCCATGAGAAATGTAGATACAGAGGGCAGTTGAGATGTACTCACTCCCAAAACCAGAAACCTCTGGCTGTCCTGAGATTAACTGGTGTTAGCAGCAGCAATTCGCAGTGAAGCTGAGCAAAAGCAATGAAGTCCTCGTTACTCATCCAGACAGAACAATTGCAAATGTCACAGAATGGCAATAAAGAAAAGGCTGAACAGCAGCATTTTCCATTCATCACTGAACTTCCTTTCATCTCCTTAGACTTTTTTTTTCCTTTTTTCTTTTTTTTCCCCTGAATGGGATATCTTGAATTCTATAACCTTGTCTTTGAGGACGCTGGGAATACAAACAATGAACCCATATTGTATGCACCACATTGTTCATATAGGCTTGTGACTCTATCCTGAGCAAAGTGAGTTAGTATGCAAAATGTTAAATTAAACAGCACATAGTAATAAAAGGCATTCATTTTTAGTAAAGTGAAATGAAATCTTAACTGAGCAGAACTGATGGTTGTATAAAACAGAATGGATGAAAGGCTTGACTCACCCATTGTCTAGACAATTCACTCAGGAACATGAGTTGCCTTTAGAGCCATTCAGATAATGTGTAAACTTATTTGTAGCAAGTTTGCCAAATTAAAAATGTTTTTGCAATCTGTGAAGAAATATGACGTGTAAAAACCTGCCTGATCACCAGTGTCCAGAGGAAGGCCAGAAAATTATTTCTGATACATCATTTATTGTTCAGAAATTGTAGTTCTGATTGACTTAAAACATCTCCAAAATTTCATTTGAATTAAGAAGTTTTTCTAACTGAAGATAGAGAACATGTAAGAAATGGAGATGCTAAAATCACTTTTTCAGCGTAAGTCCCCACGCAGATGTCTGGACTTCTTTTTCAAAGACAACAAGAGCACAAACATGCTTTCCTACAGCTTCCAAAATAGACAGTAGGTACAACAGGAAACTAAGTTTGCTTTGCCTCTTTGCTTTCCCTACTGGCAGCAGGAGAGCATCAACCAAATGCTCAGGGCCTCCTGCAATAGCTCTCAGTCCTATGGGATTTAATGAAGTAAATGTTCATAGACTCCTCTTTGGGTGCCGTAAGATTAACTTTGTATTTGCAAGGCTATGAACTCTGTCTCTACTACTGCCTACTCACCTTCCTCTCCTGTGTCCCATAACACACTCTGCTCACTGAAAGATGGAAAAATATATTTACAAGAGCCTGTGAGAATTACAGCTCTGGTGAAGCCTATATTTTCCTCAGCACTGTAATATTTTCTAGGATAAATGAAAGTATTTTATTTTTATTGCAGCATATTGATGGCATATATATATATTACTGTTTTCCTTTGCAGCCTTTTTACACTAGAAAACACTTTCCTATTTTTCCTTGCTCTCAGAACACACAAAAAGGAGTGTTTCTGACTATGTTTTACGTGAATGATTTAATCATATTCTTTATTTTGGTCGCCCACAATAAAAATACTAGTTCATATTAAAAACTCTTCCATTGTAAAATAATGCATAGTAAACTCATGCTCTTGCACAGAATTAAGAGCCATAGCTTGGGCAGAGTGTTATTAAACACTCCAAGCACTGTAGGGGACTGTGCTGTTGGATTAGGTAGCAGAATCCCAGTATTTCCTCAGAACAGAGACTGAAAACAAGACAGGGTCTTAAAAAAATTTACAGCATCTCCATCTCACATCCTAGTCATGATTCACTAATCTGCTTAATTTGAACCCAGCTGGTAGCTTCTTGCAGTGGAGGCTGTATCTTATTTACTTAAAACCATTTACATTAAGTCAGAGATTTGGCTTATCCCCTGAGTGGTCACTTAAAGCAGGTTTAATTGTATGGGAAAATAGAGTCATTAATGTCAGATGGAAAATAAGGCTAATTAAAATGTATAACAAGTTATTACCCATCTTTTAATAAGGATTTAATCACAAGATCTGCTGGAACAAATTGACTGGTTATGTATAATTCTGAACTTGAAAAAAGAACCAATGTACCTGAGTGGTGAATATAAATTATGAAGGGATTTGGTCTGAAATAATAGTCATGGGAAAATATATGTGTATGCCAGAGACAGAGACATAGAACCAGATTCAAAAATTGAAATTATTCTGAGATACCCACCCCTGTTCAGACATTTCATAACCTATTACTTCCAAAATATCAATCCTAAAGACATAGGCAGGTGTACAAAAAAATGTAGAAATTTAGTTTCACAAAATTTGCGTTTGAGGGAGCCCTTCTTTTCCCATGTCAAGGGATCGGAAAGACTCACCTATAGCCAGAAATATCAGCTGGTGGTGGGCATGCTTCGTTTCCAGTGTCTCACCACCCTCACAGTATAGAACTTCTTCCTAATATCTAGTTTAAATTGACCCTCTTCCAGTTTTAAGCCATTTCCCTCATTCCATCTCTACTCACCCTTATAAGAAGTCCCTCCCCAGCTTTCCTGTAGACCCCCTTCAGATACTGGAAGGATGCTATAAGGTCTCCTTGAAGCCTTCTCTTCTCCAGGCTGAAAAGCCCCAGCTCTCAGCCTGTTCTCGTAGAGGAGGTTCTCCAGCCCAGAATATCCTGAGGAACTAAGACATTTCTTTTTTCAATCCTCCTGATTGACTTTTCATGATGTGTTTGCCTTGAGCAGCTTCCCACATTTGCCTGTATCAGTTTTGCCTGGATATCAGGAAGCATTTCTTCAAGAAAATTATGGTTAGGAAGAGGATGCTAAGGGAGGTGATGGAGTTGCCAAACTCCAATTCCAACAAGGAATTTAGAAGGTGTGCATTTGGTGTCTAAGGACAGAGCTCAGCTGTGGACTTTTAGTGTTATGTGACTGGACAGACTTGATGATATTAAAGGTCTTTTCCAACTTAAATGATTCTATGTTTCTATGATTCTGTCTGAAAAGAAGTTGTATGTTAGGTGATGAGATCTCTTGCTGGATCCATCACAGTTCCAGTCTTGAGGGTGTCATGTAAAAACCTTATGTGATGAAGCAGAAATGTGTTGTTATATTGAATAGGAAGTGGTTTCACTAAGTAGATATGTGAGGGTTACATTGTTTAGGATCCAACATCATCCAAACCTGCTGTTAGTTCTACAGTCTCTGAGGGCTGCACAACTGCACCTAGCTTGGAAATCATGAAAAGGACAAAAAAACAGATGCCCAATGGCAGCAGGTGACTCAGCTTACCTCAGTATGATCTAGACCAGCCCATGGGTGTTTCTGGAAGCCAAGGCCAACTGGTGACTTGTCTCCATCTAGTTTAGGACTTCTTTTGTAGTCTTCAATATAGGCAGCTGCCTGAAAACTGCTTATTAGGAATGGTCCCTGATTGCGAAACAGGGGTTGGGAATCGTCCACATCAACCAGATGGCATTAGACATATTCTATCTTCTCTCTGTTGGACAGTTATAGCAAGGGCCTCATCTTTCTTGAACTTGGGAATTCAGACACATCTCTAAGCGCTTTGTAGGGCCCAGAGGTACTCTACACCTTGTGGACCACCCCATGGTGATCCAAGTCCTCCAGGAGATCTCTGCAACCCGGGATGTCACTATCCTGAGCCCTTCCATCAGGCTGCAAGGCTTGAGATCCGAATGACCATCCTACAAACCTCTCTGATGGAACCAGTCAGAACCATAATCAAAACTTAACACATCTGTATTGATGCTGAAAGGAGCCATCTCCCTGTTTCTTACTGAGTCTGTAGGAATTCAGTTCCCAGCTCTCCTTACTTCCAGTCTGACCTGCTTGTCCAGTCCCAACAAATCAGCAGAAGTTGAATTTTGAATCCTTAATAATTGCAGCAAACTACTCCTAAATGAGTTGCAGGGCACCAATTATCTACTGAAATTATTAGATCAGAGAATCTCTCTTTTCATGGATGAGAAAAATGAATTAAATTAGCGAAATAAATTATTTGTTGTAATTTATTCTGCTGTTTGCTGCTGTGCAATAATTCTGACAAAAAATAATTATCAAGTAAGGTTGTCTCAGTCTTCACTACCAAGAAACAAAATACATTATGATTTTCCCTGACCCTCTCTCTGGATCATTTACATTTGTCCAAGTGGATTTAAAATGCAATCAGATTGCTGATATTTGACAGTCAGGCTGAAAGGTGTAAAGAGCTCTGAAAAGGTGCAAGACAAGAGAGTAAAGCACCAGGATTTTAGCAACCGCATAAGTAAAGTCTTCATAAGGACCAATCTGGCATTTCAAAAATAGTTTCTTTCCAACCTTTTGAGAATGTGCTGAGATTTCTCATTCGAGAGGAACTGATTTCCTCTTTCAAACTGAACAATGTGTATACTAATCATGCGGGAGTGTTTTGTTCTGCAAAATTACAGGGCAGGGAGAACAGAGTTTTTGGAAGTGAGGAGGTGGTGCTTTTGGGTCAGTGTTGTTGGACTGATACCTTGATTTGGTATCGCAACCTGGAGAAAAACCGAGAGATCACTGCAATGAATCATGGATCACAGAGAGTAGGTGTCTGAGGCAGTCAGATCTGGGGTTGAGAACCCAAAAACCTGTTTCTTCACACTAATTCAGCCTGTCAACATTTTAAAGTTAACTATCCTGGGTCCCAAATTTATTTTGAACGAATTGGCAGTCTGTAACCTCATCTGCATCTGTCATCTGTGCAAGCATGTCAGTGGTATTGGCATCTTAAAATTTATTTTGCTAAAGTCTAGATAAACATTTATGGCAGTGGGCAAGGAAATCTCATTTCAGTGTGTGGTTAGCTGGGTAAATATTTATTGCTGAGACTCTAATCTTTTTTTCCAGATCTACTAGATAATTCTCTTGTCTCAAAAAGCTTGCAAGTCTCACTAAATATATATGTGGAACAAAATTCAAGTTACGTCTCGTGTTACTTCTACCTTATGTCATACCCTTGGGAACACGAGAGGTGACAATGACCCATAGAGACTAATGGTGTGGCTCAGCTGCAGGCTGATGAGTATTACAGTTTCCTGGGCTGTCACTTGAATAAGGTGTTCAAACCCTGCAGTATTACTCCTTGCCCTCTGCCATTCTGCAGCATGGATATGAGTGATCCAACCCAGGAATTCAAAGAAGGTGACAGAGCTGTGGTTCATGCACGTCTTATTCCTCCCTGGGTAACTGGGTGTTGCATTTCCTCAGTGACAAGAACAGAGCAGCAAGAATCCAATTCCACTTGGCTTTAGGCTTTGCTCTATAAATCGGTGCATGGATGTGTGAAAGACAAAGGACTGTGTTCCTCTGCTTCACAGGTTTCTTGAATCCATCTTTTCCTTAGCGAGTTTTCACTCTCCTTCCACACATGAGAGCTCAGGGACAAGGAAGGTCACTGCAAAGTCTGAAAGGGCCTGGAGCAGAGATGTAAATTCTGGCCTGTGCTTCCCTGGGAGTCATGACCTATCTCTATGGTACCATAAAGAACTGAGGCCACGTCCACACTCCATGCCAAGATGAGGCCTGGTGCACAACCTCTTATTCATCCCCCATCAGTAGAAATGGGGTGCAAGGTGTGTCCTGGACTCCCCAGTGCTGAGTGACATGACGACAGTGAGCACATCAAAGCCCTCTTCCTTGTCCCAGGATCAACATCAGTCTGGAGAGGCAAGCTGCCACTTGATTTGCCCCTCTCTACTCCCCTCTACTTACCAGTTTTCAGAGGACGGTGAATGGAAGAGCTCATAACTTACTGAGGGCACAGACCTTTAGGAAATGCGCACAGAGTGCGGGGAAAGTCTGACTCTACAGCGACAGTGAAAGCTTCATGGTCTCCATTTGACTCTCAATAACACAGGTACAAATCAGGGACAGGCTGAGAGAGCTGGGGCTGTTCACTGTGGAGAATAGGAGACTCCAGGGAGACCTGAGAGTGGCCTTTCAGTATCTGAAGGGGGGCTGTAAGAGAGAAGGAACAGACTCTTTAGCAGGGCCTGTGGTGACAGGACAAGGGGAAAATGACTTCAAACTAAAGGAGCGGAGATTTAGATTGGATATAAGGAAGAAGTTTTTACAAGAAGGGCGGTGAGGCACTGGCACAGGCTGCCCAGAGAGGTGGTGGATGCCCCGTCTCTGAAGACACCCAAGGTCAGGCTGGAGGGGCTCTGAGCACCTGATGGAGCTGTGGGTGTCCCTGTTCATTGCAGAGGGTTGGACCAGACGGCCTTTAAGAGTTCCTTCTAACTCAAACAATTCTATGATTCTGTGATTCTACGAAGCCAACAGTAACTCAAAGTCTTGGCAGGGAATCACTCTTCATTTGCACCAGAGCAAGATTTACATTGGGTATTTATTCCAAAGCACCTTTTATTTTTTTTTTTTCTTCTTTTTTTTTTTTTTTTTCCCTCTCTGACTTCTACCATCAGAAGAAATTGTTCGATTGTATTTCCCATAGGAGCACTGTACTGCAGCTCTGAATTCCTTTATAGATTATCGTGTATTGTATTTAATATGTGTAAAAAAGTATCAGGTGCACGGCAGCTTGGAAAGCCTTCCTCTTGCAGGCGTGCGAGCGTATAAATAGCCGGGCGCCGCTGCAGCTGGTGCTTTGCTGGGTTTCGCCAGAAGAGGGTAGGGTTGGGAAAGGAGCTCAGCCCCATTGTGTTGGGAAACAGCGACGGAAAAACAAGCCCAAGTTTCTGCTCTGCACGCACTCGCGCCGACCGTGTGCGGGAGTCAGCGCGGAAACTCGGGAGGACCTTAAAGTAAAAAGAGAACGGAAAGAGAAAGCCCAATCAAAAAGCATCTTTCTAGGGACACATCGAAGAGGGAAACGGCAACAGTTTTCTGCGGGCTCGCCCTCCCCGAGAACTGTCAGCCACTTTGCAGTAAGCAGAGCACAGGATTTATTTCTCGGCTGTGACCTCCAACCTGTGAATAAATAGCACTTTAGAGAAAGAATGGGACCCGAAAAGACTCTCAAGCACTGAGCAGAGGGGTGAGTTTTATTGAATGGCTTCTTCTCTTTCCAGTCCGCTGGAGCTTTCTAACCTCCTGCTTTCAGGCACGGCAGCCCAATGACTTGTCTTTTCACTGCAGCTTGTTGCATCCCTCACCAGGCTTTCCTGAGCGCAGGTCTGTGTCCGTAGCCTTTTCCACCGCTGCTCCAGGTCGGTCTGGTGGCATTTGCAGCAGAGCTGATTTGCTGCCGATTTGCTTTCATGAGAAATTAAATCCACAAGTCTTTGAAACTGAACGGCAGCCTAAAAATCAGCTAGAATCCAGTACCATTTAAAATGGCAGGTGACTTTAGGTTTCCAGATGCGGACACTGACATAACAGAGAAAAACGAAGAAACTGAGATCGTAGTCAATGTCGGTGGGGTGAGGCAGGTGTTCTACAGTGATAACCTGAACCAGTACCCAGAAACACGGCTGGCAGAGTTGCTCAACTGCCTGTCAGGGGGATATGACAGCATATTCTCCCTCTGCGATGACTACGATCCTGGAAAGAGAGAGTTTTACTTTGACAGAGATCCAGATGCTTTCAAATGCATTATTGATGTGTACTACTTTGGGGAAATTCACATGAAGAAAGGAATATGCCCCATCTGTTTCAAGAATGAGATGGAATTTTGGAAAGTGGATCTTAAATTTTTGGATGACTGCTGCAAAACTCATCTGAGTGAGAAAAAGGAGGAATTGGAGGAAATAGCCCGAAGGGTGCAATTGATCCTAGATGACTTGGGAGTGGATGCCTCCGAAAGCCGCTGGAAAAGATGTCAGAAGTACATCTGGAAATTCTTGGAGAAGCCAGAATCATCCTACCCAGCTCGAGTGATTGCCGTTCTGTCTTTCCTGTTTATTTTGATCTCCTCAGTTGTGATGTGCGTGGGGACCATCCCAGACATGCAGGTCTTAGATATGGAGGGGAACCGTGTGGAGCATCCAACCCTGGACACCATCGAGACAGCCTGCATAGGCTGGTTCACCATGGAGTACGTGCTGAGGCTCATCTCCTCTCCAAATAAACTCCACTTCGCCCTGTCATTCATGAACATTGTTGATGTACTAGCTATACTTCCTTTCTATGTCAGCCTCACCTTGACCCACCTGGGAGCCAAGCTGATGGAGCTGAGCAATGTCCAGCAGGCGGTCCAGGCACTGCGCATCATGAGGGTCGCGAGGATTTTCAAGCTCGCACGGCACTCCTCGGGGCTCCAGACCCTGACCTATGCTCTGAAACGCAGCTTTAAGGAGCTGGGGCTGCTCCTCATGTATTTAGCTGTTGGGATCTTTGTCTTTTCAGCCCTGGGTTATACCATGGAGCAAAGTCACCCCGATACCTTATTTAAAAGCATCCCTCAGTCATTCTGGTGGGCAATCATCACCATGACCACGGTTGGGTATGGAGACATATACCCCAAAACTACTCTAGGAAAACTGAATGCTGCCATCAGTTTTCTTTGCGGAGTGATAGCGATTGCCCTTCCCATCCACCCTATCATTAACAACTTTGTCAGGTACTATAACAAACAGAGGGTTTTAGAAACGGCTGCCAAGCATGAATTGGAGCTGATGGAGCTAAACTCAGCTGAGGGGAAAGCTGCAAGCTCCAAGAGTGAACTCGGGGACCTTGCAAGTGAGAGCAAGGAGGGCTCTTTTTATAGCAGCCGGCTAAAAGTCTCCCACAGTGACACCTTTATTCATCTCCTGTCAGAAGAGAAACACTATAGGACCAGGCTTCAAAGCTGCAAATAAACTGTGAGCTGTTGTCGGCGCTAAGCCTATAGATGGGGACAACTTGACAAACAGCTTTGGAAAGGACACGAGGGATCTGTTGGTGCTGGGAGGGAGCACTGCTTTGCTTTTCCAACGTGAACATAAACTAACCCGTGCTACCTCCATCAGCAGTTGGTAAGACTTTGCTGTTATTATCCAAAGTAAAACCATAGGACTCCATTGAGATCAGACTGCTTATAATGATTGCATTCTGCCAACAACCATTTGTAACCATTTTAAATACTGAAAAGTTCTTCCTGACCCATAAATGTTTGATGATCTGAGTGTGCAGCATTGCCAAATCAGAGCTCTGTACCTGTAACAATAAAGAGCAACATCACACCGAGTGTGTCTTCCAGGCTGTGATCAGTGGCTTTGCAGCTAGGAAAATCATTCTCAAAGATTAAACCAATATTTCACTCATCATGGTTCGGGTTCATAGCAAAATGTTGCAAACACTTTCAGCCTAAAGATATTGAAAGCATGAGCATGTACCTTGTGCTGAATAACGCAGGCAATGAATGGTTTCCTTTTTGTAACCTGTACCTTGGGGTTAACTTTCTGGATTCGTATCTGTTCCTCTTTCAAGAAAAAAAAATATTACTTTAAATAGCACCTGAAGCTATTTTTGGGGCAGAGATGCAAAACTGAATCAAATGTATTTTAAGACACATAAAATAAACATCTGTACTACCGTAATTACAAAATTACAACTGATAGTTGCAGGTATCTTTAGGGAAGGCTTTATATTCCATTAAGATTTACAGATGTAAGTTACATTGCAATATTTTTACTGCACCATTAAAGCAAGAGAAGTTTAATGAGAAGGAATCGCTCAATAAGAAAGTTTAGCTTTTTGAAAGTAAGTGTAAGGGAAGTTTCAGAAAATGGTGTCATCTCTGAAGGATTTAGGCTAGAACTGTCTATCTAAATGAGCATATTATCAGGTTAGCAAGAAAAAAAAACAACTCAGCCCATCCCATCCCTACAATATTTGTATGTTTTTGTGAATGTCAGTTTACAAAGGTAGTAGGCACTAATCAGTGCCTTATTAATCAGCATATTAATCAACACCAGTGTGTAACTACTATCCTTCCCCAAAGCAGGTACTGACTATGTGTGCATTTATTTGGCATGAATAAAGAGTGCAAGACATGGCTGTTTACCAGAGAGATCCATTGAAATCAATCCATTGGAGTGATGCTAGCTTAAAGGGGAGGGGAGACCTGGGGGTACAGACATGCTTATGTCCACTGAAAGTAAGATCCCAGCAGATTAAAGGATGAGGGTGGCTGTCCTTATTTGTTCCCTTTTGTGTCAAGCAGCCCCTTTCCACCTTTGGGTGGAAAACAGCAGTGTGAGCCACGATCTGTCCCCGAGCAGCTTGTACCTGAGACCCCACGCAGACCCCTGGAACTCTTCTCCTGGTACCTGGGCATGTGATGGGGCTGTGGCAACAGGAGGGGTGCAGAGATGCAGGGTGGGCTCTGCACCCTCTCCTGGTACCTTGCTGACCCCTGGGCCCTGGTGAAGGAGAAGCTGTCTGCTGGCAATGGCTGCTCTCTCCAGTGGCATCAAGGGCAAAAGGGTGAGTGGTGGCCCATGCAGGGTGACATTGGCTGGTCCTTCACACCCACCTGTAGCACTCCTCTGGAGCAGTGGCAGAGTCCCAAGACCTTTTTCCTCCCATGATCCTGCTTTTAAACTATTTCTTCATCATGTCCTGTCTTAAACACCCTAACAATTCAAAGCAACACTTTTTCTACCAGAATCCCTTCACCAGTCTTTTTCACCCCCTGGCTCTCACCAGAGGGGCACAATCCTGCCCCTCATAGAATCACTAAGGTTGGGAAGACCACTCGGATCATCAAAGTCCAACCTCTGGGGTCTTCCAGGATATAGGTGTGGTTTGGAGCCACCAAAAGTCAGCTTGGATGGGATACTAAGGGTGAGAGACATGTAAGAGGAAAGGAGTTGTGCCAGCCCTAGTGGTACTCCTCGTCTGTCATGGAGATATTAAATCTTCTTGACTTCCTTCTTGACATGCAGAGGGTGGCTGAGAGTGAATTAAGTTAGCAAAAGTGCTTTCCTGAGTGAGGAAAGCACTATATAAATGCTAAGTGATATGTTTAGCACTCCAAGTACCAAACCTTCAACGCTGTGCTTTGCCATTTATTTAATGTGACATTAATATAAAAAAACAAAACAAAACAAAAAAAACCTTTCTTATCAGAAATAAATTTATTGCTGTATTTCCCCATTGCGTTCTGCCTTTGAGCACAAGAGTCTGCTTAAGCCTGAGAAGAGCTTTGGGGTGACCTTCATGCCTCTCATGCCCAGACAGCTCTCCAGCCAGGCTGCGTGCACTGTATTGGTGGGCATTGCTTGTGTAAAGTACCTACTGGTAAGACATATATTTATATTTTACATGTATGTGAATGGGCAGCACAGATCTCTACCATTTGCCTAGCCCACACTGCAGGAGGAGCCCTTGGGGAAATCAGGTGTTGGGAAGGGACAGGGCATGCTGGCAGCACACAGGGGGTCTACAGGTGAGCAGGGTCTCTTTCCCTTATTAGAAGTTAATCTAAAAAATTAGACTTAGCAGACCTAAGGGTTTGGGGTGAAGTAGGTGGGAATATCTGTGCAGCCCCCACGACCATCCCAAAGCTCTGGACTCCCGGGTGGACAAAGCAAACAGGCTACCCTTCCTATAAGGAACCGAAAGGGCTAGAGAGAAAATGTTAACTCTCCAAAGAAAACAGTGAACAGAAATATGGAAGAAAGCAGAGCTACTATAATTTTAGTTGCTGTCAGTCCCCTTCTTGTACAGAAGCTCCAGAGTAAAACCTTGAAGGGATTGCTTTTATCTCCTAACACCAACCTCAGCTGTAAATCTGGGATTAGCTGCCAGCAGAATCTGATTCAATAGTCTTAATTTAATGAACTACGTTACAATAGGTTGGTGGCAATTGCCTCGGCTGTAGGTAAAATGAAGCCTATTTCCAGCTTTCTGAGCTTAATGGAGTGGAAATTGCTTTCAGATGTGTGGGAGATGGCTGCAGTGATTGGTGACACACGGCATTAATCTCAGGGAGGTAATAGGTATGCAGCAATCAAAGTGTGCTGTGTGGTGGGGCACGTCACAGCTGACAGGCCACCTTGGCTTTGGGGATACTCAGATAAAAAACGTCTACAGGTAGGATTTTATTTCTGGGCTTTCAGCTTTTAGCTGAATGTAACAGTGATGCCACCTCAGCAACCCTTAGACAGCTTTCTTTACACCTCATGTTCTCCTTGAATCTCCCTGGCCAAAAAGCTTAAGAGGAAGAACCACAAAACCATTATATTTTCATTCTCAGATGTGCTAAGATAAATGGAGCAGAATTCTTTATGAGTTATGCTGGGCAGAAGTGCTTCCTTTGCCAACATGGCCATCAGTGCTGCATCCCCTGACAAACCCCAGAGTTTCCTGCCCACACTGCTACATGCAGTTACTGGGGACGTGCAGATTTGTCTGCCTGTTCCATCAGGTATTACTGGATTTTGCCTAATAATGCTCATTATAGGGCAAGAGGTAATGGTCTCAAGAATCTCTAGGGAGGTTCAGGTTGGATATTAGGAAAAATTTCTTCTCAGAAAGAGTGGTCAGGTGCTGGAATGGGCTGCCCAGGGAGATGGTGGAGTCACTGTCCCTGGAGGTGTTCAAGAACCATGGAGATGTGGCACTGAGGGATGTGGTCAGTGGGCACGGTGGAGATGCGCTGGAGATTGGACTTGATCTTAGAGATCATTTTCAACCTCAGCGATTCTATGAATATCAGCATTTCTTTCCACACCAGATTTCACATGGCATTTTACCTTTCAGACGAACAGTGATGTGAGGAATAATCTCTGTACTTATGGGTGCAGATCAAACTTCATCAGAAGTTGCAGCAACGTTACCCTTGAATGCTCATAGACTCAGAGCAATGTGTATTTAATGCACTTGCTTTGGCTGTAGATATCCCCCTAAAACACAAGTTGTTTTCTCTTCCTGCAATTAGCCAGATTAGGCCTTAATTCAGTAGGAGCTCTGCCTGCCCTAAGAGTATAAGAGGGGGAATGATGCGAGGAGCGAACCAGGCTAATGCACGAAGCATGCTCACATAAATAGCTAGGGGGAAAATGGAGATGATGGAAAGGTCTGAGAGCTCCAGGAGAAGCTGTGCCATTTCATTGTTTCTTTTCTGTTGCTTTCGTATGTAGATGAAAAGCTGCCAATGCCTTAAAGCTGCCTTTTCTCTTACCCATGTAAGGGGAGCCTTGAAAACCTATTTAATGTGCTGGAAGACAAGTACTGCTAACTCATCCTGGTCTTTAAAGAGGTATAATAGGCACAGAGAGGAAGGAAAGTCTTAAAAAGGAATCTAAGTACAGGACTGTCTTTAAACATTACATCTCAAAATGAAAAGGAAGACTGAATACTACATTGTATATGCCTACAGAAATAGTTATTTTCATTGCATCACTCTCCTGACCTCAATGGAAAATGGTTTAAGCATGAAATGTGGTGATTCCCTACACTGTAAAGTATTAACCTCTACCCTCTAGTAGGTAGCACTGCAAATAAATGAAATCTTCAGTCTGTGCCAGAGCTCACAATTCTGTGTTGGAGCTCATGGGATGGTAGAAAGTCAGATAACAGCCACTGGAGGAAGGCAGCGCATCGAGCAGCGCTGCAAAGAGTTTTAGAAAGCGTTCTGGCAGCCGGCACCTGCTTGGCTATGCAGGAGACAAACTGCAGCACCAACTGCTGTAACAGCTTTATGGGGAAATTCTTTATCACTCAGCCGCACTCCACTGATCCCAACCAAAGTTTCTGCAGTGTTACATTTACCGGCATTACGGAATCAGCTTTTTACATGCTAACCAGCATAGCAGTGTGTAAGATGCAGCATTTTGACTCCATACCCAGAATATGAAAGAGCCGTTGGTCAATGTTGTTTATTTTTGCATTATTTTAACAGCAAAAATGTTGAGCCACAAATTGTCATAGTCACGTAAATAATGAATTCATTGCCATATGTTGATTTTTAACTTTTCACATCTCTGAAGCTTGTCCATCAGCAAGTGAAGAATTAACCCTTCTCTCTCAGTCTATACAGGACTAATTATCATTAAACACTACATGCCATTTTGGTTTCTTCCCCTGCTCCGTCAAGATTACTCCATAATTGGACAGCTTATCACTGTTACTTTTTTTTTTTTTCCCTTTCAGCCTCATTTTTCCCATTTTAATCTCAGTCTATCACACTCCATTATTTTGTTTCAGACAGCTGAAAGGCCCCGTCCGTCTGCTGCTCACAGCACATAGCAGGTGAGTGGCACGCTCCCACGCAGTGCTGCTCCTGCACTGTGCTCAGGACAGGCATATAATGTGCCAGAAAGGGAAACCACGCTGGCTCAGGACTTTTATTTATGCAGGGAATCACAGAATCGTTAAGGTTGGAAAGGCCACTAGGATCATCTAGTCAACCCGTCATCACCACACACACGGAAAGACCCCAGCCATCCACATAAAACTCTCCAATGTGTAATGCTCAAAAGACACAAGGTCTGGGTACAGCAGCCCCATCTGATTTAGCCAAGTGTTTTCTCACACGTTTAAATTCTGCTCCCTTCAAGAGAACAGAAACACTGTAATACATTTTCCTGGACAGAGATCACTTTAACCATGGGCTTATGTGCTTTGCCGATCCAAATGTGCTCATGTTAAACCTTACATGGCAAAGAACAGATGTTTCTGAACCACATCCAAGCAGGCACCAGCAATTTTCTGCTCCTGGCCACCAGTCAGACAGCAGCACAATGGGACCTTGATTGGTCCCTGCAGGGGCAGCTGCAGTGTAAATGAGAATGATTTTCTGCTCATGAATAACAGAGAAAGCACAGCCCTACTGCTTGAGAGCTGAAATATCTAGAAGACACCCTGACCTTTGCCTCCCCAGCTTACTTTGTAGAGGCATTACTAAAAACAAATGTAATTCTGTACAATATAACAATAATGATAAAAAAGAGCCAACAATGAATTCCTTTGCTATTTAGCAGGCAAGACTCAAGCAGACGTAAGACCTGTACTCTCCCCTGGGCTTTCTCCGGGGCATGGCCGCTGGCCAGCTGGCTACTTCTTGCTTGTTTGCAGAGGAACGAATCACACCCTTGGTTGCCAGCAGGTCCTTCCATTTCTACTGGTTGTCACAGAAATAAATCACTTGTTGCTCCAAAACACAGCTCCTATCCAGCTCTTCGGGAATCCGTAAACTCTTTGCAGCACAAATGTCAAGCCATTGCCTACTGGGTTTCAGACTTAAGGGGTTGTTGCTGCCAGTTTGTTATTTGCATTGGAGCAGTAAATTCCATTTGCAAAAGCCTGCACCATTCAAACTGGTTTGCCTTAGGAGCAAATTAATTGCTGCTGTACGACATCATCCCTGCTGTGACTCACATGCCTGCACATTTATGCTGCCTTGGCTGGAGGAGGGAGCACCAGCTGCCAGCCCTGCACACTGGGGCCATCATGGTCTGCCTTATGTGGGGATCCTTACCACCTGAACTGCTCATTTGGGACCTGAACAACTCAAAGAGGTACTCAGGTGAGCTTCTCTCATAGCTAATGTATCTGAAAATGTTTCTGAGTTGGGAAGAACAGTGCACAGGAGAGTGGATATGGCCTCAGTGAGCAGCTGAGAGGTGTGCGGCCTCCTGCCTTGGACGCTGGGCTGCTGGGGATGGTCTTGGCTCAGCCACACGGGAACCATTGCTCACATGCCAGCAGGCTCCAAATACAAGAGACTTTGTAAGAGGTGAATAAACAGCAGAGGAGTCAACTTCCCTTCTTTGTCTAAACCTAAATTATGCCAAAGACCTGTTTGTTATAGGTATATTTTAATTATTATTTTTTTATTTTGAAGGGACTATTTTGTTAAGTTTGGAGGTGTTCAAGGCCAGGTTGGATGGGGCCCTGGGCAGCCTGGTCTAGTATTAGATATGGAGGTTGGTGAATAGAAAGAAACCATTCCTACACATTTCTTACTGTTGTGGGCTAAATGACATTACAGCAAAAACAAAGAGCTGGGGAAAAGGAAGATAATTTGCTGGTACAATCCCTTCTCATGCTTCCTCGGTTAGCTTACTCATCTAAGTTGGTACATAATGTAGATTTAAAAACTGAACAGCTAGGTGAAGAGACTGTGGGGCAGTACCGTGATGTGACTCTAGGGAATCTGTAGTTAGGAGTGGAGTGGAGCAATTCACTCACCTAAAATCTCAGAATTCAACCTATACTATCATTGCATCAATGCAAGGTATATAATGCTCTGTGGTAATGGCAACCTGCAACAAAACATGAAAAATCTGTGTGTATATCAGTCCTGTGATGGGGTGGGATGCCCATAACTTGCAGTTATGGCAGCATCATGGCCGTTGCATTTTGGAAACATACCTTATCAAGAAATTACAGAATCACAGACAGGTTGGGCTGGAAGGGACCTCACAGCCCACCCACCCAGCCCCTGCCATGGGCTGGCTGCTCTCCACCAGCTCAGGCTGCCCAGGGCCACAGATTTCTATTAAAATACTTCAGGGCTTTTCACTGTCCTGTTTAGTGAATCAGTGTCTACCAATGATCTGGGAAAAAAAAGTGAAAATCCATTGTTGGCAGAGACTGCAACAAATACAAAAATAAATCAAACGATTTTCTGGTGAAACTGATAAAGGCAGAGCAAATAACAAATGTGTGGCAAATTGGTCTTATTTAACTATGATCCATTAAAATGCATTCGAATGTGAAGTTTGCTCGCAGGCAGCTTGTGCTTACTTAATAACAGATATTGGATGAGGAAGGGCACTCAGAGTTCAGATGAGGCAGGAGAATTACCACATAACACAGTGTGTGATGGCTGTTGCAATACTGCAGTTTCTAACTAACAGAGTGGAAAGGTGACTGTTCTCCAAAATACAAGTGACACTTGCAGAGCTTCGCCTGCCATCCCTGCAGCCCGTTGCCTTGACAAAACCATGGGCTCCTCACTGCCGTTCCCCTTCTGGTTTTGCCACCCTGCAGAATCTGCAGATTTGGATCCTCAGTATTTGATGTGAAAGAAAACAGAATTAGAAACAGCATTGTTAACTCCTATTTTGGAAAGAGAAATTCAACATCGGGAAGAGCATGGTTAATGCCTTCCAGGTGATGAGTCTAGACCAAGCCTTTCAGAAATCCTTACTGTTTTTTTTCCTTACATTCTGCAAGGAGATCATGCTTTCAGGTTGCAAATTGACTCCTGAATAATGTATGAATTCTGTTTTCATAAACTAACCCAGCACCAAATTTTACAGATACAATACTTACAGAATGCTTTTAACTTTGCAAGGGCTTTTTTTCCCTAGCCTTCTGACCCAAGCGTTGTCTTACTTGCTGGTGTACATCTAGCATTCTCCAGACAGCTTATCATACATATTCAAATCTAACAAACAAAATTCTGGGTAATAATTCTGATGTTGTTTTCCTATGATTTCAGTAAAATAAAGAACACTTGATACATTTCATGTCTGAGTTCAGTACCCTTACTACAGAAAACATAACTGAATATGACTTCACAGAGTCATCTGAATAAAGATAAAATGCTACCACCCACGCAACTCAACTAACAACCAATTAAGATGCTGTCCCATGTTTGTTATTGAAGCAAATCTGTGATTTAAATTCAATGGCGAAACATTTACAAACACTTATTCCATTACTGCATGCTCATTTTTTACAATAAGATGAACTAGATGAAATACAACTAATAATGACGCAGTTCCATGATGTTTACTGCCATACATATGCTTTGCATCATGTTCCCTAGTCCTTGCTGTGCCCCTGCATTGAAATGGTGTGACTTCATCTCCCGTTTATTGCAGATGGAGCGACAGACAGGGATTTTACTACAGCCAAAACAGCACTCACAGTCGGTAGTACTTGGGTATTAAAATTCCATGAACTTATCACTCTCCCAGAATGCCTGGTGTGGTGTTATATTGCAGAAAAGATACCGTCATTCATAGCATCACTGAATTGTTTGAGTTGGAAGGGATCCTTAAAGGTCATCCAGCCCAACTCCCCTGCACTGAACAAAGACACCAACAGCTCCATCAGGTGTCCAGAGCTCCATCCAGCCTGACCTTGAGTATCTCCAGGGATGGGATGTCCACTGCCACTCAGTGTAAACTGTGTCAGTTCCTCATCAACCTTAATGTAAAAACTTCTTCCTTATGTCCAATCTAAATCTTTGCTCTTTTTGTTTGAAACCATTTCCCCTTTTTCTATCACTGCAGACCCTGATAAAGAGTCTGTCCCTTCCTTTCTTTAGATACTAAAAGACTCAATTTTTCAATTCCCTTTGAGTGACGTAGATGGATATGATTTAAGTCCTTTCAGTACTTTTGGCACTGCAAGTCCATTACTAAAGACAAATCCAGTTGGAACAGTGTCAGAGTATTTGTGTAAGGCTGTATATATACATGTTTATGTGCGTATACAATCAGCACTGCATAGTGTATCAAAATTATTTGTAAGTACTTTCAGAAAAGTTTGCTACAGGTATAATTGGAAAATATTATAGTAAATAGATTTGTTATTGAGTATGTATATAGCACACATTTATGTGTTTCACCTTTGTATTTATATACATAAAACAAAAGAAAATTTCTATTAATATTTATTTTCTGCATGATGCAGAAAATGATCTTTCACACAGCATCAATTTGCTACAGAAGAACTCTGAAGTGAACTCAGTAATGAGCTTCAGTCTATTCACATTTTCCTCAGAATTAACTTGTCATTACCTTACTTTTTCCACAAGCAGCACAGAGCTGACTCACCTAATTGGAAAAAATCCAACAAAAAGGAATATTGAATGTTTCTGAAAATTAATGGCTGTATGTCTTATCCCCTTTATTTCCAGATGGCAATGTTTTCTTGTGAGTCCTAAGGGAAAATTCTCAATGAATGCATGAATATTTTCTCATTTGATAAAGCCATTGCATTCTTCTCTTCGATGAACTGTTCTTCCTTTGGTTGTTTCTGATGGGTATCTGCTGCAATCCCAAGGCAACAACAGCAAGATTGTGCCGTATGAATCAGAAGAATATTTTTCGTGCTGGAAATTGTGACAGATTGTCTTTCATTTTAAAATATTTTTTAATGATTTGAAAATTCATATACTTGGCTTAATTTCTACTGGGTGGTCACAGGTTGGAGATGGCACTGTAAATCAGTTCAGTAAATACTTCCACGTTAAAACTGCCACCTCTGTGAGATAGTAACTGATCTTTGGCTTCTCATCTTACATTGCGCTGTTATGAGAGGAGTTAATTGTTTATTAAAGACCTGTGAAATAAATGCAGAGAACCTCTGAGCATCTCAGGAAAAGGCTGTGCACCAGAGGGCAGTGGGCATGGAACAGGCTGACCAGGGCAGTGGGCAGAGCCCTGAGTGCTGGAGTTCAAGGAGCGTTTGGACACCGCTTTCAGACACAGGGTTTGGGTTTGGGTGGTCCTGTGCAGAGCCAGGGGTTGGATTCTGTGTGGGTTCCTCCCAGCTCGTGGACATTCTGTGATTCTATGATATTTATTTAATCAGTTATTTAGAAAAAGCTACTGATACTGACTGCACTGAAACACAGATAAAATGCTGAGAACTAGATACAGGTATTTTTTTCCTTCCTCTTGAAGAAAAGTAAGTGCAGCTTCTCTGTCTTTGCTGTGAACTGTCAACACACCTGGAATCCCTCAGGTGAGTGAGTGGTGCCTGACCTGGTTTGGTTCAGAGATTTCCCACTGGAAGTCTTTATTGGCTTGCCAGAAATAGGAAGCAATTCCGAAACCTTTTTTTCATGTACCTGTTGATGTTCACATCACTCTCTAAAAAGGATTATTGAATCTTTAGAGAGTGAATTATGGTGTTGTCACTAAAAGATTCATTAATTCTGGAAAACATCCAGCATCTATGGAGTTCAGCAAATGAAATGAAATGAAAAAAAAAAAAAAAAAAAAAAGAAAAAACCTGTTACAACAAAAATAAAGATGATACTATTAATGCAATTCCCAGAAGACAGATAACATGAATAATGACTCTTAGGGACTGGCAACAGATTTTTCTTTCATAACAAAGCTGAAAGATCAGCTCAGTGAATAGAGAGAGCAAGGAATGATATAAAAATATATACAAACTCAAGTTTGAGACCTTAATTCTGCGATTATTTCTGCAGAAGCCTGGCCTGATGTATGAAGATGCTGACAGACTTAAGGAATTTGGGCACAGGCCACCAGGATGGCCAGTGCTGGAGCACTTGCCCTGTGAGGAGATGAGGGAGCTGGGCTGATTCAGCCAGGATGAGGGACATCATCAGGGGATCTACCAGCACCTTGCCCCTGCCTGTGAGGCAGGCATTGAGGAGCTGCAGCAGAGCACAGCAGGAGAGTAACAGACAGAAGTCATGAATTAACGAAATGTCCAGCTGTAAGGAAAGAAATATCACTGAGGATGGTCGGACATGGGATCAGGCTTAGAGAGCCTAGGCAGTTTTCATCCTAGGTGGGTTCAAAGCCCTAAGCAGCTGTCCTAACACCCCACTCAGCTCAGCCAGCTCAAAGCAGGAGGTTAGTCCTGAGGTAACAGAGTTCCATCCCAATGTGAACAATTCTGTGATGCTAACACTTTCTGTGTATCAGCTCACTGGAATTCTAGTGGAAATTACCACTGTAAAGATGTTTTATTATCACCCCTTTAAATATGTCTATCTGTACACTGAAACTTTCCAGTTCACATTCATATATACAGATGATAAAAATCTGGAGACAAGAATAAAACCACCTGGGCAAAAAGTAAGATGTTATTTACTGTGCAAGACTAAATCCTATCGCTGCCTTTCCCTTAGCATAAGGATAGTTTTGTACATGAAGAAGTGCAACACCCTGGAAGAGGAATAATGACTACGAGCAACAATTCCTGACTCCTGCAAATGGCGTGACAGTCTGACACACGTCTGACTGATCTCTGCTGTCAAAGCACTCCCATTCATACTCAGCTATTCCAAAGATCACATTACTCCTTCACTGTGAGCATCTCCATTCGTGCAGGCACTCATCCAGAATTATGCTGAGAACATATTGCAGAAGCCCTGCATTTCAGAGCTAAAAAAACATGTGCTAATCCAGACAGACACTTCCAAGCAGAGAACACATGCATGAAGGTTAAACTACTCCATACCCGGCAGAAAATCCATGTAGTCCTAATCCTTTTGCAATCGTATGGACAGGTGAAAAGCTTCAGGCCATCAGAAAAATGGTGCTTCCCCTCTTGCTCACAGCAAGAGCATATTGCTCTCTGTAGGCAGTTCAGACTGTGAGGAAAAATGCTTATTTATTTTAGCGCAAAATGGCTATGAATGTTATTAAAATAGCTCAGTAATGAGCTTGAACTGACTGCGTACATTACATTTTCACATTCGTTATGAAAATTAATGTCAGCTCAAATATATGCATATATTTTAAATACAGAACTTTTCCAAGTGAAAAGTACATTGAAAAGATAGTTAAAGATAAAATATTCTCCTATATACCCACAGAAAAAAAGTCCTATCTGAATTGCTGACTCGAATTACTGAGACAAAGAACCGCAGACCCCAGCACAACTTAATCATTAGTTTGATCTGCTTTTGCCTCTGAACTGGAAGGGCACATCCCCAGTATTCTTCAACTCAGTACGGAGATGCAGTGCATTGCTGAAGGTAGAGGGATTGAGCAGAAAGAAGGACATCCCTCCACAGAGTCATGTAAGATTAACTGCATTATTGCCAGATGAATTTACTCTTATCAAATTGATTTATACAGATTTTAGAAGTGCTCAAAAAAATGTAAAAAATGATGGTATTCTTGGGATCCTGTAGTAGCTGCCTTCCTCATCCTTAGTTTTGGGCAGGCAGAAAAAAAAAACAAACACCTTTCCTGAGAGCAAGATGAAATGTTTTTATACAGATGGTTTTGTTCAAACTAACAGAGCAAAAACTGAAACCTAAATGGAAAAAGAACAGTAGAGATTCCACTTCTGAGATGAACCACCTTCCCGTGATTGAGCAATTGAACACGTCTAACTTGTACTTTCTCCGCATGGGTCTGTCATCTTTTTTAATGCCATTAAACCTCGGTGTCAAAATGCATACTAAGAAAGTGGCTGCTATTCAGAAAGAGATAATAAAAATGAGGCAGATTAATGAACTGTATGGGCAGACTCACTCAAGAAATAATGAAGCTCATAAACTAAGTTTTGCCACTTACATCCACATCCTAAATCAACCAGGCACTTAAATGTACCCAGCTCTGACCAGAAGCAATTTACCAGGCAGCAAAAGTACCAGTCAGAACTTAATAAAAGTTTCTTACACATTCAATATATTACATTAGTCCACATATAAATAGAATAATGAAATTTCTAAGGATGACTCTTTGCATCTTCCTTCAGAAACACTGAACATCTAGGGAGCAGAACAATGGACTTTTGGCTTCCCATAAGTTCGTAGAAGTCCCAAACAAGGTCCCTATAACTTACTTGCTCAAAGGATCATGTTCAGATAATACATGGAAGGGGATGTTGTGCATAGCGGAAATATACAGTAGGTAGCAAAGCTGTGGTTACTGGTCATAAATCATCTCATAGGTCCCCAGAGCCTGTCAAAAGCAATTGCTTCTGGATTGCTAGAGCTTCCCAGCCTGCCTACTTTATGCATAAAACCAATAGCCGAGCATCTGGCCCAACATTACAGCTAGATGGAAAGAGTATCTTCTATGTCAATAGGTTTCCACTAATATCCTTGGACACTGATTTCTGCTATCGTGTTAGAGCAAAATTTCAGTTATTGGCATTGAAAAAGAATTAAGAAGATAAGGAGGTAGTATTTGAAGCAATCATTTGGAGGACAAACTGAAACAACAAAAAATTCTATGTAGCTTTTCACAACATTCAGTTATTAGAAGTAAATTATGCCATTCTAGAACTGACTTTTTTAACTTACATACAGTAAACACACTGTGTTCAATATTTAAAATGTAAGTGAATATACACATGTTCAGTGACCAATTTTGATTTGTTGTATAATCAGCGACCTCTCGCTCAGCTGAGAAACCATTTTGATGAATACCTAATTGCATTCTAAAAACGCTCAGACTGGGCAAAAATAGAAACATTCTCATAGTATAATTCACAGAAAAAAAAGAAAGATTGAGGTAGATGAAGTAATGCACTAAAACTTGTTCAAAAAAACCCAAGTCAGATAACCAGTGAGATGTTAAAATGAGAGATTTACCTTTTGCCTTTCCATTCTAGTAACCTCCATGAAAGAAATCATCTTCCTGTTTTAAACACATTACTCTACACTTAATGAGAATTAATATAATGGAATGAGAATTATATTCACAATCTCAAGATAAACATTTTATCTTTGTGTCAGCTAGCACAATTTTCTCACATTCTTATAGTCCTAAATAGTCTATTTACTTTCTGCACAAATAATCTTTCCAAAATATCTCATTTGTTACAAAATGAATCATTATTCAAGACTGGCTGCTGTAGCAGCTGAGGCTTTATTTGTAGAACTTATTATTTCAGGATTTTGTGCTGTTGGAGATGTCTTTTATTTCCATTCAAACTACGCTACTAGGAACTATTAAATTCTGAACTTCTGAAATGTTTAAAATCGTGAGGACCACAACGACCCACTGAGCCAATGGAATATTTCTTTCCTGTTGCCTTTCGGTACAAACTCTTAACCCAACAGCTGAGCTGCTGGTTTATTAGCTGCATCATCTGTGTCAGCTACATATTATTTCATGGCTGAACTCAGCATTAATGCGCATGAGGAAAAATTCATGCCAGCGTTGAATTTGACCCATTTTCTATATACCTCCATTTATAAATTGCAAAAATAGCAACAATGGCATCTATCCCATAAGTAAATGGAAATGCTTTAAATACAACTTATTTAAAAACATTTAAATAGGCTTTCAATTCCAATCTGGATGTGCAAATGCACAAAAAAGATGAAATAAAATCCTACCAATTTTGTTTTAATTATATAATTTTTAATTCTATCATGTTTAGATGTGATTCCCCAAGCTCCAGACAATCGGAAGCTTGGTAAAGGAGAGAGTGAGAGCAAACTTTCTCTGGGAAAGGTTTACCCAATTCTAGTGACATTATCATGAGCGTTAATGACGAGTGCTCACCCAGGCTTTGCTCTTTAAAACTCTCTTGAGTCTATCCATCTTTTAATTGAATTCAAAAGTAAAAAGGAATAACATTCTTTTTAAAGCATAAAATATAAGTTTACCCTTGAAAATTATTTCCAATTTATACCAATATATTAAAAACCCAGTTCTGATTTCCCCAGTGCAGTGCAAGAGAAGAGAACAAATTCCCGCAACGTTTCTTAATTGAGTAAATTCATCCTTTACTGGAGAGCCAGTAACACTTTCTGCACCTTATGAAACCTAAGAAACCTTATCTTCATTTCTGGATTATATGGAGGATCTCACCATTTCTCAAGAAGAGTGTGTTTCTAATCTCTTTCTACAAGCTGAACAAACATTTTTTCCATGTATCAGAAGCAAAATGCTTCCACTGAGATAAGATCAGCTTTCCATGAGAAGTTTCCACTCATACATGAGCTAGTAGAGGATGATTTATGAACCACTGCAAAAGTTATTAAAAATCAGTTCTGTTTAGACTAGTTTCATTTATTTTCTGCATGCAAGTTTGGTTGTGCTCTTAGCAAAATGGACATTTTTGCTATTCTCCCAATTGATGAATGGAGATAATCTGGCACAATTTTCACATCCAGTTGTATCAGCTTTGTGTATGCTCCATCCCTGGAGGCATTCAAGACCAGACTGGTGCAGGTCATGGGCAGCCTGATCTGGGGCTGGCAGCCCTACCCATGGCAGGTGGTTGGAACTAGATGATCATTAAGGACCCTTTCAACCTAAGCCATTCTGTGACTCTATGCACATACATCTCAATTGCAGTCATCAGTCACATCTTGGCCAATCCCAGTCTGCAGCTCAGCTAGGTGGTGGCAGACAAACAAGCAGTCCCCAAGCTATGACATCCTCCAGGCATGGAGGGTGCTTTTGGTGGTTGCTGGGCAATGGAGGTGGTGTCCAAGCTGCTGTTTGTCCACACCACAGTACCACTGAGTACATAGACTCAGTCTTGTCAATTCTCGTAAGCACATAAACAATAAAGACTTAACCACCAGGCTGCAGTAGGTCCCAGAGTCTAACTGAGAAACCACCATCAAGTATATGGTGCCCTGATACTATTTGAGAGACCAAAGCTATTTAAATGCAAGGAAGCAATCACTTTGCTCTTGTCCAAAATGATGAGTCTTCAGTTGGAAAATTACCCTGCTGACGGTGTGGCTGAGGCATCTCACCTCCTTCCCTGGCGTATGATGGCTGACCACATGCAAGCTGCTGGCAGAATGCAGATTGGCTCTGCATCAAGCAGGTGCATGATGTGAAGAGAATGGAAAAACAAGTGATGCTGCCTACAAAAATAGCCACAGCTTTAGTATGTCTAGTGCAGACTCAGAAGCGAGCTGCACATTGTGCAGCAGTGATTTTAAGGTTGTGGTAACAGGTTTACGAGTGTGTGCTTCACAGACACGCTCTGAGCAGTAGGTCACAGCAGTTCTGTGAACAAAGGAACCAGTAAAAAAAACAACATCGAGAAACACCCTATAGTACATCACAGAATTATAGAATTATAGAATCATTTAGGTTGAAAAAGGCCCGCAAGATCATCAATTCCAGCCATAATGCTGTAAAGCAGACATAACATGAGGGTTCTGTGTTCATTTCCTTCAGATTATAGTGAAACATAAAGATAAGGCTCAGTTTCATGGGAACTGTGGCTGGCTGGACCTGTACCAGCTGCCTGATGTGTTTACTTAAGAATAATGTGGTCTAGGTTCACTTCTCAGATACTCTTTTCCCATTACTGCTTTACACGCATACCAGAGGAGCACTGTGCTGCATCACCAAGAAAGGATATGGAGACTGTCAAAAAGGAAAAAAAAAAAAAAGCAACAAACATATTGAAACTCATTCTTTGCCCATGTTGACCTCAAATGCCAAGCCAAAGCAGATTAAATTATGAGGCGTAGAACCACAGAATCTCAGAATGGTTGAATTGAAAAGAAGCTCAAAGTCCATCCAGCTCCAACCCCAACCCTTGCTGTGGGCTGGTTGCCCCCCAACAAATCAGGCTGCCCAGGGACCATCCAACCCAGCCTTGAGCACCTCCAGGGAAGGGGCTCCTACAGCTTCTGTCCACAGTTATGTGTGGAAAATGTACAAGATGTGTAAGGCCACTTGCGAGAGCGTTAATTCTGTGCCACCTTTCTGCAGGATGTCACTGCCAGGACAGCACAAGAATTACTTCTGCTGCTTTGGCTTCAATACCAAGTAAATCTGGTTTTAGGAGGGCAAATGGAAATGGCCACCAATCTCTTCACTATGGAAGTCAGGGCTGGGTGTCCTCCATGAGATATAAAGCAGGCGTTCTTTCTGTCACAGGGTCAGACTACAAGACTAAATAGCCCAATCTAGTGTGCTTAGCCCACATATCCACAGAGTACTTGACTCTAACTTTGAGGGCCAGAGGAGGTTGGCTACAGCTGCATCCTGGGTTGAGGGAGTTGGGGAGACAGGGGAAGCAGGTCAAGTGATGGCATCAAGAGAAATTCTGTCTTGGCTCATATCCCATTCTTCTGTGTTCAGAATTGCAGCATGTTCAACTGGATCTTTCCAGCCCAGAGCAACAAATCTAATTTATAAAGTTCTTAATTGCCTTTCCTTTTCTTCTCCCCTAGCTGACAGATGGGCCTGTACCATATCAGAAATGTGTTGAGCTGTGCTTGCAAGAATGATAATAAAGCCAACACAACGTTTCAAGTTCCTGATCTCTGCAAAGAAAGCTTAATAATCATCATTTACTCTTTATTTATTTACACTTTCAGCTCTGACTGGTGCTCAGAAATAATTCCTGCTGCTTTTTGTTTGATTTTTTTTATATGGAGTTCTGAATTTTTTCTTTTAATTGACATGAAGAACAGCTTTTGTGAACAAGCTAAGCTTTCTGCTAAGGATGTAGGAAAGTGAACAGTGCTGCAGGACAATACATGACAAAACACATGACGAAACAGGGTTTTCCAACAGATAGGGATAGAATAAGATAACTGCTATCACATTACTTTTGTAGAAGGATAAGGTGGATGGGATTGCCTTTAAGCAGTTTTCATATGAATAATTTTGAAAAGATTCTACCAGTCCTGATGTGGAGCAGTCAGGCTTAATAGTCCTTTTCGATAGTAAATATCATTACATTCTAATTACTATTGAATTATGTCATAATTTTATTTTTGAGGTAATATCAATATTGCATAATCATGTCCTTCTCAAACTTCATTCTGCCAAAGTTACAAATCAGTTTCTCTTCCACAGTCCTTAAATCTAAAGGCTCCACAAAGAAAAACAATGCACAAATCCATGAAAGGTTGGCTTCTTTTTGCAGAAAAGGACTCAAAGAACTTGCTATATTTCCACCAGAGTGACTTAGATTTTGGCATTACTTGCTCTTCTGCCAAGAGGTCTGATGAGTTGACTGACACAACAGACAGAGTGCTATGGTAGGCCCCAGAGAAGGCTGAGAGGAATGAGTTCAGGCAGTGTGTGTGGCTAAATAATGTTAATTCAGATACAGTTTTTGTTTGGGACAAAAACAGACCACACACATCCACAAACTATGAACCAACAGGCTGGGTGCAGCTGGCACCAAGCAGCTGGCTGCTGCAGTGTGTAAGGAGCTGTGACTAGCCAGATGTGGCTCTGGGCACACTCCCAAGGAAGAGTAGGGTGCCACATCCCCATGGCTAGTGACGTGGCACTGCCTCCTCCATGGAGATCTCCTGACGATGGAGTCAGTCCTACAGGGACCTACTGACTTCCAAAGAGGGCATGAAATTACTAGCCTACAGGGACCTACTGACTTCCAAAGAGGGCATGAAATTACCAGCCTTCCTTTAGAGCTATTGGCATTTAACAAGCTTTGCGTTATTGAATTCTGTATCCAGAGCTTATTCAATGCATTCTGTTAATTATGTAAATGCCAAGTCTTTTGTATGGATCCATTCTGTATGTGGCAATCTGCAAGTGTCTGTATGGATCAGACAAGACAGAGTTCAATCTGCATCACTGGAGATGGAAGAATCAAATCCAAAGTTCACACTCAGATCTGCTATTAAGAAATGTCAGAGCATTTCATATGTGAGTGGGATTTCTTTTTAACCATCTATCACCTCTAGGCTGAAATTGTGCACCATCCTTATTTGCACTGCTCATATATTATTTGCAGGCACCCATTAATCTCTTGGCATGAGATTTCTTGCTGACTCAAGTAAACATCAACAGGAGTTTTCTTCTTCATTCACAAAGGTGACAATCCAATTCTACCTCTCTGTTTTTCAGTACTTGAGCCCTTTTCATTCAAGTTTGTACTGTCTGAACTTCCATGAAAAGACAGACAGAAAACAGAAAAAATTAATAAATAAATAAATAAATAAATGAAATGCTGAAGAAGACATAAATGAAAGAGGTTCTGTATATGCTGATCCTAGTGCTGTAGTTTCACTCCTAAAGTATGGTTTGCACAATTTAGTTGGCATTTTGCTTTAGGCTTATCTCAGATTGCGTTTCTCTTGTGGTAATAAATGTTCTTTCTTCCTACTGGAGTAGTTAAGTGTTTTCCACTCTGCTACAGGACAGTAAACATTGACTTAAAACCATCTCTCCCTGCTAGTTAGTCATGTACAACATGATTACACCAGTGTTATTGTACTAAAAGGGAATTGAATTCCACACAGTGAGATGCAAGCAATACTGTCCAAGTATAAGTCTAATAGTACACAAGTTTTTTTTCCCATTCCAATGCATAGGAAGATACCAGTGTTGTTATCAATTTTTATGTGGTAGTAATTCCCACCATGTTACTCTGTTCAAATCATCTCATTAATTTTTATTCAAACTTCTTAAGCAAAGTGCTCAGAGTCTCTTCTGTAACACAACATTTCCATGTTCCATGAAGACCAATGCACACATAAGCACCTGCAGTGGCTCAAGTTATTTGTCTCGCACAGCATCACACATAGGAAGAGATATCTCAGCTGTCCTCATGTTTACGTCCCCTGATAACTCTTCTCTGTGGCATAGAAGAACACATCATAGAATCGTGGAACATTAGGTTGGATAAGACCTTCAAGATCATCACAGTCAACCATCAACCTGACCTACTGAGTCCCATTTGGGGCCCAAAACTGAACAGAGTACTCAAGGTGCGGCCTCACCAGTGCTGAGTACAGGGGATGATCACCTCCCTGCTCCTGCTGGCCACACTATTTCTAATGCAGGCCAGGATGCCGTTGGCCCTCTTGGCCACCTGGGCACACTGTTGGCTCATGTTCAGCCGAGCATCAACCAACAATCCCAGGTCCCTTTCCTCTTCACAGTCATCCAGCCACTCAGCCCCAAGCCTGTAGCGCTGCATGGGGTTGTTGTGGCCAAAGTGCAGGACCTGGCACTTGGCTTTGTTGAATCTCATCCCATTCACCTCAGTCCAGCAATCCAGCTTCTCTGGATCCCTCTGAAGGGCCTTCCTACACTCAGGCAGATTGACACTATCTCCCAATTTGGTGTCATCTGCAAACTTACAGAGGGTACACTCAATCCCTTCATCTAGATAATCAATAAAAATATTAAACAAGATGGGACCCAGTACCAACCCTTGGGGAACACCACTTGTAACAGGCAGCCAGCTGGACTTAGTTAGTAGTTAACTCCATTAACTACTACCCACTGGACAGAGCCTTCTAGCCAGTTCTTTACCAAGAGAAGAGTATACCTGCCCAGGCCACAAGCAGACAGTTTCTTTGGGTGAATACTGTGACAGACCATGTCAAAGGCTTTGCTGAAGTCTAGGTAGGCTACATCAACAGCCTTTCCCTCATCTACCAGTCTGGTCAACCAGTCATAGGAGGAGATGAGATAGGTCGAGCACGACCTGCCTTTCATCAACCCATGCTGGCTGGGTCTGATCCCCTGGATGCCACGCACATGCTGTGTGAAGTTTCTGCTCCTTGTTATTTCAAAATTCAGAGCGATGTTGAATATTTATGTTTCAATGCATGCTGGTATGACATGAAGAGCATACTGGCTAGTATCTATCTCTTATCAATTTATTCACAGCTCCCACAAGAATGATAGGTTTGAATACTAACTAGGGCTCTTATTATGAATAGTTTCAGTCATGGTAGTTGTCAATTCATTTCCAGCATTATGAGCACTGGTTTAATTAAATAAACACCAGGTTGCAAAAATTGTATTCATGACTATGCAGCAAGCACAAATCTAAAGTAACTTTGAAATAAAACACGAGGTAACAAGAATGATACGCAAGGAGAAGGTAAGTAAATTCCTGTGTAAGTACCACAGGAAAAAAAAGTGTATCCATCCTGTCCTTATGATAAAAACATGAGAAAAAAAGACTTTAAGCTACTAACTAGACTGTCATGTTGATATAGACAAAGTGAGACAAATGTCATAACATCTTTTGTAAAGCACTTTACATTAATTGACAAACAAGATGTTCCATTTCCCCACTATATTCAGAAGCTTATTTTAAAAGAATTTATTGCAAATGACAAAATCTGTTACTAAATACTCCTTGAAGACTTTTTTTTTCTGGCTTCATATTCTGTTTCCCTCCCAGGAGCATTTAAGGTCTACAAAGCCCTTGGCAGCACAGCAATCTTTTTGTCACCCTTCCCATTTAGATGTGATTATTTAGGGCACTGTAATTAGAAGCTTTGCACACAAACAGAAGAAATATATGATTGAAAATTTAAATTGTGATATTTCAGTGGAAGGAGTATTTGCTGAAAATATGCTGTGCTCAACTCAGCCACGAAAAAGATATCAAAATGGACTTTTTCTCCCTTTTATCTAGAACATGAGGGAAGAGGCGTCATGATTGTATGTTCAAAAGGTCCAAAAGCAGAAATGTGCAAATGAGAAAGAAAAAAACAAAAGAAAACCCAACTACATAAATGGCTCAGGACCAAGCCTTAAAGATTATTTTTGCTTCGTAAAAGAATAGGCTGCAGCAAAAAAATTAATGGGTTGTCTGGAAACAAGCACAGCTACCACTTCTAATCTGCTCATTACATTGAGATACTCTATGCCATGCATAACATGCCCGAAGGAGCTGCCTCTCTCTCCTCCTGATTTACTTGTTATGTTCACTGGTGCCAATGTACACAAAGTGCAATTCTTTGGAGAAGATTCTGAGGCTTGTTTGTTTGTCTTGCTCTGCATCTTGCATAATGGGTATAGTGCCAGTACAGTGCCTGGCTTCTGTGCTACAAATGGTAAATAGCTTCCCAAAGAAGCATGCAGATTTTTTCTCCCATCTTTCAAAATGTGCACTGAATGTATGATTTCTTGCAGATTCACAACCAGCATCCAGCAGGCAGTGAAAGAAAAGAGCATCTGGGAATCATTCAGTAAAGCTTGAATTCCTCTCCCTTCCCCTCCTTGGCCCTTAACAGACACCTCCAGGAACTTTCACCATCCACAGAGAGTGGAGAAAAGAGGGGAGATGTGGCCTCTGCACAGACAAGAGAGGCAGCACAGGCAAACAGCAAAGTAAAGGTAGGTACACTTAAGTCCCTGCAGGTAATGACTTAAGCAAGAAACAACATTCCTGTGAACACCTTGTAACTTTATCAATATACACTGACAGTCTTCTCCTATGTGGTGTAAATACAAGACCTTTAGGTTTGCTTTCAATCCAGCTCAGCTGAATCTTGGCTGAAGCTGAAAACAGAGAGTGCTTTCAGCAGCAGCAACTGCTCCTTGAATTCAGGCTGGGTCACACCAATCGTGTAATCCAGCATACATTTTGAAGTAGTTCAATGCATATCTTAATTAGTAGCTGGAAATCTAGATATCGCTTGCTTACCCTGATCTGTACAGATAATTAGGATGGGGAATTTGTCATTTTAAAACATTTATTCTGTTGTTAACAGAAATAATGAAGCTCAGCTGCATAGAAAAGAAACCTAATGGGGTCTTCCCTTTAGTGATTGTTATATCTGCATGATTGGCTAGATGTATTACTGAGTAACAGCTGAAACATGGAAATGCCTGGAGACAAACTGAGCTGAATATCTGTTGCATTAACTACCATAAATATAAACTAACACTATTCCCCACACTTAGAATCCACAAGAACACATGCAAGGAAGGGGATAGAGAGACAACTGAGTCAAGCAGAGAGCTGTCATTTCCAGTGTGTATCCTTCCATGGTTTCTGTTTCTTTGCTGATTATCTACTTTCCAATTCTAAATCCACAGAAGTCAATAAAATGCTCCTATCAACTACAGCAGGCTTTCTGTCAACATCAAAACAAAAGAACAAATAATACAAATGTCAAGATTTCCTTTCTACCTATCCTGTAAAGCTTGCTTTAATGTCATTCTATGGAGAACAAGTCCTTTTCATTATACTAAAAAAGGTAAATCAAAGCAATAATAAGCAGTTTGATCCTAATATGAAAGAACATTTTACCACATTTTTAAAAAAATTAATCTCTTTCAGTTGTTAATAGTTCTTAGTTTTCATAGTAAGAAACTAGAAATTCTCTGTGTGACCATTCCATATACCAGCAGTTTGTTTTTATTTCCGCAGGGACCATAAATCGGAGCCTTTCATCAACTACCATTTATCTCTTTTTTATGAGACTGCAAGCAGGCAATTATCAGCTAAGTTCTATGATCAAGGCTCTTCATGAATTTTCAGTACAAACAAATCCTGACCAACTAATCTGATAACGTGTGGCATACTCCTCAATGCCAGTAGTTTTTCCTGTCATTTACTTATATATTAGAATTTCATCTGTCCTCCATGTTTCCTAATATAAATTGTACCTGAAATAATTGTTTGTACCTGGGAATTTAAACATGTTTACATATACTGCCTAAGGCACACAGAGACAAAACAAAATTCTCTATTGCTGTAGATTTACACATTTTCGTGAGTAGCCAACCAATATCAACTGATACCTGTAGGGAATCTGGTGAGGTGACAGTAAGTAAGGTTCATGTTTAGTGATACAACAAATGTTTCTGTTGCAAAGCAAGCAGCTACCAAAGTGCCTTCCATAGTTGGATCTGAGGTTTGGTAAAGCCCAGAGCTTGAGCCCTTTACAGCAGCAGAGAGGGCTCAATAAATTGGCAGAGCAGTAAGGAGGCCAACCAGGCACCACCACAGCTCTGCTCTTTCTACTGCTGGTCAGGTGCCGAGCAGTTCAGGGTTTCTGTGGGCAGAAAAGGGGTGAACTAACTGGTTTCCAGTGTTTGACTGGAACATCTTTTTTTTTTTTTTTTAATTTCTCAAAATATTCCTGAAAAATTCCTTCTGTCTCCATGAAATATTTACTACAGAAGCAACTATAGCATACAGAATATTTGACAACACTCGTAATTATTTTTTTATAATATATTTCAAATTGATGAAGTCATGAGATTACTGTTGTTTTTTGTTTTTTTTTTTTCACTTTAAGATTTGTACCATTTCGTTTTTACAAAGACACAGGTTATGGAATGAGAAGTTGAGGGAACAGCTATAAATGGCAGCACAATGTGGAAATGATTCAAAGGAGATGAGAATCCACAATAGCATTTACACCATCTACAATTATTTTTCACCGTTTCTATCCTGCATGTATTTTACGTGCATTTGAATTTCCAAATGTTGTATGTATAGTTAACAATGTTAATAAGAGTATGCATTTCATTTCTATATTTTTGAGACTCTTGCAAGAAAGGTAACAGAATGGCAGACATAATGCAGAATATGCTGTGACTCAGATACTTCTGGGCCAGTCTTGCAAACACAAATTTCAGCACAAAACCAAATTGATAGGAAAAACTATTTAGACCTGAAAAGTGCAGGCCCAGGATGAATATACTCCATCCTATTTATGTATCCTATTTATTTACTGTGCATGACAAAACAGTAGGCAAAAACAGGCTTTCAGGTGGAAACGCATAACTAAATTTGGATAATTTTTCCCAGTTGTTTGTTATGCAGAAATGTATTTCCTACAGTGTCTGGGTTACAAAGACTTTGCGGACACTTAGGAGATTAGCAGAAAAGGTTGAACCAGTTGACAATTAGTGGAGCAGAGCATCTGCTTGCCATCTGAAGTCCCCAAGGCATCAGGTTTTCTTCCTGAAATGTTTTTCTGTTTCAAGAATCAAACATTGTTTGGGCTGTTCTTCATCTACTGTCTGCCAGTATTTGGGTTATTTTCATGCAGGCTTCCAGCTGTGGGCACCTCAGACTTTCTTTCACGGGTTGTAAGTACATTAGTGGAACCCATTCATACCAGTACAGCATCAGTTCCTGGTTCATAAACAGAATTAAGTCAGCAGATAAAATAATGTGAAGGCTCTTCTGAGAGACTTCAGAGTAAAGGCAGATTCTTTTCCCTCTGCAGGCAGCTCTGAGGTACTGTGACCACTGTAGTGTCTGAGTTCAGGAGAGCACTGATGGCTCACAGTCTGTCATACAGCCTATAAGTACTAATTTGGGGATCACACCTTCTGTAGTGCTTTCACAGCAGTAGGTAGTTCAGTTCCACCACATTGCTATTTCACACCCCCTCCTCAAAGGAACAGTGAGAGAAAAAAGGCTCGTAGGTTGAGATAGGGATGGGGAGATTGATCACTAAATACCAGTATGGGTAAAGCAGACTCAGCATATTGAAATTAATATAATTTGTTGTTTACTACTAACAGTGAGAACTAAAAGCAAACTAAATCCAACTTCCCCTCATCCACCCTCTTCTGTTTCCTCCCTCAAGCAGTCTAGAGGGATGGAGAATGGGGACAGTGGTCAGTCCATAACGTTTCACCTCTGCTGCTTGTCTATGGTCACTATGCTTTTTTTCCATGTGGGTCCCGCTCAAGGGATGCCATCCTTCCCCAGCAGATCTCATGTTAATATGAAATGATAGAAAACTAATTACAAAATACAAAACTGCTGATGAAGAAGGCTAATCAATGAGCAAATGTTATTTTAATTATTTTTTTTTTTGGGGGGGGGAAATGCAGAAAGAGTGAGCACAAAGCAGTAACCTCAAAGAGCAAGCACAGTGGCCAAAAAAGTAGCTTCTACCTGGCTGTGTGCGTAGTTATGCATAGGAAACACTGTAAAATAACTAGGAAAAACTTGATTAATCTGCCAACCTTTAAAATACAAGGCTTCAGTGGATAATTTATCAAAATAAAACTATCTTCTTGACACAAGTCTGCTTTATCAATTTTGTCTGGGCAATCTAAATAAACACGTTACAAACATTCCATTATCTTTTGCTGCCTGCAATAGTGCTGCAGCACTTTCAGTAGAAAGATAAGCATTTTTAAAAATTAATCTTTGAGTTAGCATATTATCTTCAGCTCTTAATAAAACAGATGGCTGTTGACCAGTGGGAATACAATGAACCTACACAGATAAGTCAATAATTTTCAGTAGTTGCCCATGTCATGATCCTGTTCCACATTAAATGTGAGATTATTTATCATTCAGTAAGACAAGGTTAATCTTGTTTTCATTAACACTAGAAGAGCATACACAGATTTAGGTTGCTGAACAAATAACTCAGGGTACATTGCAACTAGCTCGCCTTCTGGTAACTTTCTGCTATGCTCACATGTGGGCAGTTGCTCTAAATCCACGTAATTATAATGAGAATATGATTTTATCAGATGCACCACTGTCCTCCAGTCAGCCTCACTGCCTATTTTGCCTAGGTATTTACTAAGAGCTACTAACAGTCTGCATTTCCTTTGTTATCACACAAGTGTTTGTATGATGAATGGTTTCCAAACTACATACTATGAAAGTTCTCTAAAGGGTCTGTGAATCCATAGTGCCCAAACCTTCTCACTATGAAAGTCCAAAATAATGTTAGAAGAATTAATATTAACAAGACTTAGTTTCTAAGGCTACTCAGCAATCTGCATTTCAGTGGTACCTTTGCATATCAAAGACTAAGATCTTAATGCATTGCATCATACTGACTGGGAAATCACAAGATAATACTTTGATTAATTAACCAGTTAAAATTAACACTTCACATTCACTGTTATACTTAATCTCATGAGATCTCTAGTAAGATCAAGAGGTATAATAGAAAACCTTGACTACATTCATTAGTTTCAGTAAGATGCCTAAAGGAAGTGAGCTGCTCACCTGTGGCTGAATATAACACAGAAAAAGTGCCAGTGTTAAAATAAACAACAAGCAGATATTCATGGAATCATAGAATCACAGAATGGCTTGGGTTAGAAGGGACCTCGAGGATCATGGTTTTCACAGCCCTCTGCAACAGGTAGGGCTGCCAGCTGCTAGATCAGTTACTAGATCAGATTGCCCAGTACCCCATTCAGCCTGGCCTCAAACACTTCCAGGGACATCCACAGCCTCTCTGGGCAACCCATTCCAGCACCTCACCACCCTCCCAGTAAAAAACTTCCCCCTGACATCTAATCTAAATCTCCCTTTCTTCAGGAATTAGGAAATTTTAGCACAGTACACATCTATATTTTTATTCTCCATGTCTAGTAATGGACATTTTAGGTGTGTTCTTCCCAAAAAACCTTATCAAGTTTCCGGTACTGCACTGTGCTTTGAACCTTGGGGCAGCAGTCAGAATTCAGGTGTATGGATTTACTGCTGAGATGCTGTACTCCTCCCTTGGGGGAAGTCACCAGGCTATGTGGTAGTGGAGTATTCTGGCAAACAAGAAAACAAGGAATGACTTTTGGCAGCGCTCTGCTCAAACCTTTGAAGATCTGGGAGGGTTACTGATAGGAAGTCAGAAGCAGAGGTGGCTTCAGCCGTGGGATTTCAGGCTGGCTTCAGGGAAGAAGCCTGTGGAAAATCACACAAAGCTCAAGTGAAGAAACTTTGTTACTTGCAAAGTTTAAAATCACGCTGCATAAAAGACTACAGAAAAACACCACAGGATTTGATTCTGACCTGGGAGCAGGATGGTCCAGATTAGTTTTTTTAACCTCTTTGGAACCTGACCTTGCAGTACACTGGAGAGTTAAGTTGGGAAACCCTCTCCAATCCATCTATTTCCAGTAAAGAGGGTATAATCACTGGACTGGATCAGGCTTCTAAAGCCTGAGTGAACCCACAGTGATTTTTTTTTTTATCTTCTTAAACTCACGTATTGAACTGAAAGTGTTGGTGTCCCTCAGAAATTCACCTTAATTAAACAGGGTTTTAATACTGACGTGATAAGCATATAGTTTGCTGTGCAATAAAAGCCCTTTGGTAGTTCCCCAACAACACTGCAGAGACCTTTAAGATAGAAATACTCAAGAATTAGCAAGAAAATCACTGGTGCATGTACAATTTACTGTTAAATTCCCATATTACTGTGCTACTACCACTAAAAGGCTGAAAAAGCATATACTCCTTTTCCTGCTGTCCCTTGAAATCTATGAAGTTGCTGAAAACTGCCTTTGTTTCCCTGTGGAGAAGATTACAGCTGCTGATGCTGTGATTGCTTCCATCTATTTTTTCTGATGCACTATTCAGCGCCACAATTTGGCTCTACTAATTGATTCCTCCTACCAAAAAAAAAAAAAAAAAGGAAAAAAAGGCAGCTGATGAACACTCACTTTTAAAGGTATGCCTAAATAGGGTTGATCTGCCACTCTTTCAAGACTGAAGCTACTTTTGCTTCCTTAAACTAACAATAAGCATCTTAGTCACTCTGTTTCCTTAGGTAAAGCTGTATAGCTCTTGCAAATTCTCCCACTGTTCTTTATTGTTTCCATAAGTGTCTGAGGAAAAAATAACCTGTTATTCAGAGTTTAACTCTCTCTGTACCTCCTCCTACTTCTTCTTTTCAAAAAGTTAGAAGACAAGGCTTTCCATGATGCCTAGCCCTTTTCTTCACTCTAATTCTGGTTGCTGTGAAGTCAGGAACCAAGAAATGTATAAATCTGCTTACAAATGTGATTGATAGCTCCAGCAGACAGCAGCACAGTTCTGCATTTGCCACTTTCTCAAGCCTCTGCAGTCTTTGATGATGTATTCACTACAAGCTATATTCAAAGGTTTCCTGACCTTACTTATAACAAACTCTTCAAAGGAAAGCCAAAAAAAAAAAAAAAAAGCAAATAGTTGTATCAAAGAGTAAATTGTGTGCATATATGTGGGGGGGGGGGGGGGGGGGGGGGGGGGGAAAGGGGGGGGGGGAGATGTAATTTTTCAAAAATTTTTTGTATTTCTTTATATCTTTTCATACAAATATATGAGTTTAAGTAGCCAGTGGGTAGAATGAGGTTCGCTTTCATCTCTTGGCCAAATTCTATCCTAGATAATTATATTCTTCCTGACTAAATATCTTCATAATTTCAATAGGGTACAGTCTATTTCCTATCTTAAATTGCTTTGTAGTACATAATGTGAGCTCCTGTATTCTGTCCCAGAAATTGATGCACTCTGCTAACAAATGAAGTGATCGCTATATATACATATACATTTATATCCACAGAGATTAGTTACAAACTAAACTCAACTAAATGTATTATGAGCCAGCAGTGTGCCCAGGCAGCCAGCAATGCCAGCTGTACCCTAGGTTGCGTGGGGCTCAGCCCTGCCACCAGGTGAGGGGAGGGCTTGTCCCTCTGCGCTGTGCAGCCTGACTCCTGGACTGGGTGCGGGCTGGGCCAAAGGAGGGCTACCAAGATAGGGAAGGCTCTGGAGGGCAGTACGTGTGTTTTGCCTGAGGCTCCTCGGTGTGCTCGGCCCACAGTGGAGGAACTGAGGGGAGCTGATGGTGGCTGCAGCTCCACACAGGGAGCGGAGGGCAGCGCTGAGCTCTGCTCTGTGTGACAGACACGGCATGGAGCTGTCAGGGTGGGGTAGGCAGGGTCAGGGTGGGGTATGGAGGGGGGTGGGTATGGAACAGGCTGCCCAGGGCTGTGTTTTGCCTGTGCTGAGCTGTACTGGAGCAACAATCTTCCTTCACACTTCCAAGGTGTCTGGATAGCCTCTCTGCAGTGTTCAACAGCCAGCTAGCTGGGTTTTTGAGCAGACAAAATTCAGCCTCATTCAGCGACTGCTTCTTTCCAGCTCCTCTTTATAAAGAACAGTGCTATGTATAGTATAATTTTAAACTATACATCTTAATTATAAATTAAAATGAAGTATTTTGTTTGTACACTATACCATACTCCCCCTGGTCCAAGCTCCTGCAATTCTACCTCTACTTGGGTTTCTTTTACACTTGCTGTGCTTGTGAGAAAAAGCTTTCAAGCAGTATTTTGCACAGTTGTCCTTTGAATATCACATTACATGGGACTTCATGGGAGATCATGTATGAAAAAGTCATTGTCAGCTGCTTCCAAGCCATCCTGCCTTTGTCTCATGTGGAAGTAGGGAAAACAACTGATCCTAGAGGAGGGCCCTGCATTGAAACACCACTCAACAGTGTAAATGGTCAGGGGCAGAATCTGAAAGAGCTGGGGAACTAAGTTAACTGACAGGGAACAGACACCTGACATTACTCTTTGTTTAACTGTCGGATCACAAGACAGAAAACATAAGCAGAGAAAATAGTTGATGACAAGGTGGTGCCCATATGTTAAAAAAGAGTTTATTTTCACAGAACTCAGTAGGGTTGGGCCATCCTAAATCAGTGTGTTACATTACCATCTTTGATATGATGGAATCATAAAATGATAGACTGGCTTAGGTTGGAGCAGACCTTAAAGATCATCTAGTTCTAATCTCTAGCCAGGGGCAGAGTTACCAACAACTGGATCAGGCTGCTCAGGATCCCATCCAACCTGGCTTTGAATGCCTCAAGGGATGGGGCATCCACAACCTCCCTGAGTGCCTGGGCCTCACCTCCCTCTGAGTAAAGAATTTCCTCTTAATATCTAAACCTAAATCTCCCCTCTCTTTGTTTAAAGCTATTCTCCCTTGTCCTATCACTATCGGATCATGTAAAAAGACAGTCCCCCTCCTGCTTGTAAGCTCCCTTCAAGTATTGGTAGGCTTCAGTGAAGTCTCCCTGGAGCCTTCTCTTCTCCAAGCTGAATAAGCCCAATATTACTTCATAGGAGAGGTGCTCCACCCTCTGAGCATCTTCATGGCCTTCCTCTGGACTCACTCCAACAGCTCCACATCTTTCCTGAGTTGGGGGCCCCAGACCTGACAGTATGCCAGATGGGACCTTACAAGGGCAGAGTAGAAGGGGACAATCCCCTCTCTCCCCCTGCTGGCCACTCATCTTTTGATGAAGCCCGGGGTACTGTTGGCTTTCTGAGCTGCAAGCACACACTGCTGGCTCATGTCCAGCTTTTTGTCCATCAGGATCCCCAAGTCCTTCTCCACAGGGCTGCTCTCAATGAGTTCTTTTCCCAGTCTGTACTCGTATCTGGGATGGCTTCAATCCAAGTGCAGCACCTTGTACTTGGTCTTGTTGAACTCCATTAGATTCTCATATGCCACTTTTCCAGCGTGTCCAGGCTCCTCTGGATGGCATTCCTCCCTTGTATTGTGTCACTTGCACCACTAAGCTTGGTGTCATCTGAAAACTTGCTGAAGGTATACTCGATCCTACTGAATGTGTTGTTGATAAAGATGTTGACCTACCTAAGATCTCGACCTATTCCAAGATGGATCCTTGGGGGACATCACCTGTGACCGCTTCCACGTGGATATTGAGTCATTGACAACAACCCTCTGGCTATGACCATCCAACCAATTCTTTATCCACTTTATACACACAAATATGTTACCAATTGATTTTCTAAGATAATATACAGAATAGAGCATTAACTAAATATTGTTTTAGTGAAGAAAATATCATGTGAACATGGAGAAGGGAAGATCTTGCTGCCCACTTGTGTCTGATAAAGGGAAGCAGCAGCAGTTTGTGAGAGTCTGCTCTTGAAGATGTGCTGCAGGCAACTGGTTCAGTTGCCAAGGGAGGACATCTTGGTAGGAAAAAAGATGTTGCTGTACAAATTATGTTAAATATCTTTCTTTTTTAAGAATGTCTCAAATTGCAAATCACGTGCACACATCATGTGTCAAGTGTGCTCTAAATCTGAGTACACAGTACTGCAAAGCATCTTTTGTGAGAATGTTCTCATTTGCAGTCTTTACTATGCTAAATGCAGAAGGTAAAAAGATTACTTTGCTGTCATCTTAAAAAAAAAAAAAAAAGAGAATTTTCCAGTGCTTGTTCTTGGCTGTGAATTGATGTTGTTTGCAATTGTGATTCCAAGTGAAGGTCTGTTTGAAAGTTTAAAGTGCCTGGAAGTTTGAAGGAGATACAGCATGTGTATGTGAAGAAAATGCAGGTTCCAAGTGTCTGCCTTTGTCAAGGTGATGAATCACAGAATAACACAGAATCACAGAACTGCAGGAGTTGGAAGGAACCTCATGAGGTCATCAAATCCAACCCTTCTGCTAAAGCAGGTTCCCTACAATAGATCATATATGTAGGTTCCAGACAGGTGTTGAATATCTCCATAGTAGGAGACTCCACAAGCTCCTTTGGCAGCCTGTTCCAGTGCTTTGTCAACCTTACCATAAAGTTCTTCCACGTTTGTATGGAACTTCCTATGTTCAAGTTTTAGGCCATTGATCCTTGTCCTGTCACTACACAGCACTGAAAAAATTCTTGTCTCATCCAATTGACTTTTGCACTTTTGATGTTATGAAACGTTGATCAGATCTCCTCAATCTTCTCTTCTCTAGAATGAACAGAACCAGGTCTCTCAGCCTTCTCTCATATGGGAGATGCTCCAGGTCCTTTATTATCTTTGTTGCCCTTCACTGAACTCTTTCTAGGAGATCAATGTCTTTTTTGAACTGAGGATCCCAGAACTGGACAAAGTATTCCAGATGTGGCCTCATCAATCCTTCCTGATCCAGCCTCCCAGCAATGTCAGTGATCAGCAATGTGTAGGGAGTGAATAAAAAAAAATTCTGTCCTGCAGAATTAGTCTCTTAAACAACTCTGAAATAAAATTTCCCTTTCTGTTTCTTACCTTAAAGTATTTAATAATGTGCCAGGAATTAGGCTCCCTAAATGACGTGGCAGAAATCAGTACACAACTGGATGATTTCTATCCTTTTACTACCACGAAAATTCTATTTTCAGTAAAACCATCAAGAGATGTCCCATCAAGAGGCTCAGCCTAACCAAGGTGAAGTGTGGTGATCAGATCATCTGTTAAGTGTATAGACGTTATGGATGCCATTAATGGCATAGTGGGTCTTAATAGATACTAAGAAACTGTTTGGTTACTTAAGTAAACCCAAGTGATGTTCAGCAGATGGTCAATAATCCAATCAATCCTGAGGAGTGAGGGGGGAGGGGGAAAGAACTATAATACAATAAAAAGTGAATTTTTGATGTTTTCCTCCAATATTTGCACATGGTTCTGCAGCTGTTATTATGTTGATGACGTTGCTAACAGAAGTACATTTCTGTTAAAGTGCTCTAGCAGAGTTAGTGTGGTGTTCACATACCCTTGTACTGGTTCCTAATTAAATGAGCTATGAGCTGACCAGGGACCTGATCTTGGAAGTGTTGATCATACATCAGCACAACAAGGAGTTTGAGTGGTGTCACTTTCTTCCAGGATGGCAGAAGCTGAGTGTGAGGATGAATCAGGGGGGATTCATCCCCCTGTCAGCCCTCATGCCCAGTCTTTTTAACTATGTTGTGGCTTCAAATAAGGAGGAAGATTTGTTTTTGTTTCATTGGGTGGTGTGAATAGGTAGATAACTGCTGTTCCATACGAACATTACTGTGCTATAATAGAGTTACAAAGCAGAAAAATGTGCTGGAAGCTTCCCTATGACAATTTTTTTTTTTTTTTTTTAATAGAATAGAAATTGGAGGACTCTGTTTTGGAAATAAGAAATTTAACACCATAGCAAATCCGGTAGTGTGTAAAAGTTTATGAGCAGAATGATTTTGAAAGGGGAATCCAAGTCAAAATATAATAGTGCTTCCAGCTGTGTCATCTATCAGACACCTTTTGTTTGCTTTTAAGGTTATTACCAGCCATATCAGTGTGAATTGGTAGAGCTGTGTTAAACTCATGTGCGCCAACCTAGATCAGATACATAGCTCTGCAGGAAGATAGTAGATAAGAAAATCCTGTGGCTTCGATCATTTCACCTGGGTGTCACTACAGAGAATTAGAGTTTTACCACTGCTGGCAAAGGGATGGGCATTTTCCTGAGCCAGGTACTCCATTAGTATTAGTTAGCAGCTGCACCACTGAGCCCACATCTCTCAAACACAAAGCTCATCATGCTGTTCCAATTTCCATCCTCTCTAAGGATCCTTTCCATGAATAAAATAAATAGGAAGAGTTTTACCTCTTGGGTTATCTCTGGTGTGAAGCTTTCTCTGTGTCTGCAAACAGCCCCAAGAACTAGCTAACTATACTATGACTAAAATGGCCAACTTACTAAAATATCTGCTCTCCTCCACTTTCAAAAATGAAAGCAGTTTCATCGGTGAATGGCATTAACTTGGTACAACACACAGTGCAAAGTGTCACTTGTAGGCAGTATAGCCTGCTAAAGTTTGCTTTGTAGGAGGATTCACTGGTATAAATACAGTCTTGTAAAGGCAGTAACAACAGCTTAAGTTTTTAATCCTGTGTGAGCTCAGGCACTACTTAGTGTCACCTGAATGGGGCTAAAATCATCTTGCTGTTGAACAGCAACTGACAACAGAACTTACAACATTGTGACAGTTATTTGGCATTTACCAGTTTATCTTTGTATTTTGATTTAAGGTTTGGTAAGAAAATAAAATTAAATGTCTATTTTAATACAAATTGTGCAATCAAAAAGTTAACATTATTTAAAGTTCCTAGAAGTCAGTGAAGCCTGTCATCTTTGAGTTAAAGATGTGAGTTAAATGCAGCTTAACACTTCCACAGCAGCATGGAGAAGACAGTGGCCTTATGCTGATTTCTGCTCAGCTTTTCTGCATTCACTTTGCTGCTTTTAGTTC
The DNA here is from genome assembly GCA_035772895.1 of Perdix hodgsoniae. Lineage (NCBI taxonomy): Eukaryota > Metazoa > Chordata > Aves > Galliformes > Phasianidae > Perdix > Perdix hodgsoniae. Next base: position 267,484 of record JAPSGF010000084.1, read on the forward strand.
CTTGTAACTGCTAAAAAGCTGATTAAAATGCACTTAATATGTGGCCTAAAGTAGTTTTATCATTGTTAAACTGTTTTTGAGAAGTGACGTGTGATTATTTTTGACAGAAGCTTGGCACTTAAGCAAACTCCAAAACTAATTATTGCTGCATACACTCCTCCACGGTGAAAGTCTTTCCTTAATACAATAAAGGGAAGAGAATTGTTGAGTTTAGGTACACACAAGAAAGCAGATTGGATAGTATTTGATTTTAATCAAAGTTGAAGACCTCCTTTAACTTCCTGTCTGATTTCAAAATGTAATATCAAGAACATTGTGCTTCTACATGCAGTTTCACAAGCTAGTAAATGAGCCCTTTTGGGTGTTTCTTATGAAAACAGCTGCTCATCCCAGCTCATATGGAATAGCGATGAGCCCTGGACCTTCACCTTGTTGTGGAAGAGGACTCTAAACTAGCCCAAAATGAAGAGTCTGGAGTCTCTTTTACTCATTCAAACTCTGACCTTCTTGGAAGCATTTGAGATGGTTATTTTTCTTTTGCCTTGCCTTGCCTTCTCCTGATACATACTCAAAACATCTTCACCTCAGGCCTAGCTTAGCTCTTTGGATTCATGGTGTGACATACATAGTTAAATGAAAGCCTAGCTGGAGTACAGGAAGGGAAATATCTGATCTTCACTTTAAAGAATCGCAGAGAAATTCTCATGTGTTTCAGGGCAAACCGAGGAGGAAGAAGACTCCTGAACATGCACCACGTCCCACTGCGTACATACAGTCATCTTGGCTGCCAAATTATATGAGAAAAAAAAGGTTTCATACACACATTTCCCAAAGAGTGTTAAAAGCAAGCACCAAGAATGTCCATTCCAAGTGATACAAACTTCCAGAAATTAGTTTCAGAAGAAGTGAAGACCTCAATATAAGATAACAATATCAGAGGTGGAAAATCAGCAGGACCATTCAAAATAAAATGAACCCCTACTCATAGAACATCAAATCTAATTAGCCATCAAGGCCCTCAGCTGGAGAGAGAGTTCATCCAGCCTGGTCCTGAAGAATTGCAGATGATGCTAGGGAGGTTTTTTATGTACATGAGCAATAACACTGCATCTAGCAGTGAGGTTTAATACTCAAATACAAATTAGTACTTTAAAAATATATAATTAGGCTATGCTTTTTAAACATCACTAATGTCCTTGATTATATAGCAGATTTAATTACATAAATAAACTCTCTTTGCCAGGAAAAATGTACTGTGAGGTTGACACATGGGAATGTCCACTTTTCTTAATTATTTATGTAGAAAGCCAGAAAGGAAGGAAAATATGTTGCTTGAATTCTTTTCCCATGTTACTGTGAACAAAGGAAAGCCACCAATTGACTGTATGTTTTCTTAATCTCAACTGACAGTCCTTAATGATTGGGATGGTGAACTGAATGGCTTTCCCATTGTTCCCTCAAGCCCAGTGTTTGTGCAGATCTCCATCTGAGCAACCCTCGATGGCCAATATGCCACTTCAGTTATTGTCACAACAAAACTATTTTCTTTTTGATCTATTTGATAAAATTTCATTTGCACTGTAATCCTTAATATTCAGTCAATGCTACAAAGGTAGTGAACCTACCAGAAAGTTAAAGAAATTCAAAGAGATCAGACACACACGAGATACACTGAAGGATTTCCATACGTTTATCTCTCTCTTACTAGTTCTGCACAGGTTTTTGAATTATTTTAGCTAATTTACTGGAAGCTCCCTACATGTAAGAAAAATGCCAACTATTCAAGTGGTTCACACGGAGCATCTGCTGAGTGTCATTACAGACCACAGTTTGGCTCTCCACGAGAAAACAATGAAGCACAAGGATCAGGCATTCTTGGATACATACCTAGGGCTCAAAACATCATGTAAACCTCCAGTCATTTCACAAACCGCTAGCACTTCATTCTGTTACTGGTCTTCTTTTTCTGGTGACTGAAGCAGCAACCGGTTTGCTCTAAATGCAGCATCTTGCTTCCACCATGCTGTATACTTTTTCAAACACAAACCTACAGGTAGGTATGTACCTAAGCTGTAGGGATTACTTGTGTGCCAGAGCATGGCACATAAGGTTCACACAATTATTTTAACCCTCACAGTTAATTAGTTTTAGAGGTTTGTCAGTAAAAATACCAGTAAAGATGGACAGAGACTGTACCAGTCTTGGTGAAATCAGGTTTATGTCTTTCTTATTCCCATACACAGTTCACCTAATCTACTTCAACCTTGCTTGCTAAGAGCTGCTGAGTGCAGTGACACACCTCTTTAACAGAGGCCTCTAAAAATGCTTCCACTTGAAAGCATATTCTAGTGTCTGCAACAGTGCACATAAACAAGATTATTTTTTTTCTGCATTATTATCTTACATCATGCAATTAGCTGTAAGTATGGAAGTAAGATGACCCTTCAGGTTGGGGGATGACCTGCTGGAGAGGAGCTCTGCGGAGAGGGACCTGGGTGTCCTGGTGGACAACAGGTTGGCCATGAGCCAGCAGTGTGCACTTATGGCCAAAAAGGCCAATGGCATTCTGGGGTACATTAAAAAGAGCGTGGCCAGCAGGTCGAGGGAGGTGATCCTCCCCCTCTACTCTGCCCTGGTAAGGCCTCATCTGGAGTACTGCGTCCCGTTCTGGGCTCCTCAGTACAAAAAAGACAGGGATCCCTTGGAAAGAGTCCAGCGGAGAGCCAGAAAGATGGTGAAGGGCCTGGAGCATCTCCCCTATGAAGAAAGGCTGAGTGAACTGGGTCTGTTTAGCCTTGAGAAGAGAAGACTGAGAGGGGACCTGATCCAGGTCTATAAATATCTAAGGTGTGGGGGGCAAAGTGGCGAGGCCAGACTGTTTTCAGCAGTGTGTGGAGACAGGACAAGGGGAAATGGCCAGAAGCTGGAGCATAGGAAGTTCCGCACAATGTGCGCAAGAACTTCTTTACGGTGAGGGTGACGGAGCACTGGAACAGGCTGCCCAGGGAGGCTGTGGAGTCTCCTTCTCCGGAGATATTCAAGACCCGCCTGGACGCCTACCTGTGTGACCTGATGTAGGGATCCTGCTTTGGCAGGGGGGTTGGACTCGATGATCTCTGGAGGTCCCTTCCAACCCCTACGATTCTGTGTGATTCTGTGTGTGATACTATGCGGCTTCTTAACCCAAAGTGTTACAAACATCAGTACAGGGGTTTTGAGGTTGAGATTACCTGAGGCTTTTTGTGATCTCTTTTTCTTGATGTAAATTGCCACTTCATCAAAATTGTTGGGACAGTGAGGTTAGGAAAGTGGAAAAACCTTCATCAGGAGCATGAAGAAGTCTAGAATTTCTCTGCAGAAATAGGAAAAGATTGAAAAAATAAACACACACACACAAAAAAAAAAACAACAACTAAAAGCCTACAAGCCTACAAACTGCCAGCTGCCCTATAGTTGAAGCCAATCATGAATCTTGTAGAAGATCCAACTTCAAATCCATGTCCCCGCTCCAACCACCATGGACTGTTTCAAGGTAAATTTCTCTCATTTTGTCCTGTCTCTGTTCTGAGGAACTTCTCCAGCATAAGACATAGCAGAGCTGAGAGTGGCACTTTGTGTGCTGGAGGCCAGGTACTGTGCTCTGTACAGACCCAACATAACTAGGTATCAAGCCAGTCTCCTATTCCTGAGCAGTATTCCTTCCTGGTCCAGCAAATATTAATTTCTTTATCTATTAGCTTGTTTGTATGAACAAGAAAAAATAGTGAAATTACATACATATAACAGACTCTCTCATCTTAGAATAATTGTGTTTTGTTGTTACTCTGCTTACATGGTAAATCCTAAAATACAATACATAGAGAAAACCTAGATGAAGCCCTGGGAGACAGAAAGGTAGAAGCATTGTTAGAGATGTCTGTGGAGTTGCTCAGAGGGTGCATGGGACTGCCCCATAGGGTTAGCACCTTCTATCTCATAGAATCATAGAATGGCCTGGGTTGAAAAGGACCACAAGGATCATCTAATCTCAACCCCCTGCTGTGTGCAGGGTTGCCAACCACCAGACCAGGCTGCCCAGAGCCACATCCAGCCTAGCCTTGAATGCCTCCAGGGTTGGTTGTCTGTTTGCAGAGGATAAAATGGTGCATTCCGCATTTCTCTCATCTGAAAAAAAATCACTTATTTAACTCAGAGTTTGTTATTATTATTATTATTTTCAATTTACAGAGATTTTATAGCTGTGATTGTTCACCAGACTGGAAATAAAAGGAATGACGTGCAGCCCATACCGAATGTATCTGCAAATTCCTAAACTATTTATTATATAAAAATACTTTCATTTCAATTTCCACATTTCATTTTAAATTGATTCCATTACATTTATATAAATGTAGTTTATTTATGTTTAGTTTGAATAAATAGAAAATATTTTTAGAAAATCATTTGCTTTGTTAATGAGACTAATAAATTGATTTCCATGTCTAGGGACAATTTCAATTAATAAAACAATATTCTCATCTAGGACCCAATGACATTTAAAAAATATACGTGAACTTCACTTTGTCTTGGAATACCTTTTTAGAATACTATTATTCTTAATAAGACAAGATGAGGAACCATACTTTTTAATATATTATTTCTAAAGAGATGACAGAAAAGGACAATTATTCTTCTACTTCTGACTTTAAATAACTTCTCTGGCTCTCATCAAAATGATTGAATCACATTTGTTCAATGTTCTTTTCTCTTTTACAAATAGGACATAAAGAAACAGTTGAGAATTACCAAAATAAATAAGAAGGAAGTTTATAATTTGGTGTACTTAATGGGGTAATTGCTAACAAATTGTCTAGAGATTTATTGGTGTATATTTATTTTCTATGCATACATATATCAACATTGTATTTTTAGCCTATATTGTATTTGGTCAATCTTTTGTATTCATCTAGCTCAACTCAAAAAATTGTGTATTACCTGAACAAATAAAAGTCAATCAAATGACAAGTGTTCTCATTTTTCCCACTGAAATCTTTCCCCAGACTAAGTTCCCTGCCCCATTATCACTGTGAACCTCAGCCTTTTGAAAAACATATCAGCTTCAAATGCAAGCAATGCAAGTTATCTCATTTAAATCTGTTGTCCTCTCTGAAACATATGTAAACTTACCTTCTTTCACAGGTCTTGAGCTAAAGTCTGTGGGTTGGGATTTTCCTAAGCAACAGACAGCACATTATCACAGTATTTGGTATAGAAATTAGAGGAGGGCTGCCCAGCAGACCATGCACTCCATTGGAGCTGCTCTACAAATTAGCCAAGTAGTCTGTATACTGGCATGGTGTTAACAACATGGTGCCATAGTACAATTTAGCTTGATGTGAAAGTGGGAGTCACTCAGGAACTCAAAATCCAGGTCTATAATATACTCACATTGAGCCCTTATCTAAATAGGAATGCTTGCCCTGGTAAGCAGAACAAGTTACAGTTCAGTATGGAAATAGACTCCTTATGTGGAGCCAGGAGTTGAACTTGATCCTTTAAACTTCTTTGCAGCTTGGGATACTCTGTAATTCTATGACTTTATGGGTGGACAAGGATCATTTTACCGTGGACTACCATGTCAAGTCACATTCCTAGCTCATCCATCTTATTCTCATAAAATAATAACTGCACTTTCTCTTGCCTACTGGCATGATGAAATATAAAAATTTCAAGCTAAACCAAAGTGTGTGTGACTTCAAGACAGGAAGATGTATGAACAGCAATGGATTTTTGTCATGTGAAAACAACCCTGAATCACCTCTGACAAAGGCATTTAAAAACTTAATTTCTCATTTTTATTCATGGACTGTGGTCTCCATCCTCTTCTACAGCAAGGCAAATTAGACAATTCATAAACACAAGTAATATAGCAAGTGTAAATATCACCATGGAACATTTAAGTGCATTCTTTTCCACTGAGAACAGCATAGTTAAATGAAGTTTTTAATTTTGTCATTCATAGGAATCGAGTGTTACAGACACATGCTAACACGTTAATTAAATAGTCAAGACTGTCATCAGGATTTGATTCATAATATTTCACTTGAGAACCATCAAGAATCATCCATAGATACATGGGTGTACTGAAATGGAATACTGAAGCAATTACGTAAAATCCAATATGCAAGAGAGATATCTACTTTATAGCTTGACATTATATGGGTGGACCTTTTTTTTTGTTTATTTAACCAAGATGCCTTGCTACAGCAAAACTGCTTTGTCAAAATGTAGAGTAGGAAGTTTAAAGTAGCATTTGCAGGTGATTCTTCATATAATTGACAGTGATACGCCAATTTAAATAGGGAAATTTAGACACACACAGACACACATTTGTAATGGCCCTGGTTAGAGGAGGGCTACAGGAAGGCCACACAAAGCTCTGTTTGGGGAACCCCCACATCATTTTAGGCATATCTGGACAAGCCCACCTGAAGAATTTCTTGTGCTTCAAGGATTTTTTTTTCCTCTTGTGATCTTACCAATTTTAGGGCTTGGAGCTGGACATCTCCCCTCAACACTGGCACATAAATTGTGTCTGTAATGCACTGAGGAATCACATATTAAATTCTGTATCATAACTCCAGCCTTAGATGTTGCTCTTCAGTACTTTTTATTGATTGAATAATTTGGCTCTTCATTCTTGTGGTTATTGGACTTCTGAGGTTAACTCTTCTCTTGCAAGGAGAAGGAAGTGATTACAAGCAACAAGACTCTTACAGGAGCCCACTTGGAACACTATCACATCCACAGTGAGAGACAGCCAGTGTTTATCTAACATTGAAATTATTCTAATATTGAAATAATTTCCATCTGAAAGTAGGACTGGACCAAAAGCCTTTAAAACAGAAGTTTAGTGTTAGGCAGAGGTATAACTTATAAAAATAAAAATATAAATATAAAATTAAAAAAAATATATATGAAGTGTCAAGATTTTGGTCAAAGCTTTCTGTCACAAGATTTAGTTAAGTGTGTACTTTCCATGCGGGTTTCACCTGTCACCTTACAATCTGTGAAACAGTAGAAGACTCTTAGAAGAGCTACTTTTCACTAGAAAGTATTGTGTTTGGAAAGCGTTGTCAAGCATGTAAAAGGGAATGTGTTCCTTTTGATAGTGAAATATGTTCTTCTCCTTTGTTTCTTCCCACTCTCACTGTTTCTCAGCTCCACAAAAGCTGGAAGAGTAAAAGTTTGGGAAAGTGGGAAAAGAAAAAGGCCCTTTTTTGTGTTTTCATCCTTTGTTCATTGAAAAAGTAATAGCATGATGATGGAACATATTCCTGAGAAAAGTTCTACTTTTCCAGTCCTACCTATGCACGACACAGAAAAGATAGATTAAAAGAACTGTCAAAAGTTTCAATGTCAATAGCAGAGTAAAAAATAGAAGCTCATTTTATCTGGCTTTGCCTCTCGATAGCATTTCTCATTTCTGTCACTTATCATAGAATCACAGAATGACTAGGATTGGAAGGTATCTTAAAAATCATATCATATCATATCATAGAATGGCCTGGATTGAAAAGGACCACAATGATCATCCAGTTTCAACCCCCCCTGCTATGTGCAGGGTCACCAACCAGCAGACCAGGCTGCCCAGAGCCACATCCAGCCTGGCTTTGAATGCCTCCAGGGATGGGGCATCCGCAACCTCCTTGGGCAACCTGTTCCAGTGCATCACCACCTTCTGTGTGAAAAACTTCCTCCTGATATCTAACCTAAATCTCCCTGTCTTAGTTTAAAACCATTCCCCCAGGTCTTATCACTATCCACTCTTACAAACAGCCATTCCCCCTCCTGTTTATATGCTCCCTTCAAGTACTGGAAGGCCACAATGAGATCTTCCCAGAGCTTTCTCTTCTCCAAGCTAAACAGTCCCAGTTTCCCTCAGTAGGAGAGCTGCTCCAGCCCTCTGATCATCTTAGTGGCCCTTACCTCAGAACGACCACTCTCCCGTTGGTGGTGTAACCATTATGAAGCCACATGACCTGATTTCCCCAGTGCTCCCTAATCCACACCAGTGCCAAGTCAGCAGGGTTTGGTATTAACTTGACATTGAACTGGACTGGAAACTGATCACCTATTAACTGGCAAGGATGACAATTTCCACTGTTGGAGGACTGAGTAGAAGTGAGTTGTTTTGTTTTCTAGCTGTTTCCACTAGGTTCATAAGAAATCCAGGAGCAATCTGAAACAGCCTCCAATTTTAAAAAAGATTTTCATGTTGTAGGAGGAAAGGAAAGCAAAATGTGATGATAAGAACTAGCCCAGTTCTGCACCTGTAGTACATGGGCACTTGATTGAACCACGACATCCATCGAGGAGACATATTCTCTTAGGCTCCTCAGAAAAGCCTTAATTTGCAAAGTTAATTTTTAGGTAATAAAACTGTAGTTGTAGGAAAGCTTATTCAGAGCATGATTCTGAACATAAGACAGGACCCTGAATAGTCTGTGCCACCTCCAAGCAAATGGCTTGGAGCAGTTTTTCTGCTTTCACCAGAGGAGTTCTAGATATTTCATAGTTACAACCAGTCAAGCAAAAACAGTTATAAATGAGTACAACTGCTGCAAAAACATCTCTTAATCGTTCCCAAACCCTCGTCTTTGGTCAGCTTTCTTTCTTACCTGTATGCCCTTACAATCCTCACAAAGCTCAGCTGGGCCAAGTGCAAGGCCCTGCTCATGAGTCAAGGCAATCCCAAGCACGAATACAGGCTGAGCAGAGGAGAAAAAGCTGAGAGCAGCCCAGAGGAGAAGGACTCAGGGTGTTGGTTGATTAGAAGCTCAACACGAGCTGGTAATGTGCACCTGCAGAATCAGAAAGCCTACCATTAAACACGTAAAACGCAGAAAGATCTTCAGATTCTTTAAACCTTTTTTGCTAAATAAGACATTAAAATGTTAAGTGGGTGAGAAAACAAATGATTCAAATCACCTGTAAAAGGAGCAGCCCTTTCTCAGAACCACACATGCTTCTTATTTCTATAGAATGTTAGGGAAATTTTTCCTGATTACATTTCTGTCCTTTTCCAACTTACTTATAAGCTTAAGAACATAGGAAGCCAAGGTAACAAAGTATTTACTTTGGTTAATTTTATCTTCTGACTTCATCATGCATGAAGTATTTCCTTTGTCCAGTGCTTCCATAACCCTATTTTGAGTTAATGATGGATGATTATGGCTAACAGTAAAAAGCATGTCTTTTGAGAGCTTTTGAATGTGATGCTTGGCTCTGTACTTTTTTCAGAGTTCCTTGTAAATGTAGCAGAGTACCAGGGACTTCCTTAGACCCTGGAAGGAAACTGGGCAGGATTTTGCCAGAGTTCTCTGGAATAACAGATTAACTGGCTACATATGTTCATCACGGAAAGTGAAATATGCTTTTCCAGTATCTACTAGCCATGTTATCATGCTGATGATTTAAACACTTTTTTGCTGTAGAATTTTAAAAAACACTTTTTGTGAGATCTTATCATGGTGGAACTATCTCATTAATCTACCATGCAACTTACAATACTCATTTTTAATGTCAGGAATAATCAGACATCACCTGGGATTTGCCTTGAATATTTCTTGTCTGTCCTCTCTATTTCTTCAGATAATTGATTTTGGATCTTGTCAGCAATGGTACATTAAAATTACCTTTATTTTTGCCATTAATAATCCTACAGTAATCATAGAATCACAGAATGGTTGGACTGAAAGGGACTTTAAAGCCCATCCAGCCTCAACCCCACTGCCATGGGCTGCTCAGGGCTCACCCAACCTGGCCTTGAATGCCTCCAGGAATGGGGTACCCACAACTTCCCTGGGCAGCCTATGCCAGGGCGCCCATGCCTTCTGAGTTTTGGCCCAACATCTAACCTAAATCTTCCTTCTTTTAGTTCAACGCAATTTCCCCTAGTCCTATCACTATCAGACCATGTAAAATTTCAATCATCTCCTTCCTGCTTATGTCCTTCCTGCTCCCTTTAGTTACAGAAAGGCTTCAGTGAGATCTTCCTGGAGTTTTCTCCAGTCTGAACAAGCCCAGATCTTTCAGCCTGTCTTTATAGAAAAAGTGCTCCAGACCTCCAAGCATCTTCATGGCCTTCCTCTGGACCCTCTCCAAGAGCTCCACATCCTTCCTGAGTTGTGGGCCTAACAAGGGCAGAGTAGAGGGGACAATCCCCTCCCTCTCCCTACTGGCCACCCCTCTTCTGGTGCAGCCCAGGGTACTGTTGGCTTTCTGCACTGCAAGTGCACACCGCTGGCTCATGTCCATCTTTTTGTCCAAGAACCACAAGTCCTCTCTGTGAGCTCTTCTCCCAACCTTGACCCAATTCAAGTGCCTTGTTCAATCTCATGTTCATTTGTGCCTACATTTCAACATCATTTAATGTGATGTGTGTGAAATACGTATATGGATTTTATAACTATATGATGGCTGCGTTGTAAATTGGGCTTTGTACTCATCTTTGTTTCTTACTGTCTTATGTTAGATGAATATCATTTGTTCTGAGACTATTTAATAACAAAGTTGAGTTAAATTTAAAGTACTCTTTAACAGGGATCTAGAACTAGCTTCTCAGAGGAGAGTGACAAGCACTAGATAAATCAGCCAGCTAAACTATGAAGCAGTCCAGACTTCTATCCAGTTTTTTTTAAAACTAACCCAGACATTAATACTTCAGCTGTTTTGTTCTTCTTCTATTTCTATCACTTTGAAGAAGCAGATTTTCTCCTTCAGTTTATGCAGAATGGGCTCACTTGTCTGGCAGAAATGCCAGACAAGGCTTTGGAGAATCACTCAAAGGAAAGCAGCCAAGCAAGGAGTTCAGTACCATAGCAAAAGGCACAGGAGGAGCAGCATAGTGAATGGTTCCTGTAAATGATTAAGTATCATATTGAAGTGCAAAACCGTAGACAAAGGAGACACTTAAGTTGCAAGGTCATCCAGTCTGTGCGTGCTTCCAAATTTCCACTGCAGTCATCATAGATCCAGACCGTGTTTAAGGTCCTTAAACATAGGTGTCTGGAGCCATCTGTGCCCTAGGGCATCCCATGGCCCCCCATGTTTTCTGTGTCATACCTTCAAATCTCACGAGTGTTTCAGATGCCCTCAGAAGGCTCCAGCAGGCACTCATCCATGGATAGGGAAATAGAGGGCTTAGTCTTGAACAGAACTTCCCCAGGCTGTGTTATACTGCCCGGAGCATAGACACAGACGGTGGTACTGAGTTGTTGGGAAACTGTCTTAATTCATAGAATGAACCAACAGAAAATCTTGGGCAGAGCCAGTGCTAGAATGCTGTAGAAATATGAAAGTAAGTCAGGACTATGATTTGCTGGTCCTGACCCTGCAGGTATTCATTTCTGTGGCCACCTCATCTTCGTTTTGTTTCACAGATCTTTGAAATCAATATTTTCTCTACATGTAGAATATCACAAACCCCAGTTCTCTATCGTTCTCTCTAATTTTAACTGAATTCAGACCAGAGAAGATAACAGTGCAATTGGAGTGGCATTTTTCTCTTTCTCCACAGTTTGACAGATTCCCTTGTGTATGCTACTGGGGAAACATCTTTCACTGCTTCATTTGAAGTTTTCTTTCAATTCCATTGTAAGCACTTGCTTTACCACTCAGGTGGAAAAAAAAAAAGAAAAAAAAAAAAACAGGAAAAAAGAAAAGGAAAAAGAAAGAGGAAAAGGAAGAAGAAAAAGAAGAAAAAGAAGAAAAAAAAGAAAAAAAGGAAAAAGAAAGAGGAGAAGAAAAAGGAGAGAGAGAGAATAGCGCAGTAAAACACACATAGGCTACCGATCTGAATGACACTTATGTTTAAGTTTGCATGAATAAACCTATTTTTTAACCTGTTACATGAATGTAGGGCCCTTTCTCATTAATCTTCACTATTTTTTGCACATTAGTTATTTATTCGTGTCCTAAATATGTTATTGTCAAAAGTATCCTGATATACTTACACTATAACTCACATAATTTCATTGCTGAAAGATAAGAACCTGATGTGCCATATATTTGTCTGCAGCTGTTAAGGTTACAGATGCCTTGACTAGAAATGGAAGAAAAATGTCATGTCTCCAGGTGCATCTTTCCATTTGTGTGACATTTTTCCCTCAAAAATATTCTGAAGCCCTTTTTACCCCATGATAAGATTTTCACCAACTCTTCTGGGGAATATTCCTCAAAACTTTCCTAATCCTAATGTCATCTTCCACAAGCCATGACTTTCCACTGTTGTAATTTCTGAACTGTTTGCCATCATGTGTCTCCTTTAACTCTCAATCATCTAACCCATGCTGTAGCATCAATATCCATTTTGTTTTTTTCTTGTTATGCCTCTATCTTTTAAATTCCTTTTCATTACTACCCACATCCTAGTGTCACATCATCAGCTTCCAAATCCTTGCACCGCATGCACACAAACTGGCATTCTCTGGATTATGGTAACTTGTTCAGTAGGACTGGCACAAAGCCCTTATCTTCATATTCATTCAACCCATGGAACGACCTCTGGGCACATCTTAAGGCCTGTCCTAGCTGGGTGTGAGCTAGCAATCCACTGCAACCATGTCAGTTGTTTGCTACAAATCCTACTAGCTAGCCAATGTTTCCTTTCCTCTATTTTATTTCCTGTACTCAGTGCATGGCAGAGTTCCTTCTTTTTCCCATGTGGCCACAATCTAGTTATCATTGTCTCCCAGTTGATCCATTAGTCGTTTGAAAATTCAATTAGTTGAAATTATTTTTATATTAATGTTGTAATTTTGTAATTATAATTGCAAGTGACATGCCATGAACAATGTATTCTTTGAGCTACTGAAAATGTCATAGTCGATACCTCATAAACTTTGTCAATCATTAGCTAGGACTACAAGTAGATTTGGTGTTGCACTGTCACTTCAGCTCAGATTGACAGAAGTAAATTTGTCATTCTGTGCTCTGTAAGGGGACCAGTCTAATGCTCATTGGAGGCAGTGGAAGTCTGCTCTCTTATGTGAGGAATGGCCCCATTTACTTAAGATTATAATTGTAACTGCATTTAACACTACAGAGTGTCAGCAGTTAATGGGCTTGCAAATGGAGGAACAGCCTTAATTAGCACAGAAGAGCACAGAAGAGATGTCCCAGCTTCCTCACCTAAAGGACAGGTAGGGAACTGCCTTCCTGATGACAAAACTGCCAGAAAGGGAGGTATTCAACATTGGAGTTATTTACTTTCTCAGTCTCTGGAATGAAGCTATATTTTTTTGAAGAATCAGCTCTCTAAAAAGCCATCCAAGTGCCCTTTTTGAAGGGAAATCAGCATGCATTGGAAGTGTTTCATGCAGCTTCACAGTAGATTGCTGGCAGATAGCTGTCTAGGTTTATGTTTCTCTATGGTCAATACAGATGGACAAAAATTGAATTAGATTATTAGAATTTTCCTAACATTATGCAAATTTTGTAGGGCAGTGGATTTTTTTATTCAGATGTTTTGGAAAAACATCTTTTTTTTTAAATTTTCAAATTTGAATTTTACTACAATTCCCCTTCATAATGAAAGGAAGCAGCTCTTGAATGCTCTGTTAAAGGTAGACATAACTGCATAACAGACAGAAGAATTTTCTGTATTTCCTGTAGAAGCACAGTCTGTTATGTACTGCCATGAATTTTGTAACTGTTGCTGAAGATTTCTCCTAGAACAAAAGTTTGTGTTGCATGTATCCAGGTCTCCCTTTTCCATCTGATACCATTCACCAGTTACAGCTTTTCTTATGCTAGATTTTAAATGAGAATTCAGTTTCCTAGGAACTACAGAAGACTCTCTTCATTTTGGTTTTCATTCTTAGTAAAGGACTGTCTTTTTGTGTGTGTTCTTGTTACCCATGTTTTAAAGGCATTCTTTAATGGAAAAGAGGTAATGTATTTCACAAATTTTTCAGTTCTTCCTCAGAAATAGGTAGGTAGAGGGTACCACAGCTTGAATTTTTGAAAAGGAAATCCAGTCTTGATAGAACTCAGAGAAGACCAGGATGTGCATTTGCACTTTTTCCCATACTTGTTTAGGGGGGAAAAATCGTATGTTATCAGTTTGTCTTTTCAACTGTTCTCTAGTATTTCTCAATGAATCAACTGTAAAAATACATATGATACTTTTGTCAGCATGTAATATTAAGGTCTGACTTCGGCTTTGACAAAAACTTCTGCATCATTCAATTTGTATTGCTAGAATCTATCTTCGTTTACCAGCTCAATTCCCAAATGGCTTTTGTGCAGCTGAGCTTTATAGCCTCAGTGAAGTCTTTAATAAGTAAGCCACTGAACTAACAAAAATAACCCAAATTAATAAAACATTCCTCTATTTCAAAACGTCAACAATCTGGAGTAGGAGCAGCTGCCAATAAATCTCTCCCAAAGAGAAGTCAGGAAAAAAAGCACATTATAACTGCAGTCCAACATTTTACTGCTAATATATTCATACTGGAAACAGGCAGAGATCTGAATGCCATAAGAACAAAGTGAGGTAAGTTTCTGACATGTTTGCTTTGCTGACATTTACTGTTCCACTTTGGCTTCTCTGGCAAAATACAGACAATTACTTCGATACTTTAGACAGAACTTGGTAAAATTTTCATTGTAATCTGGAAAATGGAATGGCCACCTAATTTTTCATCAATACATAAATCCAAGTGTGTAGAAAGTAAGGATAAATTCGTTGTGATATTGGCGTAATACGAAGAATTGCATTAAGTTTGCTGAACTCCAGTGACTGCTGGTGCCAGGCTCCAGCCCAATGAGACCGCAGCCATGATGGGTGTTTCCATTCCCGGAACATGGGACTGAGGAGCAGATTTTAATGCTCCTTGCTCCCCACACCATCAGCCTTGTTTCAAAAGCAAGGAATGTAACTGCTGGGACACCTGCCAGGTGGACAGGTGCTTAACTGGGTGAGGAATGTGAATTTCCTTCATTTCAAGAATTTCTTAAGTGCCAAGAAGCCTTGTCTTCCAGATGCCAAGTAAGATGCACATTTTTTCAAAAGGGTGATGCCAGAGGAGCAGTGGATGCCAAGGGCGAGTTCAGGATCTCCCACCTGAGAGTGAGATCAGGCTCACATGTTAAAGAGTCACACAATTAAACTTGAACAGATCATTATTTGATAATGATGAGTCCACATAAAATACCTCACCTTCCACCATTAAGAAAAACTCACAAGGAAACCATAAGGAATGTAAGGATAGATGGCAAAACTACTGATAATACATTTGGCACAATGAAGAACATTTAATAATACACGTTGAAATAATACTTAATACTAATAATACATCAAACAGAATGTGCTGTACTATATCAACACATCACATTTTGGGACCTCTATGAAATGCTTACCAAAGACAACCAAAGGCAAGCATTGCCAGTCCAAGGCACGCAAACCCTCTAGTCCATAGATCACTTCCAAGATACAGAGGAGCTAGTATGGCCTCCTTCAGGTCATAAGAGAGGTTGTCAGTGCCAGAGAGATGGGAAAAATTCCTTTTGCCAAACCCTGCCCTGCTCAATCTGAAGTCAATGGCAGTTCTTTCCATGAAATTTGAATCGATAACTGTAGGAATAGCAGCTAGACACTGCTTCCAAAAAGCAGTCTGGGAAAAAAAAATTACCCTTGTCCCACTTAATTCTTTTAGTGTGCAGATCAAAGCAACTTTCTCTTTGTGTCATATACAAAAAGCGTTTATTGTACTTGTGACTTAAACTGGTGACTCAATCGTGCATTTCAATGGCCTTCCAGTACAGAATTTTACTCTCTATTTTGTAAATATAAAAAATATTACATGCAGAAATAGTCATACAGAAGTCATCAGCTTTGCATTTCAATAGATTTTCTGTAACTCTAATGAAAAATCAGCGTTACTGATCTAATGGTTAATTAAGTGAATTTTCTCATGTTTCCTTTGATGTTATGAATAAATTTTCAGTTGAAATCTCCTATATAGAGAGTATATATTTGGACTGTTGAATAGCAGAACTGTTGAATCTATCCTCCCTTCAGTGAAACCCATTCATTCACAAAAGGCAGTACTTGCAGCACTGGAGATGGCCCTTGTCTCTGGCTGGTGCAAAGATAGGCAGAGTCAGTCCCCTTCTCTTAAGTCTTACCAAGATTAGCAATTGATCTAACAAAATGATTAATATTCAAATAAGAGTCACTGGTGGTTACAGGAACATCCTTCTGCAAAAAGCCCGCAGTCTGCCAGAGCCCACAGGCAAGATTTTCTACTTTCATTTGAAATACAGAGCATCAGGCCCAAGTCCTTCAGGTTTGTAGTCCCCAGTGTGCACAGTGTCAGGAGCAGCAGAAGAGTGGAGTGACCAGAGAAGCCAAGATGAGGAATCTGCCATGTCAGGAGAGACATCATCTCATTCACAAAGTCCTCTTTCACTTTTAAACACTTAAAATGCTACAGACTAGCCAATTTTAGCACCAGGTAGTGCTTTGACTTGCACACAGAAGAGCCGTGTAGATGACAGCTAATACCCCATGCAGTGCAGGATGTCTCTGGACTGGAAGTTTGCACATCAGAAACGAGCTGCACAGGAAACTCATTCTGGCAAACTCACCTCCTCCAGAGACTGGAAACTTCCTTTCTCACCTGTGCAAAACACAGCAAATTTACCCTGCTAGGCTTTGCTATGCCTATGCTGGCACTGAGGATGCTTCACTCTGTCACATTTTGTAGGGGGCAGAAGGGTAGGTGAACAGATCTTTTTAAAGCAGGATGTCTTGTTCCAGTTTGGCATTTTTAAATTAAAACATTCTTTATATAATGCTTAAGAATAAGACTCTTTTAATTTATTTTACAAAACAAGTAACTTTTTTTCAAGTTGTATTTTATTCTGTATTTCAGTGTACTTTCTTCTGCATTTCACAACACTAAAGGAGGTTTATTTTCTGTCAGCATAATATTATGAGTCACAAAAAAATCCAAGTAACAGGGCAATTAGTTTCCAACCTCAAGAATTTTAGCTGCAGAGACATTTTATTTATGCCTGTAAAATGTATGCATATGCAATACCCATGCAAACAAAAGTCTAGTTAGTTTATTTTAGGAGTTGGACTTGATGATCCTTATGGGTCCTTTCCTACTAGGGTTATTCTATGATTCTATGATTGTAATTCTTCACTAGCACTCTGTTTTCTGCTGCACAGAAATTGAGTTGAAGGCAGTGGACAGAGCTCTTTGATAGGAGATATCAGCTAAGTAATGAGCTGTAGGTCTTCACAAGTGAATGTCTCTGGGCCACCACTGCTAATTATTTTCTGTTCTGTCATGTTCTAAACTTCTTGGTAAAAAAGAAAGCATCTGTGACTTACCAAGTCATTGAAGTTGTATAACTAGTAACACATCTGTGAAAGGTGAAAGAAAATCTTTGCGCAGGGTATGAATGAAAATGAATTTTCTAACAATTTGCAGTCTATTTCCTGACCACCTTGCCTTTGCAGCTTAAAACTGTAATTGTTCAGATCGAGCTATTTCTCCAGCTGCAGCTAACACAGAAGGGCAATGGCCAAGAGGGGTGGATCCCACTGCTCCTGTGTGGGACAGTCAGAAGCTATCTGCCACTTCATCCCACACCTGTGCAGGGGAGGCAGCACAAACTGAAGCTGGTTTGTATTTATGTTTCTCACCTAGGGGATGTGCAAGGGATCAGCTACAACCCTGAGCGAGGGAGCATCTGGGCAGTTCTCAGCTGTCTGCAGAAGTTACACACAACCCATCCTATGGAGACATGCCTCCCAGGACTGCCTGCCTCTGCAGCCTCTAGACACAATCACAACTAACACAGTTAAGTGAAGACTCAAAGCTGTATAGATCCTGTCTATGTGAGTACATCTAACAAAACAACATCAGAAGCTTAGCCTGTCTTCTAGGTGATTGATTATTTTTTTCTCAAGACTAATGTTTTGAGTATATTTGATTATAAAAATAAAATAATTAAGAGAAATGTTTTTCTTCTGACTCAAGCCTGCTTTGAAGAGTGATGTTTCTTCATTTTCTAACTTGATTTATTCAGCTAATCAACTTGACCTCATGCAGACATTCTGGTTTCATGCCTGAATGGGGAGGAGGAGGGTTTTGTGTGAGTGTAAGAAAACCAGAGAAACTAAGAAGAAAATTGAAGCCCAAAGTTTTGAGAAGCAAATTAAAATATGTGTTTATTAAAATCACTGCTTACAAAGATCTTCTCCTGCCTCCTCTGCATTCTATTGTGTAAACCCAAAACTGAAATTAAGACAAGTTACTGAAATAAATTATTCAGGACTGTATTTCTGGATATTGAGAGCTATATGTACAAAGTTTTGTGTCTCTGCCATGATCAGTCTGCAGGAATGCATTACACAAAACTCACAGGCTTGGAAAGAGACACTCAGAAGGCTTCATGTACTACCACTTCCTGCAGCCACCACTCTGTGCCACTTTCAGGTGCAGTCTGGCATACGTTTTTGTGTCAGCTACAATCTCATCCCTCATACAAGGGAATCCAGATGTACATAAAGAGCGACTTTGATCTTTACTGACCTCTCGTGTCCACTATTGAAGAACAGGAGGAATGGGCCAAGCAGTCTCTTGACCAGCCCAAGATAATCCTTTCTTCCCTTGAAGTTTTTTGTCTTTTCTTATTCCTCTCTCCATTCAAGGTTGAGACAATATTTCTTTGATAGAAAATTGTGTCTTCCAAAGTGATATCAATAGCTGGCACATGGATGCCATACAGTGAGCTGATTTTGGGCTGGAAGACAGCCCAGCCCAGGGGCAGGGTCTCCCTTACTGAAGCAGTAGGTACAGTGATAGATAAGAGGAAATATTAGCCCTCTGACCGAGGGCTGGACAAATAGATAGGTCTGGGAATAGAAAAGCTGATGTTGATTCAACTCACCCAGCAAACAGCCCCCTGGAAACCTCCTAGTGCAGTGCAGTGGGAACAGTTTCATCTCCTAGGGGTGGTGCTTCATATATCCTCTTCTAGTTATATGTACAATGTGTTGGGTTGACTAATATTAGTTTTCTCTTCCAAAATTTATTTAATATAGCTGGAGTTTTCTATTGCATGTATAACATGATTTGAGGGATCCAAGTGGACAAGCATCTTTACAGGTAGTACATGCCTCTTTATAGGGAGTTTTAGATGCAGCTGCAGGGAGTTCTGGGCTCAACCTTCTCTTTAGGGATGAGGCATGTAGTGATAGGCAGCTTAGTTCAGCTGGAACACCCCTGTAACCTTGCCCTTTCCTAAGCTAGAGGTAATTAACAGCAGTAAATCACATTCCTGTGAGTTGCAACTTGCATTAATAACTTGGACTTGCTTGTAATATCTTTGAATGAAAGATATTTTCCAGCATTAGTTTGCTAAAATATATATATATATATAGCACAACAGGCATTTTTTCAGAGGTCCTATAAGCCCCAAGTCTGAGATTTTTACTTCAGAAGGAAAGGATGTAAACTGTTGAGTGAAACATATCAGTATTCTGCAGAAAACCTTGTCCAGAAATAGCTTTCTCATATCCTACGCTTTGCACAGAGACTTTTAGGAATTGTATATTAAGCAACTATTCGCTGCTACTTCTGAGTGATTATGACAGTGTATGCCATCCACTGCAAAACATGATTCCTGACAGAAATAAAGGGTAACAGTTTTGAAAATGCAGTGGTAAAAATGAGTCTTCATGGCTGAAGCCCACAGACAGCAGTCCACAGTTGGGCAGGAGGGCTGAGAGACTCAGGAGGGCTGAAAAGGAGCTCAGAAACCCAGGTTTCATGGGCAAGGAGTGGCTTCTTGGGTGCTGCTGCTTGGGCAGAGGTCACCTCAAGCTGCTACATCCCAAACCTGGGTCAGCTCCCAGCCCAGCTCTCCACATGGCCTGCAGCCCCTGTGGGAATGCTGATCTGCAGCATTCAGGTCCAAGCCATACCTGTGCAGAACTGATTTGAGCTTAAGCTTTAGTACATGGGGGCTCATGTACACATAGTAGGACGTCTCAGAAATGAAAAGACGCAATAATTGCTAGATAAAGAGCTCCCTGCAGCAAGATAAAGGTCATTCCTTGAAAGAACTGTCCATGTATGCTTGAAATTAAACCACCGTAATGGTGCTCATGGTGAGGTTTAGCTGCAGATCTCTCAGCAGTTCCACTTTATAAAAATTACTTCCAGCCAGTCCTACCAGGTATACAGAAACACAATCTTACTTCATGTGGGAACGCTGGACACCAAAGATTTCACCTGGTTCTGATGGAGCTGCAAGTTGCACAGGGACAGTGGGTTGGCCTTCTGTGAGAAGCTTATGAGCATGAACCAGTACACTAAATCCAGCCAATAAAAGAAAGTTTTAAGGTAGCTGTAAGACTATAATCAGGGAAAGAAAAGATTGGTCTTTCCACATCATAAAAATCCATGCAGTCTTTCTAGTAAATGATAGATTCTGATAGATGATCAGAATGGATGATAGATGATAGACAGATATATGATAGACAGAATGATAGATGATCAAAAGGATTCCTTTAATCAGTGCTTGTTCTCTGACTATGAGCTAACACCTGAAATCGTGGTGCTAATCTGCCACACAATTAATGAGGCAAAATGCTATTATTAACAATTAGAGAAGAGTTACTGTAAAATATTTTGCTGCACTTGATAAATTATCTGGGTAATCGCTGACTGAAGTGTTTAGGCAATGATGTCAAAGCACAGAACAGATTTTTTTTCCTGTTTTCCAGCCTTAGTACCAGATTAAAAATCAGTAAGAGTCAGTGGAGTTAACCAACTCATGCAGCAGCATCATGCAGCATCACCTCATCCAAGCTTATGCAGAGACATTCTTTTTCCACATTTACCAACTCTGACTTGGTACAGACACACATACTTGTGCAGGGTGAACCACACTCTGCCAACCCCACTCCTGCATGGATCTTGTCTCAGTAGGATTCGCTGCTTCCAAAACCGCACTATGGTGCAGCTCAGCGCAGGTAACACTGCCTGCCTGAGATGTTCATGCTCTGAGAAGCTCTCCATCTGGTAACACAGATTGCATGCTGCAAGCTAAGGTCTATAATGAGACCTTGCAATCACATCAATTCTGAAGCAGATTTTGGAATCCCAGAGGTCCCGCATAATTGAAGAGCATTGGATTAATGGAGGACAACTATGCAGTGATACTGCAAAGTCCTGATGGGTCACCTTAACTATAGGCAGAACTGGATTGCACTGCATTTAGTGGTGTGGGGCTTTGTTCCCAGAATCACAGAATCACATTGTTGATTTATTTCATTTCTCAGACTGCAGTTTGTAGCCGCTTTACACCTTACTGAGGTTTGCCTGCGATTCTGAGGAAGTTTGTTATTCTGCTGGAAGTCTCATTTTGTCTTTGCGGCTTAGCTTCACACTATCACTGCTATATAAATAAAATCTGTGCTAAAAATGAACTTCTGAAAATGTTTACCAGGGACATGGTTTCAGACCAAAATAGCTTTGTGTTTGTGTGTATGTGTGTGTGCGTGTGCATAGTGTTTAAATGTGCAGATCTTGATACACTGAAAAAAAGCCACACACCCATAGGAAAAAAAAAAAAAAAAAAGGATGAACATGTTGAATACTTCTCTAAGAAGAATTTGCCATTCATGACATGAAGGCAAAATAATTATTTTTAAGAGCCATGAGATAGGGTGATATTTTAAAATGTCAGTGTTGATATTCAGGAGGTTGTTGTTGACAATGAGAGTTCCATATTATGTCACTAATGACAAAGAGACCAGAAAAATGGTCTACAGAAGATCACGATGTTTTCTCAAGGCTTTTGGAAGCTATCCAATACTTCATTTTCTTTCCCAAATAAAAACTGGCTATTTCCTTAAGCATACCTCATTAAAGATTAGACAGCAGCTGCGCCTCTTAGATCAGGGAAATTTCTTTAAAGAAATAATTGAGCATCTCCTGCTCAGTTATCCATTTTATTCATCACATGCAAACCTTTTCACCTTCAATGGGAAACAGCTCCCAAAGGAACCAACTCTGCTCTTCTGGATCTGGGCTCATTTAAAGATCACGAGCTCATTTTCTTTCTGATGCATATTCCAGAAGAAACATCAAGTGAACGTTAGATAATTAGATCTCAAAAGGTTCTTCAGTATCACTTCATTAGTGACTGCAGTCCCATGAATCACAAAAACATATGGTAATAGAATGGTCTGGGTTTAGAAGGACCACAATGATCACCTACTTTCAACCTCCTGTTATGTGCAGGGTTGCCAACCACCAGACCAGGCTGTCCAGAGCCACATCCAGCCTGGCCTTGACTGCCTCCAGAGCACAAGTTGCATACTATGAAGAGTTTTTACTTCTCTGGTCAGCTTGATTACCACTGCATCACTGGGTACAGGTTTTTCACTGAATGCAAAACTCTTATCTTTATCTTAGCTGTCTTACAGAAGTCCTCCTGATCACAAATCTTTTCCTCAAGCATTTATTTTTTCAAAATAATCAAGACTGTTAAAATTGCAGAAGAGGCCACTATCCTGGCACTTTACACCATCCCAAACACTACTTTGTATTGAAAGGAATCATGAAACTGATGTTAAACTTTGGTACGCAAAAAAATGTAGAAGTCAATTTGCTGCCGGACCATATATAAGAAACTTCTTCATTAAAGGTGAATTGCTACAGAACTTGTTAGTCCATCATCTTCCAATAGCTGCCATTCAAAGTACCACGCAGCCTCACATCTATAATTTTTGTAATGACTTGCCTTCCTATTAGCAATTAGAAAGATATTAACATTAAACATGGCAGTTCTGAAGAGTAGTACAGAAGTGAGCCCTAATTCTAAGTCCTACATATACAAGACATATAAGAACCTAGTCATTTTTGTTCTACTAAACCTTCAGTTTGGACAACATCTTACAGGAATGAGTACAACAACCAATTTTACATGGGGAAAACAACTAGAAGATCTTCATGCCCTTGACTGAACCTCATGCTATACATTCCAGGTCTTCTATGAATAAATCATTGAAATATATAAATAGTTATAGTAATAAGAAGTAAGAATATGGGGATCAAATCAAGTGGTGACTTTTAAGATTGCTTAAGTTTACAGATGTCTTAAAGGTGAAACTCTTCCTTTAGGTAAGAGGAAATGAATGCGTTCCCTAAGGCTGACTTCTAAAATCAGCCAAATGAAGCATTCTCTGAAACTGTCCATTGTTCTTCATTGACTAGGGAACACTGAGTACAAGAATCAGTTTGAGACTAAGATACCTTAATTTAGGTGCTTTCAGTTGCGCTAGGTTTCTAAGCTCCCATTACAGTCACTGGAGCCTGAAGAACAATTCAGCTCACCATAGAGTATGTACCTTATAGCTGGTCAGCTGAAACGCTTGTTGATTGTTTTTACTAAATCTTCATTAACAGTAATGGGATGTTAGATATTTTATGTCTAGTTGCTTGCATTTAGGGGACTTGATCTAGACTCAATCTCACAGCAAAATCTACCTGAAAAATCCCTGCTTACTAATGTGAGCCTTACCCACCATCACGGACAACTTCTAGCTCATGTTAAAAGTGTTCTTAAAATAACTGCAAGCCAAACTCACAGAAGCAGGGTGTCCTCTGAACTTGAGCCTTCAAATGAATTGCACATAGGAAAGGTATATTCTTCTTGAAAGTTGTTACAATTACATCTTAAACTGAAGCTCAAAACCTGTTAATAAATCAACTGGGAAGCTTTCCCCTACCATCTCCTCTAGAGAACCTGCTTTAGCAGGGGTGTTGGATTTGATGAACTACAGAGGTCCCTTCCAACCCCTACAATTCTGTGACCCTGTCAACTGAAAATGAAATGTCACATGTAGAGAGGTAAGTCATCCTTTGATATCATACTTATCACAAAGGACGTAGGTATCCAGGCAGCATTTGAGCAATAGTCACTCCCCACAGCAGCAATAGAAAGATGCTGAGACAGTTGTCTTAAATCCTGCCTTGTACCTGTCATGAGGAGTGTAAAGTTCAGTACTTCACACAAAAAGAAATTAAGCAAATCCTTTCTACAGAGTGAAAAACTGTTGGCAGGCTCTTCTTTTAAGAAGTAACAGAGCAGAAAGTTCACTCTTATGAAGTCATCATGGGTAATGATCCAGTACACTTCTTCATCTCCCAGACAGCTCATTCCATAATCAAAGTGGGATTGATAATTTCATTGTCAGTCAATTCAGAGAGAGCATGTACACACAACCTGAAGATCCTGCTTCACTCATTAGGCTGAACTGGACTCCAAATTAGCCTGAACAGTCTTAAGGAATTATATTAAATTAATTGCAGAGGAGCAGAGTGCCCACACAGCTTAGGCTAGTTCAGAAGGCCCATCAGGAGTATCCAAACTTAGTAGCTGCCAAAAGGCAGTGAGGTACTCAGAGTTAAAACATATTTGCCTTTTATTTGCATGTATATTTACAGGAGGATTCCAGTGCCTCAGAGCAGTGGGTAAGCCATCTCCAACCTCTGGTCATGCTCAGACTTCTTGTAGAACCAGTAGAAATGATTGCCTGGGCAAAGAGTCCGTGGAATTATCCATACCACAGCAAACGATAAAATATACAAATCAGGAGAGCAGCAAATGAAAACAAGGAACACTCGCCATCCACAGTAACCTTATGAACAGCTTAGATAGCTTCTCTCTGTTTGCAGGCTGTGAGTAAGTCTGTGTATTGGCTGTGATTTTAAGCTGTGCATTTTATGACTTAAGCTTTTATGAGGTTCCAGACCATCACGAATCATAGACTCATTGAGTGGTTTGGGCTGCGATGGATCTTTAAAGATCGTCTAGTCCAACTCTATTGCCATAGTAAGGAACATCTTTTACTAAATCTGTTTGCTCAGAATACCCTCCAGCCTCTAGAACACTTACAATAATGGGAATCTACAGGTTCTCTAGGCAACTTGTTTCAGAGTTTCATCACCCTACCCATCACATTTTCATGATTTTTGGTTTCTAACAGAAATAGAAGCAGCAGGAAGAGCCCTATCACAGCCCTGCAATGCCATATCCCTAGGTTCTTCACTCCAGCCCATTCCTTATTGGGCAAATATCTCAGGGGAGAAAAAGCTTCCAAATTCATTTTTAAATACAGATTATCTTTCTTTCCTTCTTCTTCTTCTTTTTTTTTCTTTTAATTGCATTAGAACAATTAGTCAGATGGCTTCATGGAACCAACTGCTTTAGAGCATCACATTATAAACTAATTTCATTACTACTTGGCAAGAAGCAGTAATTGGAAGTCTCCTTGCACCAGGGCTTACAGAAAGGGCTGGAGGCCAGCACTGCAATTTCAGTAAATACAATCACATTTTACCACACTGCTGCACTAAACAGACAAGCCACAAAGGGCAATCAATAGGAATGCAAAGTATCCATCAGATGGGGACTTCATCCAGTTCCTAAAAGAAAGTGCTGTGATCCCTTCACAGTCATTCTAACAGATAGAAAACTCAAACTATTTACCTCACCAATCCATCAAGATCTTACATAGGGCATGTGAGAATTTTGAGGACATGCTGGTATAAATCAGGTAGGATAAACTTTAAATCAAGAAGTTTAAAAAGAATAGTCTAGGTATTCTTTAAAAAGAATACTCTGGGTATTCTTTTTAAGGGAGAAACCTTACTGGTGTTTCCTCCCCCCCCCCCCCTTCCCCAAAAAGAAAAAAAATAAAATAAAAGGAGAAGTATTTTAAAGGTAAGATACCTAGGATGCCAGTGACAATGGATGCCTGGTGGGTCTCTCTCTGCTCTTTTTAAGCAAAGCAAAGAATGTGGAAGAAGCTCAAGCTAACATGTTTTTATTTTACTGCTTCTAGTTTCAGGTCAATAAATTGTAGTTTTCCTCTCATATTAGTGTTTGGTGCTTATTTTTATAAGTACTGATCTTTCCCACAGACCTTAACATTGCCTTCACTGGTTTATACCTTTGAAAGACTGTTAAAATTGATCTACTATTTTCTCCACATTTTTTAAACCTGAGGTGATCATAAAACAGTATACTAAATGATGTGTTTAAGACCTTTCCTGAAGGGACATGATTAAATATTATGTCTTATGATATATAAAATATTCCTTCCTGACTCCAAAACATTAAATTTATGCCACCACCATTCCATCAACTTGTCATTCCTCAAAAGGGGAAAGGAACATTTCATTTCTCTCCTGAAGTTTCTCACATTTTTACAGGCAGTTCTGTTCTGATGTTACTATCCTTCAAATTGTGAGACCTCTTGTTGAAGAGGTACACAATGATAATTATTTAAGATACCAGGCTCATTCAGATTGTTTTCCACTAATGAATAACACCAC
This sequence comes from Perdix hodgsoniae, assembly GCA_035772895.1. Taxonomy (NCBI): domain Eukaryota; kingdom Metazoa; phylum Chordata; class Aves; order Galliformes; family Phasianidae; genus Perdix; species Perdix hodgsoniae. Next base: position 293,901 of record JAPSGF010000084.1, read on the forward strand.
TTTTTCTGAAAGTCTTGCCTGCTTTCATCATTTTGACAGAATGCTAAATATGTCCAGATCAGCTCAGGACTCACATCAGTAAATATGAGAATTTTTTCAATGGAGTGAGAAATGGGAGAGTCTGCAGTTCAGCTGTGAAATATCAGATTTTGCTCAGTCAACTCAGAGAGGGAAAACTGCTTTATACAGCTTCAAAATCAGGTCATGTTCAAAATCATTTTGAGTCTTCCAAGAATTGAGAATAGCTTTACACAAGAGTATAAAGAACTGCAAATCTGTTTAAATACTTGGCTACATTTATAATGTGAATTGAGCAGGCTGCTTGCATTGTTATGCTTGTGTCTGTGTTACAAAGCTAAACAATACAGTAGGTCCCAAGGTCCAAACATGCATGCTCATCTTGGATGTAAAATTTGCAGTTCAGTCCATCTTGAGTCAGGTTAATACAGTGAAATACACATCAGGCTTACAAGAGCCTGGGAGATTAAAGAAATTAATCCCACTTAAAGAAACTTAAAGAAATTAATCCCATTTAAAGAAATGACTCCCACTCAAGTACCCACAACACCAAACTGGCGGTATGATACAGATATAAATACATGTGGACACGTGCACTCATGTTACAGTTGTGAGAGTTAAGTCTTCATGGTCAGTGTAAGCTACTGGCATGTCATAAAGAGTTTCAAAGCATTTTGTGAAAATTCTAAGATCCCATGTTTCAGAAAGAAGGTATATTAAATGTTTATAAATATATTCTTTAAGGTATAAGACAAATAAGATTTCTTTAAGTTGAGAAGAATGATTCAATGATTTTGGAAGTAATAATGACTGCATTTCTTGCATAAAGTAACAGTAGAAGAGCCCACTAAGCACACAGGCCATTTGGAGTGAGTCCTGGGCTTATAAACAAAGCATCCTCTCTACCAAGGAAATGTTTTTTTAATTTATCTTAATGTATATGTAACAGAATCACAGAATCACAGAATCACAGAATGGCCAGGGTTGGAAGGTACCTCAAGGATCATGAATCTCCAACCCCTCTGCCACATGCAGGGCCACCAACCTCCATGTTCAATACTAGACCAGGCTGCCCAGGGCCCCATCCAGTCTGGCCTTGAACACCTCCAGGGACGGGGCATCCACAACCTCTCTGGGCAGCCTGTTCCAGCACCTCACCACTCTCTCTGTAAAGAACTTCCCCCTGACATCCAACCTAAATCTCCCCTCCCTCAACTTAGAACCATTTTCCCTTGTCCTGCAGTTATCTACCCTTTCAAAGAGTTGATTCCCCTCCCCTCTGTAGGCTCCCTTTAGGTATTGAAATGGTGCAATGAGGTCACCCCACAGCCTTCTTTTCTCCAGGCTGAACAAGCCCAGCTCCCTCAGCCTGTCTTCATAGCGGACGTGCTCCAGTCCCCTGATCATCTTTGTGGCTCTCCTCTGGACCCTCTCCAACAGCTCCCTGTAACAATATATAGGGTAAAGCAACCAAGAATCAGATCTCAAGTGCTCCAGAACAAGTAGGTGTTATTGCAGAATCAGAGAATGGCTTTGATTGGAAGGGACCTTGAAGATCATCTAGTTTCAGCTCTCTGCCAACCACTAGATCAAGCAATAGATCGCGCTGCCCAGGGCACACCTACATCTGGCTTTGAACACCTCCATGGATGGGGCACCCAGAAGTTCTCTGGGCAGCTGGGCCAGAGCCTCACCACACTCTCAGTGAAAAATAGTCACCTAATCTAAATCTTCCGTCCCTAGGTTTAAAGCCATTCCCTGTTGTCCTATCACTATCTCAGTATAAATCTGTATGGTATTTACAATATAATATATAAATATACATAAGTATAAATGCTACTTAAAGACGAAGCTAAATCCAAAGCTAGTTTGCTCACATTCCAGCCTGCACACAGCCTTTATTAAAGATACAAACACAAATGAATTACATCTTCATTTTATTTCAAGTGATTAGAGAACTAGCAACAGCAATGCAGAGAATATGAATAAAAAAACTTTTGTGACTGTATTTCATTTGTTAAGGCATCCTACCAGAGCTACATACTTACCTTGAGTTTTGCCTGATAGAGGTTTCATGATTCCTAGAAGTATTTTGGCCTTGACAAGCAGAAAGAAGATCTCTTCTAAGAAACAGAATAAAATGTTTTCACTTTTCTGAAAAGTGGTATTTATTGATTGTTCTGGTGCTGTCAAATATAGTTCAGAAAAAATGTAAAGTCACCAACAGCATCAGATTAAGCTCTTTGATTTCCTACAAATCTTTCTGGGAAAAAAGAAAAACAGTACAGGTTTACAATCTGCTGGAGGGATTTTTAATTTTCTTTTCTTTTTTCTCATCATGTCTCAAAAAGGCAAGGGTGGTGTTACTGCAGTACTCCTGTTATCCCATTGGCATCCTGCATTCGCAGACTTTGCTGAGAGTGATGAGGCACAGGCTGGCAGGATTTGGGGTGTAACACTTCTACGTGGTGCACATTAGGACAGCAGGATCTCCTTCCAATGCCACCACATTGCATCATTGTTGTCATACACCTGGAACCAAAGGGGACATCTGTGCCTGAGACTCAGCACAGATCCGTAAGTATTCCCTACAGGCTTGCACTTACTTAATCAAATAATTTTGACAGGTTATGTGCCTGATAATTTTAAACTGAAACAAGGGAAATTTAGGTTGGATATTAGGAGGAAGGTTTTCACACAGAGGGTGGTGACGCACGGGAACAGGCTGCCCAAGGAGGCTGTGGATGCCCCATCCCTGGATGCATTCGAGGCCAGGCTGGATATGGCTCTGGGCAGCCTCGGCTGGTGGTTGGTGACCCTGCACATAGCAGGGCGGTTGAAACTGATTGATCATTGTGATGATCATAGAGATCATACAGATGAAAGTCTTAGTACCAGTCTGTGGTACTATGATAATTAAACCTCCTAACAAATCAACTCAAATCATGCACCAAAATTAAACCAACAAACAAAAAATAAACCACAAAACTCAATATTCCAGGAAAACGAAACAAAAAAAATCCCAGATTAATTACAAGTTTCCAGCATTCACACTGGCCTCAGTGTTTAAGGGGTTGAGTCAAAAAGCAAATAGCCTTTTCTTAATGCATTTCTTCCCCTACAATGTGATGTTTTATAAATATTTAATTTTGGGCAAAAGTAAACTCCCTTTGCAGAGGATATAAGAAAAACAAAAAGATTTTGTATTCTCACGGCACTTTGAGAGAACAGAAGTTCGTAGGATGTATATATTTAAACACAGTAGGTCACAAGTCAAAGATCAATCAGTCTATACCGCATTCATGAAATTACCAGCTAGGAAATATGAAAAGGTGTGCTGTGTTTTAAGACAAATGGGAAAATTCTCTCTTGTGAGAGTTTTCAGGATTGAATATGAGAATGAGGAGTAATTAGGTCTACTAAGATACAATTCCCCTATAGCTGAAACACTTAAAAATGTGATAAATAACTACCTGTAACTGGGTTCAGAGTTGAGACATTTACAAGACAAAAGCTGCTTTTAATGATATTTCTTTTGAACTCCCTATTTCCTATACTTGTATACTTCATGTGTATAGTGCCATTGATGTGGATATCATTTTAGGAATGCAGTCGAGAATAATTGGAAGCTGGCATCACTTCACTGAAAATCATGAAGCTTTATGGACGGAACTCAAGTTGGCTAACAGTATCTTCTAAAAGCCAAACAGTGTCTCATTCTGTACTTTTCCTTGCATCACCATCTCTTCTGACATCCAGCCACATGGCAGGTGGGGGTAATTAATGTCTGGAAAATGCTTTACAATCCAGGATGAAAAAAAAACTTAAAAACAATTACTTGGAACAACTTCAGAAACAGTCACTGAATGCTCACTAATTTTACTTCCAGTCTGAATATTCCATGGGCAATTTACAGTGCTCATTACCCACCAGATGAGGATCATTAGCTGCAGCCAGAAGCTGTTTGTATTAGCTTGCATTATTGTATTAGTTTGTGTTATCATTTACCTACTATATGAGGAAAATCTTACTCAAAGGTAAGAAAAGTAAGCAAAGAGTTTGCAAGAGCTTTAAACCCTTCTCACCCTATCATTCTCCTTATAGAAATATTGGTCCTACTCTGAGAATCCTTCCTAGCACAAGTGACATTATAAATCCAATGGTTATACAGAGAATATTTGAACACTTTATTTCAGGAATGTTATCTATGAATAATTGGCCTATTTATTTTCATAATTACATCCTCTTAATTCTTATCAAATGCAGTCTCAGACCCAGAGAATCTGAACCATTTCCATTTTTCATCAACAGCTCTTTAGTATAGTGCAGCATAGGAGAGGTGATACTGTTACAGTTAATGGAGAAACTGCATATTTTATTCCAACTAGATGGGGCTTCTAGCAGTGTCTTCAATGAAATAAGGACAAAATATATATTTATATGAAGTCATTTCATCCACCACCAGTCTGTGGTCATTCCAAGCTGCTGCCCTTCTAGACATGCTGCAAAAGCACCTTTGTGAGGATGCCCTCTTGAGTGATGGATCACCACAAATGCCTAATTGAATCACATTTTAAACACTGGAGGGTATTAGCTCATCTTGAGCACAGCGTGTTAGCGTGCCTGCATTTAAGTAGGCAAAGTTTTTGGTAGTGTCCAAGTCACTCAGACACATAAGTCTTTGTTGAAATAAGGCAGCTACTTTTGAAAGAACAGCAACGTTCAGGTTGTTGTGCATTGCCTGAGAAAACCCCCTGGAGAGCAGTTTTCACCAACACAGACTGAAGACTGTAACTTTGCATCACTCAATAACCTTTCATAGCTTTATTACATCACCATTAATCTCCTTTTTTAAAACCATCTATCCATCCTCTCAGTTGATGGAAGATATTTCCTCATTATTGCACATTATTGCTAGGAATACCCCATCTGTTGCACAGAAATTGCCATCACTCTACAATATAACCACATTCTACTGCTGTATGCTTAAGGGAAGAACACCTTTGGGCTTTTAGAGCATCTTAGCTGTTCCACATCTCCTCTTTCAGCCTAAGACTGCCTCACTAACTGCATTAGGCTGATTTTCAGACGGGTTTTGCTGTCTTTTCATTTTCATCAAACAAAGCTGTCCCTCATAAAAGATTCCTTAGAAACTGTTTTGTCTATCCTATGGTACCTGGCTGCACAACCAGAAATGGAAGGCTGAATATAACACCATGACAAACACAAATGCCTTTTTGATATAGAGCTTTCCACAGAGAAGGTGAACTACTAGTCCTGCCTCTCCCTCAGCAGCAGGAACAAAACTGAACAATGGCATTTGTGGGCTCATGGTCCAAGTCTCCTCATTGTCTCTGCATTTCTGTGGAAAACCTTCCTTTAACACCGTTGTCAAAGAGTAAGTCGGCCTTAGTACTCCATCCCAACACTGTACCCTCATAGGTGGGAGAAACAGCAATTTTATGAAAAAAATATCATATATTCTCTAGGCAGTAGTCAGGACTGACAGGGATCAGTCACCTTCCATCCAGATAACAAAGGAAGAGCCAACCACTCATGGCTAAGCTGCAATTGGAATGTTTTCTGTACTGAATAGAGGAAGAGACAAACCATGCCAGCTGCTTTGCAGGCAGGTCCCCCATGTTTGTTCCATTTCTACTGGGTAGGTTTAGAAACTTTCTGTCTGTGGATTCTCCTTCCGAACATGGAATCCTCTAAAGTCTGGGAAACTTCAGCTATCCTGGCAGAGTCTGTGCAGGGCTGTTTCCAGCCATCAGGCAGAAATGTGCTAGAAATTCCAATTATACTGAAGGTCTCTAGACATAGGCCAAGAGCCATTTTCAATAGACAGTTTGCACCAGCCCACTCCATTTTGGAGAACATGGCTAAGAAATTTTTGAGAAGGAGTTAGATGGTGTGGCCAAACCAACAGCAAGGACCACTCTCACTGAGTGAGGAGAATAAACAACCAAGACCCAGGGCAGGGGGTAGAGCATGGTTTGATTAATTAACACAGATCACCAACTAGCCTTTAGCACAGCTCTCAGATATTATCCCTGGATAAACTATATCATGCCAAATTCTATGAGACTGGTAGGCCTTGGACTTCTACTGTAGAAATGTTGGCAAAAGTCATAGCAGACTTCTTCCTCAATTTGTACCCTACAGATTAGAAAGCAAACAACACAACTTCATACGGATCTTGATTGCAAGAGGCAAACTCTCCTGTTCCTCATTATATCATTTCTTCCAAAGGAAACATTACAAAATTTCCATTGTGGGATTTTCCCCTTGTTATGGGAGTGGGATATGGTGGGAGGAAAAGTTTGATGGACTGTGTGATCTGTAGTACCCTACCAAATGTCTCCTTCACAAGCCAGGCAGCACAGAGAGGGTATGAATTAGGAGTAGGGTTTTATTCAAGCTATCAACCTTCTCTTGTCTTTTGTTGGGTGAGTGGGATCAGAGGCAGATGATCTGGTACTGCAGGTGAGTTTTCAAAAGAAAATGCCCTCCACAAACCATCATCAAGAAGTCCTTGTGTAGGCATGTAAGTATCCCCACAGCTCTAAGAAACAGTGATAGCTGGACTTTATCTCAGCCATTTATCTCATAAATGGTTTAAATGCGGCAATAACAACAGTCATTAAACCTCCTAAGTGCCTATAAACCAGATCTCAGCCTGAGGTCAGGCTGCCTTTCTAGTTCTTGAATTTACAAGCAACTGTACGTTAAAACGTTCTAACTAGTAAATTAACCAAGAAATGTTTGCACAATGTGTTTGGTTACATACCCTGTATTTTAGTACAAACAAACAAATAAATAAAATAGAAACGTTTAGTGCAAGGTTTTCTTATCCAGAGCTACTGTGAACTTCATTGATTTACTCTGCAGAGCTAATACATATTCACTGATTCCCGAGTTGCAATTTCCTTGAGGTTTCCACTGCAAACATTCTGAGGTGGTGGAGGAACTTTCCTGACACTGGGTAAGCCACCAACTTATGGCAATAAGGTTGCTCTCACAGAAACACAGGATGGTTGAGTTGAGAAAGACCCTAACCTCATCTCCAAGAGTATGATTTTTTCAGGAAAGACTCACCAGTGGTTTCACCTGCATTATTCAGAGCTTCTGTCTGCCCTCCACCACCTCCGCCACAACACACCGCTATGCAAACCCAGTAGCAAGGTCACTGACAAGTAGGTTTTTCTGTGAGTTACTTCATTAGTCAAATTCATAAAAGTTATACATCTCTGCATGCTAAGATACTCTTGTGGAGGTTAAAAATACTATTGATCTTTTATATGGAACCATTTGATTTCTTAGATTTTATGGAAGAGAGCAAAGCAGTGGGAGAAAGATGTGGGTTGCCTTTCCCCTCTACAAGCCATCCGAGGGAAGGTGAGCCTCTTGGCAAGGAAGGCACCAAAACTTTCGTTAAAAAAGTATTGATGTACTTGCAAATTATCTGTTTTGTGAGCCATTTGGGATGTAAGAAATATTTACACAAAACACACAAATATGTTGTTGTATATGTGGATAACAAAATGAGGAAGTTTCTGTAAAAGCAAAGTTTGTTTCTCAAGGCCTTTTTTTAAATGAAGTTACCTAAGTATACAAAATGTTATGTACTATATTTTTAATACACATGAAGTATTTGATAGAAGAGGTTTATGTTTCACTCTATATCAAAGTTCCTGTCATGCTCACTGCTGTGTCACCTCAAGGGCTTTCCCTTGAGGTAATATATGAACCTTTCTGACACATGACATGACCCTTTCTTATATGAGATTTACTTTTCCAGCATTTTCCTTGAGGAGAAAAGCAAATCAGGTGGACTGACTTATTTTGAAGCAGTGTTTTGTGAGCATTATGTGTTGAGGAGTTTGTTTGTATTTAATAGGTAATTTTACGATGACAACAAGGTCTGTAATGTTCCCTGGCCCTTTAGGGAGCTTCAACCGCCTCAGAATGATTTTTTTTTGTGAATTCTGCTCAGACAAGTCCTCTCCTTATCACAAAGGTACACCAAAGGGGGAAAGTTGGCAACAACAATCTGCATGGCTGCAGGAGCCTGTAAGCAGCCTCCTGCATATCCTCAGCCTTGAGCCATAAAGCACTGCAGCAGTAAGGGCTGAAAGAGTGCAAAAAGGCCAGGTGGTCTCCTGATAGCTGCACAGGTGGGGAAACATGTTCTGCTACTTACTAAGAGGTGGTGAAGTGCTGCATGCTCCATTCCTGATTGGCATTTTGATGCCTTCCAGCTAAGAAGTGGCCAGGATATGAAGTAAGGGATATTTAGTTAGTTGGGAGGTTGGAACTAGATGATCTTTATGTTTCCTTCCAACTTAAGCCATTCTATGATTCTAAGCACTCTAAGCAGGGCAGGCTGCAGTCTCTCATCCACCTGGAAGAGAAAGGGACATGGAATTGAAACAGATACCCAGAGCAGTGAGAAATGCAATAGCCATCAGCCACAGCTGAATCCGAGAGGACATAGCATTACAGAGCTGCGTGACATGGTAGCCAGTCACAGTATCCTCAGTGTGAGCACAGTAAATCCTGTCCAAGGTGACCCACTTACACTAGCTGGACAAGAAATGGACTAGAAAAGTCCTATGGTGGCAATTAGTATTTTTTTTTCCTTGCTTGAGTAGCCTTAGTACTGACAATTACCAATGAGATGTGTTAGGAAACCTGTTGTCTGCAATTATCATCCGTAAGTGAGCAAAACTTCCGTCAGCTTTGTCTCTGGTTGCTGTAGAAAGAACAAAGGGGATTTTTTATTTCCTGGAGTGATTTTACTGCAAATCTCAAAGAAAAGATAAATGCAACACTGCCTTTCTTTGCCTTGGCTGAATCTGCAGTGTGTTTGCACTCTGCGACCTTGCAAGGAGGTGGGGGGTGAGGGGGTGTCACTATTTCTTACAGCAGCACCTTTGCTCAGAACAAACACATTTCAGAGCATGCAGACACTCTCAAACCACACGGTAGGTGTACACACACCTATCTGCCTTATGTAGGGAGCTTCTTCCATTCCAAAAGCACTTTATCTCATGTCATGCAGCTATCCTGGCTATGTCAACACCAGAGCTAGAAAGACCAACAAGCTCCAGAGCTGGAGGCAATGTTTGGGCAAACTGATTGGCTCATTGATTGAAATACTGGGACAACACTCTGCTTGGACATGAAGAGTGGTGCTGGTAGCCTTTGAGATATCCATGGGTTCACCAGGGTCAAACCAGCCCTTGGCAGCTCTCAGCAGCATTTGCTTTGCCATAGTGCTGTGGATTTTCTGGATTTACATTGGAGAACACATTGGAGGCATAGAGCAGCGAGGCTGGATAGCACGATGGTATTCTGTGCACATCAGCCAGGGTGGGATGGAGCCTTGGGTTCACTAGATTATACCATCAAGTATACCACTGATAGCATCTTCCTGAGTAAAACAGAATTCCTGGATATGTTTCCATAATGGAAAGTTTTCTTTGATCTGCAAAACTGGAAATTAATTTGTCTCCTATGTTTTATGGTCCTCAAATGCATTTATTACTTCCACTATCTGTGTCCATCCTGAGGCAGAGGTGTTTGGCACTGCATCTCCACTCTCTTCCTCCAGCACTGCAGTGACTGGTGCATCCCTACAGCAGGCATTGCACTTTTTTAACCACAGCTGTATATAACAAAGTCTTACTAAAAGAATTTGGGCACGCTACAGGGAAGGCAAAAATAGTAAATAAAATTCTCCCTTTTGTGTATTTAAGGATTAAAAACCTACCAGCCCTATCCATCACTGCCAGATTCTAAGACTGGCTTCTTCATTTAGTTATTTTAAACTGGCTATTCTTGGAATATGTTACTGATGTATACAAAGGACCCATTTAGACTGAAGAACATCATTGTTGTTTCATTAATCAGCAAACATTCCTCTGTCAAACTTCTGTCAGAGTAATTGGAGTCAAATCTAATTAACTTCCACTTGAAATAAACAATGGACATCTGGTTGAATTAGGTGATGAACCTCAATCATAATGTGTATGTATTCCAATTGTCCCGGTTGATACATTATGCTAATGAAGACATTGCCCTTCATAGCTGAAATACTGAAATGGGTGTAGTTCTAGCTAGAAAGGAAAAATACATTTCAGTTGAAGTTACACCATTCCATCAGTTGGAATAATACGTGCAATGACAGACCCTTGCTGGTTAGTATTTTGTTAAATAAATAAATAAGCTCTGAATTTTTGATGAAAAAACATTAGCTATTCTGTACTACATGCTGAATGAACAAGATGTAACTAAGAACATTAATAATTCAACCAATGTGCCAAAATATAAAATAAAATCCCTAGGGAACAGGGAGGGAGACTAAGGAAATGGACCTGTGCTAGAAATGTATATGAGGACACATGCTGGGTCTGGCTGATGATTTCCTGCACAGCAGCCAAGTAGTTCTGGATTTCAACAGTGTCAAAAACATGCAAGTGTGAACAGTACAGTGAGATTTTGTTTCCTTTTTTTTTTTTCCATGCCAGTGAGGAGGTTGGGTTTGCACAAGAACGTGGGAAGGGACACAGCTGGAAACAGTGTGATGGAGACCAGAAGTGGCTGAAAGTCTGCCTGACAATTGGAAGTAATGAACAGATTCCTTGTTTTGCTTTGCTTGCAAAGTCTGCACCACTTTGCTTCACCGATTAAGCTGATGTCTCCCAAATTGCATTTTCATGAAAGAAATGGTGAAACAAAAAGATCAGTCAGGTGTACAACAGCATGAATCCCTTAATGGCATGTTCATTATCATTTCTTATGGCCAAATACTGTTTGCTTTTCTTTCCAAAATAGCCTATGCTGACAAACAACTCTTCTTGGAATTAATTTCTGTGCAGGGTTGAGCTCCAATTGCTGCAGCAAGGCAGGTTCAGGTATGGCATAAAGTGAGCGCCCTGGGTGCATACTCATAGGTTGGTTTGGTACACAACAGTGTGGAGGGCAAAGGACACCCTCTTACACATTGTCTCTCTAGTGTGCAGCTTCAGAGTCCTGGCATCACTGTGGCTTCCAACAGGGAACATATTTCTGGGATGTTTTCTTGCCTGACCTTGTGTGGGCTTGAAGACCTTCTAGAACACTGGGGTGTCCTTTTGCATCCCTTAACGTGCCACTTCCAAATTAGGTCATGACTGCATTCTTTACTGGCAGCATACATAGTCCTTCAGCACAGGAGCTGAGTGCTTTGTATATCCAGATAACAAATTTCCAAAACATTCTTAAAGATATTTATTCTATTAAATTGATAAATAGCAGTGGAAACTTCTACAGGATTATATATATTATTTCAGAGGAATTACAAGGATAAAATGAAAATATCCTTACATATACCCTTTGCAATTCCAATGGAAAATGCTTTCACAATATCAGGTCACACCATGTATTTAGCTGGGAGATGGGAATAAAAGCCATCATTAACTATTAGAACACAATTCTGATAACAAAATTTTCTGTTTATCTGTGTTTATTAGTAGTATTCGACTGCTGTAGCAACAGGCACACTATAAATGTGCAAAATCACAAAAAGAAATATTCCTAGTTTCATTTGAGCTTTGCAGAAGTAAAGACCATTCCTGCACCCTAGTGCTCAATCTTTTTTCGAAGTGTAACCATGTAGAGTTTTCATTCACAGCTTATTTATCTTATGATGAATTGTTTAGATTATCATATTTTGAAATGGACTTTATTAAATGATACTTAATACTTAAATAGCGCTTACTCCTTTCCCTTGGCATGTAAAAGTACATGTATTCACAGTGGTATTTGAATTACTTCATCATATTTCCACACTTCACTGTAAGCAAGCTGTTGGCCAGAATCATGGCACGTATGTGTTGCAAACTCTCAATACTTAGATCTGCAAGTCCAGTAGACAGGATTATAATAACAGACAAACCAAGAGAGTGGGAGACTTAGGTGGGACCACACAAAAAAACTAAATCTATTCAGTGTGCGTAAGTAGCATTGGAATTGGTTGCCATTGTGGTATCCACTACGACGCTTTTTAAAGAAAAGTTTAAACAGCTGTTTTTCAGGAATACCATCAGTAGTAGAGCTAATCCTGCCCTTGGACAAGGGATTGACTTTATGAGGTTTTACGAGGTTACTTTTGGAATCCAGCCTTTTCAAAAAGTAAATGTTTATGAAATGTTGATATTAAGCCCTCTGCAATGTTTTGAGTCTGTTTTGATTCAGCTTCTATTGTTTGTCTCTCCTCCGAACCTATCTTCATAGCTCTGGTTTTGCTGATATATCGCTGCTGGCTTCAATGAAGATTATCCTGATTTACATTCAGTGAGACTCAGAAAACAGATTTGTTAAGGGCAAAATCTGGTATGTTGTCTTCTTCATGTCTATTGGATAATGTAGAAAGAGCTAAGATGGAACAGCTTGATGGTCTAGCACGCAGAAAAAAAACTACAGAAATAAGCTATTAACAGCAGAGAACATAATCAGTAGTATATTTGGGAAGCTGGAAAGGATGTTATTATCTTTACAAGAAAGGCAGATATTTTCCCCTCTCTCATTGCTTAATGTGTTTTTAGAATCTGATCATCTTGGAGGACCTACAGTATGGTTTCTTACCCAACATAACTCTTGCTTCAGCTAAGTGCAGGAGGGAGAACAACCTGAAATGTCACAGGGACTGTGGGCTCCTGCAGTACAGACATCCTTTACATGCCTGGAAAGCAATCCTGAGCCCCATAGTATTGGTAACCACAAATGTGTTCAGATGTTATCCTGAGCAGAGGTGTTCATTATTTTTCTTGGATAAACTGCAGATTTTCTTCTTTTGACTTGGAAGGCCAACCTGGGAAGGAACTATGAGGTTACTGCACCCAGGATGGGCACATGCTGAGGTGATATTTTGGGCATCTGCTTAGTGATGTAGAAAAAATAAAAATGGTAAGAAGTCTCTACTAGCAATTAATTTCATCTGATTAGAAATACTTCCAGATTAATGGACATTTCAAGATAAATGCATGAAGCAGACTCAAAGAGAAGCTGATAGGGTGAAGGAAGCCAGCTCTTCCAGCCACAGGGATTAGGAAGGGAGTACTTGCTAGTACTGCAAAGGCACATTGCAATTCACCTTTCCTGAAAAACACATTAGCTAGAGAAGAAAGAGTGAAAGCAAACAGGGCATTGAAGGAGATTTCGTCATGCTTTTGGCACTGATAACTCATCAGTGCTCAACATCCTGTAATCCTGAGAATGCTGATGGTGCAGGCAGATAGAAAGTCTTTGAACTTGATGTTTTCCTGACCCTTATCATATACCCAGCATGTGATAAGCATGTGGAAACCCTCTTACATTAGATAACTGCAATTGTTCCTTGCTCTCAGTAGGAGAGCAAACCTCCCTTGTGGTTTGGGCCATGGGGAACCCCTGGGAATTCCTGAGATCTGGAACCTGGCAAATATACTTATTATAGAATCTACTGCACTGAATGAATACATCTAGCAAGTAATCATGGAGAATTAAAAACTATCAGCTCCTCACCACTTACAAGGGACTTTTGTTTGTTTTGATGATTCTAAGACCATCTATCCTAATTCTCATCAGTACAAGGTATCACAGTTGTTTAATGTAGTGGAGGTTCAGGTTGGATATTAAGACAAACTTCTCAGAAAAAAATGTAAGCCATTAGACCAGGCTGCCCAGAGAAGTGGTAGAGTCACTATCCCTAGAGGTGTTCAAGAAACACTGAGATGTGGCACATGATTAGTGGACATGGGTTGGATTGAATGATTTAATGGCCTTAATGATTCTAAGATTCTGTGATTCTAACCAGTATTAAAAGGTTCAGCTACGGAAGATGGATACTAAGGAAACATGGTTCCCTCATTTGCTGCCTGGCTTAAGTTGGGCCTTTGTACAACACAGAAAGTGCCTTCTACTAGGATATAAATGCTATAGAGTAATAGGAGGTAACAAAATAAAAATAAAATAAAATAAAAAATTAGCTCATTCACTTCCAATGACCAGTGGCCCAGTGGCAACTCAAGAGAAGTACAACCTCTGTCCAGAGAGATACTGCTCCCATCCCTTAAACGAGTGTGAGTAGGGATAGATCCAGAGTCCACCCTTTTCAGTTGTTGAAGCGCATTGCTTGCACCTGAGCTCTCTGGGTTAGCTGTGCCTTCTCATCTGGTGCTAAAATGATTCAGGTTGTGACCTGAAAATTCTGCTGCAGTCTTAAATATCAGACCTTGTCACCGAAAAGAGACATGTAGGGATCATAGAAAGACAACTTAGGGAAAGTTTTGTATTTTTAGCAGAACTTTCCTGAGACACCAGAGGCAGAGGGTTGAGAAAACACTAGTTCTGTGTCTGTCTTTGGATGCACCCAGTGAGGCAAACCTCACTGTCATGTAGACCATCTGGGTCACAGCAGGCACAAATGCCCCAGCCAGGAATCCTTAGCTGGTATTGCTAATCACAGAATCAGAATCACAGATTGGCAGAGGTTGGAAAAGACCTCAAGAGATCATCAAATCCAACCCCCTGCTAAAGCAGGTACCTTACAATAGGTTGTACAGGTTGGAGTATGGACAGGTCTTGAATATTTCCACAGAAGGAGACTCTACAACCTCCCTGGGCAGCCTGTTGCAGTGCTCCATCACCTTTACTGTAAAGAAGTTCTGCTACGTTTGTGTGGAACTTTCTATGTTCAAGTTTTAGGCAATTGTTCCTTGTCCTATTGCCATTTTTGTGCTGAAGTGAGGATGAGTGTTCATCATTCATTTCGTTCTGATCAATTCAATTCCCTGAGCAGCCTGGTCTAGCATTAAATGGGGAGGTTGGTGGCCCTGCACGTGGCAGGGAGGTTGGAGATTCATGATCCTTGAGGTCCCTTCCTACCCTGGCCATTCTGTGATTCTGTGACCATCTTATGACAAATTCCATCAGTGTCATTTTGGCAATGACTGGTATCAGAGAGGCTTTCACTGCAGGTGCCTTACCAACTAAGGTTGGTAGATGTTTGATGACAGCTGAGATATCTTGGTGATAGATCATTTTGGCTGAGGTGGCAGAGCAGAGAGAAGGATGAGGCAGAAGACCAAGGAGAGATGAGGCCCTGCATCTTGGGTACTTGGAAGCTTGAACATATCCCAGATGAGGAAGCTTGATAGCCTTTTTGAGTCAGCTTATGTAGCCTGGCACAAAAATATGCCTTTTAAAAATTGTGCTCCTTTCCTAAATCAAAGAAGATTTTTTTTTCTAAGTTGTGCTGAGTCTTCACATGAATGGCAGATCTTCTACCCTGGGATTTTCTTATTCCCTTTCTCTTGAACTTTCTGTCAGGATGGGTATAAACAATAGCTTTGCTGTTTTACAGCAAAAATACAAAGGATTGGTTTCTGATGCTGTTAACAACCCACAGATTACTAACATCCATTTATTAATAATATTCTGAGAGGAATTACACTTCTTTTCCAACACAGGGTTTCATTAAGGCCTCCTCTGTTATTTGAACTTCAGAAACAATAATTTGCAAAGAAATCTTTAATGAAAATAAAGGAGTCTTTTTTTTTTTTTTTTTTTTTTTTCTGGAAACATAGGAGAAGAACAGACAGCTTGTGGGAACAGCTCATTTTTCTGTAATATTATCCCTTTAAGTAAAACTTTAGTATGCATGAAAACTGCTAAATTGCTCACTCTGGATGCACAAAAGACCGAGCCTGGCCAAGTCTGTGGCTGTAATGTTAATTTTACTTGGAAAATAATCTTTGTTTTTTAGTTTAAATGTAATTTCACCATCCTTTGTACTTTGTCTTCAAAGCCTGTAGGGGAACTTTTTAAAGACAGGGAACAAAACTTCTCTATGAGCACCTATTTGACTGGGAATTATAAATATTCAATACGACAATTCTCATAAATGAAAATCAAAAGAGATTTAAGATTCTTTAGTGCAAATTATTAAAATCAAACAAAGAAAGTATTTGGAATGGCAAACAAAGAGAAACCAGGTAAAACTTCCCAATCAGCCACTGAAATTCATTCCCTCCCACTACCCTAGAATTTCTAACACTTATAAAGAAAATACATGATGAAAGATGAAAGGAAAAAAAAAAAAAAGAATAATAAACTTCAATTGCATATAAAAGGAATAAGTGGGAGTATGGGAACATGTTTGTAACTATTTTCTTATTGCTAAGTAGGGCAAAGTGACTCCAGAAAGTGATGGGATTATTTAAATTGCACTCATATTTTGTTGATTTTTAAAAACAAATTTTTCTTGCAGAGCAAAATATCAAGACTGACCAACTTCTAGAGTACTGAGGATCAGAAAGACAGGTTTAGGTTTTATAATATTATTTTGCTTCTGAATCAGTAACAGCATAGGATTAATTCACTAAAACTACATGTATTTATGCTTAAGCTCGTAAACGTAGAATACTGCTGTATTCAGTGGACATAAGGAACACTTGCGGAATGCAAGTCTGCTAGAGCCCAGAAAATTCCACACTTTTCCCAGATCCTTTTTTATTCCCACTTACCATTTACTAAGCTTCTCTTCAGCTCACCACCTTCTCTTAAGCCCTGTTCTCTAATGAGAGATCTGCTGGGAAGCACACCAGATAGATTACTGAATTCAATATAAATACAGGAAGAGCTGGTTGACATTTAAGGAGACTGACCTTTTGACAGACAAGACAGTGTGTGATTGAAATGCTGCCTCGTTTGAGGTTTTAAGGAGTTATTCTACATAATAAATAATGTATAAAAGAAAAGGCATTTGGAAAGCATGGAGTGAGCTCCTCATATCTGGTCTGGTTCCCAAGCAGAGGCCCACTTCTATACCTTTCAAACTTCTATGTTATTTAACTCGAATGTGAATCTTGAAAGATTTTTTTTTTTAATAACTGCCTCATCAAGAGATATTTTCAGCACTTTAGCAAATTTTGAACAAGTTAGAAAAAAACATTTATAACTTTGTCACTTTTAATTCCCCTTTTAGGTTGCTTACACCATGTGTTTTATCTTTATGACCTCTAGTTCAAAGGTCATTGCTACAAACTTCTTTAAAACATTACTTTGTTCAGTCAGAATAAACAACAATGTTATTGTAAGCTTCTGTAAACCTATTCCCATAGAATACAGAGCATCTGAAAGGACTTTTTCAGAAAAAATATTTGAAAGAAGAGACAATAGGATTGTATGTAGAAAACATTTAGCATTTAAAGACTGCTAACATTCTTAACTCAGACATATCTCATGTTCCCCTCGTTTTCACTTATGAATAGTGGGTGGATCAGTCAGCTGGGCACTCCCACATCTTGCACAAACAATTTCAATTAGTTTCGTTTTCAATCCAATTATAATCCAAAGAGTGAAAAAAGACGTAAAATGAATGAGAACAACATGTTAAAATCATGAAAAGTACTTCCACAGTTTATCTTTTAAGGTCTGCTCTTTTTCATACAAAAATAGTTTATATTTCTCCAGTTGGCTTCAGGGTCCCAGTCTGTGACCAGGGAAATAAGGAGTAGTTCTGATTAAAATTATGCCAATTAAAAATAGCAGTAGATACAATTGAAATCTACATGTTTTTCCAATCGTGAAACATCTGACCTTTTAATAATTGCTAACTGTTTCAGCTGGCAAGTTTAGGAGTGTGATGTACGGTTCTAACTAAGCAATAGTGTAATGAGCGCTTTATACAGCCTTCCCTGAGATCATTTCATTTAACAAAAACTTTTATAACCATACTTCATAAAAATACATCTTTTTTTTTTCTTTTTTTTTTCTTTTTTTTAAATTATTGGTCTCCTGTACTTAACATCCTCACAAACTCCAGCTATCATACTACACTGAAGTGGCTTTCTCGTGTCACCCACAAACGAACCTCAGTCCAACCATTCCACCACATTTTATCTTTTTATCTTTATTTCCTTTTCAATTTAGAGATCAATTACCAGCACTTTTAAAAACCAGTCAGTAAAAAACATGGTGACAGGTACAATTTCAAACTTCACAGACCACACTCAGAAACTCATTGCTGAAAATTTTCTATATGCTTCAACTCGCACTTCAAACAGAATTGTCAAATATTTTATAGATTAATATGATTCAGAAAGTGACTGGAGATATTTAGATCAAGTAAAACAAAGAACTGTTTGAAACGTTTTCTGACAGCTCTGTGATCAGCATCCCTTTAATTCACTTTGGTAGTTATTGGCTGCTTGAATGTATTTGAGTTTCATCCTGGTTTTTTCTAGTTGGATTTGTAGAATCACAGAATCCCTAAGCTTGAAAAAAACACTATGATCACTAGTCAAACCACCAACCCAACCCCACCATCCCCACTGATCATGTCACTTGGTGCCACATCTCCATGTTTCTTAAATGCCTGCAGGGATGGTGACTCCACCACCTCCCCGGGCAGCCTGTGCCAGTGCCTCACCAAGGTCCCCTAACAAAGATTCCCTTGGGCTCCCTCTCATCCCTACTTAGAGAGCTCAAGTTATGATGTTTGTTTGTGGACTTCAATCTCTAGGATTCAGGTTTTCAGAGACTCTCTTTGGCACTGCATAGCGTTTCTTGGAGGACAGTTACGACAACATTTTAGATTTAGCTCAATTTTTAAACTGCAAAGATGCAGAGGACAGTTGCTTAGTTGCTTTACACGCAATTAGACAGCTGGTGAAAATTACCTTCCCATGAGAGTGTGTGGCAAACTGCAGTTCCTGATGTACAGATACAAGTTCAGGTTTCACTGTAAGTAAACATTTCCTCTATTAATTAACATCAGCATCACTGAGGAGTAGATTTGGCCCATGTCCTGAACCATTTCATATTAACATAAAAAAGCAAAACAATATTTTTTCTCATGCTCAGATTATTTTCTCACTTCCCGAATTTTATGTTATCTGTGGATTTGAGCATAATTAGGGTTTCCATCGCTTTATCCACTGCCAGTAGAAACAGAAGGGCTTTTATTCCGTAATGGCTTGTTTTTCATGTCCATGAAAATGATTGCATTCCTTTTATGGGCACTCACAGAGGGGGAGAAGAAAGTGAAAGAAGAATAATTCCTGTCTATAGATTTGGAAGCACCAGAAATGTCAGAAATGCTGCGACCTAAACACCTAGAGTTTAAAAAAAAACACAAGTGAAGATCTCTTTACCTTATGGTGGTTCCTGCTCAGCTGCATTATTCCCAGTTATCTCTAGAGGTGTGGGGATAGCTCTCTGAGCAGCTGTTTCTACAGCTGCAACAGCTGCTAATGCACAAAAGCCAAAGAGCTTTTAAATCCAGTGTGCAATGGGACAGAGCTCATCTTCCATAAATTTCTGCCTTTTCAAAACTGCACCTAAATTGCTTTTGGAGTGGACTTCTGTTGATTCCTGCTAGCCCAGACTTTGCATGGCAGATTGCACCGAGACACTCTCTGAGCAGCTTATAAAAGCGGCGTTATATCGAGGCGCAGACCTTCATGAGCATTTACTGTCTCTCCCATTTAGGTTGATGGGAGATGGATTCCGGCCTTACTGGCAGTTTAGGACATTGGCAAGGCAGGTTCAGCAGAGAGCAGGAGCATTCCATTGGTTTTAAATCACTTCTAAATGCACTGACAAAGCAAACAACATCTGAAAGGACCTCGCAGGTTAATGATTGCATTATCAATTCAGGTGCCAAAACACAACACCTAAAAGCAATTTCTAGACAGGTCTGCCCAATTAGAAGAACAACAGCAAAAAATTTTTCTAAGTGAAGGGAAAGCCACAAATTTTCATTTAGGGTCAAACAACACAAAATGATTCCAACAATGATGCTGTACTTTACCTTGAGGACTATGTAGTATTCCAGCCACATACATTCAGAGATAGGCAAACAGCAGTTGAGATGAGATGATGGAGCTGAATGAGTTTTGAAACAGATTAACATATTAATTAAACAGATTGCTTAGCTTCATCTTCCACCAAAAGAGAAAAAAAGATCCCACCACTGAGCAAATTGGTGGAGCTGTAGGTGCCCCTGTTTGTTACAGGGGAGTTGCACTAGATGGCCTTTAAGGGTCCCTTCCAACTCAAACTGTTCTGTGATTCTATGACCTGGCACATTTTGGGTGGCTGTCGCCATTCTGGTGTCTGCAGGGTAAGACCAGTGTCAGAAGCACTGAGGCTCCAGTATTGAGAATTTAATTGCTAAAAAGTGTTTTTCCAACAAAAGCAATTGACTAGATTCATGAATAGCCCTGGAATGAGCAAATGACTATTTTTTTGATAGCAAATAAAAAGTTTGATGAAGAAAACACAAAGATTTTAGAATGCACCACGCAGAATCTGCATTCCAAAGCTTTTCTGCTACCATGGGTAAAACGCCAGCAAAAACTGAATCTGAGCTGATGCCAGAGAGGAAATTAGAGGCTGAGTGCCTCATTCCTGCATCCTGGCACACTGTCTTGCTGTGATTTCAAAAGGTGGGGATTGGCAAATCATTCACAATTGTGTTGTTAAAAGGTTATTTATTCAAATCTATATCGATTCTAGCAACAGCAACCCAAGTAATATCAATATTGCAGATTAGAGGTAGCAACAATGTACCTTCTGTATTTAGCACTGAGAGGCTCACATTAACTGTCTGGTAATAAAAGCATCCTGGGTGAGACTCGAGCTGTGCTCTCTCTCCTTGCCTGGGAAATGGCTGAGAGTGTTGATCACTGCCCTGACCACTCAGTGAGCTGCTGAGGAAATATTCAGGTAGACATAATGCCTGGACTGAGCTTTGTTGTGATTTCTGTCAGAGATAACATTTTCTATCTGCATTTACCCTCAATGGCACATACAGTTCATTGGGAAATCCACTGAAGGCTTCAAAATGCCAGAGCTATCATAGAGACCATCCATGCAAGGAGCAGCACTTCTAGCCCTTGGTAAGGAGTCAGAGACCAAAACACCCACAGAAAGAAGTGAAGGACAATTTCTCTCCAAACTCTCCCACTCTGAGCTCAGCAGAGGTGCCTGATGCCAGCCCTGGGGAAGCAGTGGGGCCTCAGCCCTCCCAAGGGTCTCCACCCCAGGTCTCACATCACTGCCTCCCCAGCACACACAGCCTGAGACAAAGAAACACATAGGCCCGGAGTTCTATGTGCTCAGATAACATCAACTTCTGCATCAGCACCTAAATTAAATGAGAAAAAGTTACCTGCAGGAGTAAAGCTAACTAGGATTAAAGGGCTTAATTGGAGAGAAATCGTGTTCTTCTATCTGTGACTGAAGTTGAATTTTTGTCTTTCAGATACTCTTCTGTTTAATCTTCTCCAGACGTGTTAAGATAGAAAAAATAAAAATGACAAGAAGGAAAAAAAAAATGGAAAAAAAAAAATCTAGAGCTGAACTTCAGAGAGTGTTTCATCACAAAGTCTTAGGGAAAATAAAAAGCGCTCTTTGTAGGTGGCAGGTATCTCACCTGAACCCGCTACGGATCAGCGGGAGGTTGGTTCTGACTATTTGTTTTTCATTTAAACAGCCTTTATTTGTTTCTGGCTGTCAAAAAGCAATCAATTAGAAAGAAAAACAAAGGAAGAAGAGAGTGCTGGGAAGTGGAAAGTACTTTAGTGTGGAAGAGCATGGCTGTGTGGGTAAGGAGTACATTCTGCTGCAGTGCAAAAATATCAGAGGAAGGAGGTGAATTTGTGTATCATAATGTAGTTGTGTTTCTAAGATTTATTTTTACAGATGCACTGCTACAAAGAAATTGTGAAAAGGTAAAACACCACATTTTAGAGTCTCTTTTTCCCAGTAGATTTGCAGGAGCACAACCTTAAAAATCATTCTCAGCAGCAGATTTGCCTTGGACCTGGTCAGGTTGCAAGGAAGTGTAGTGGTCAGGGTAGGGTTTTCTGCTCCCACAGCCCATCCAAAAGAACTGGAACACAATGTCCTCTGCAAAACATGGTGTGCAGGGTCTATTAAGGAGTGCTGGCCCTTCTCACACTGAGAGGAACTGAAAAATCTTTCTGTCAACTTACACAAATCAACTTTACTGGCCAAAGCCCAGAGCCAAAGCCACCTGGCTGGCCTGAAATTAACCTGGGGCAGTCAGCAAGACAAGCACATACAATCAGAGAATCATAGGATGGTTTGGGGTGGAAGGGAGCCTGAGGATCAAGTTCCAGCCCCAAACATCCTCCACTACAGCAGGCACAAGCATGTTCTTCCAATGTGTGTAACATTAAGAGATACCCACAGCGATACAAATCCTTAAACATGGGGTCCTATTAGCCAGTGGATGGGGCAGAGCAGGGTTATATACCTGGTGATGATACAGAAGACATCTAATTGCCAAACAAGGAGGCTGATTCTCAAGGTAGAACAGAAGAAGTTGACACCTTGTTTCTAGAGTTCCTTCTTCAAAGCATGGGCTATCAGTCACTGTAGGTACAACCACACAGCCCTTTGCACAGAGATCTTCATGTCAGCAGCTACATCTCCACACTTATGCAACCACAAATGGTAATTAATAACTGTATCAGTTTTGCAACTCACTCTGTAAAATAGGTTGCACCTCCTCCCACCCCCAAGCCCAGTCAATCAGAAGCCCTTAAAATAAATCTTCTCATTCATGCTTATAATCAAACCTCACAGAGAAAATCACAGTACATATTCACTATCACACAAAATCCAGTTATTATCCCCAATTTCTACCTAGCAGAGCACAAAAGATGCCACTTCCATTTCTGTCTATAACCCTCTCAGTACTGGTGCTATTTTTTCCCCTGACCTTGCTTATTAACTCCCCCTGATGACTGTCATTTTGAATTTAATACCCAAATTGTTAATTACCTGTATTACAGGAGTTCCTCTTCTATCACTGTAATGGATGATTCTCATGGCTATTCAAGACACTGCTTGAGAAAAAGGGAGACAATCTGCCCCAAACCCATTCTACAAGGTCAAAATTATCTGCAGGCTGTGGGTAACACTTTGCTGAACCTCTACTATATTTTTCATAACAGATTTTTATTGTTTTATAATTTAAAAACACCATTTATAATTTCATTTTCTTCCAGGGAATATTAAAGTCTCTCAGATAAAGAGAATAAACTTTTATAACTGATCAAATCATTATTTAGTGTATCTAAGATCACCCATGTGCTCTGAGTCACTGCTTAATTCCAAGCACGGCTTTGAATGCATTACTGCCAATGATGGCACGGATGCAATAGCAGATTTTAATGCACGCATTCAAAAAACGACACAATGTCAGTTCAGTAGTAGTTGCATCACAGGAAAAGAGTATTGCAATTGAAAAATTAGAGACAGTGCATTGAAACTGAAGGTAGACTCCTACATTTGCTTACTGCTCAGCAGATGTAATCCAAAACCTATAGATGTGACACAATTATTTAAGCATTTTGGAGACTTGTAAACACAAGACAGAAATGTGCACACTGTAATTGAAAGTGAGGTTCTGTTAAGAGTTCCCACATGTATCACTACAGTGTTGGCAACAGTAACACACCACACGATTGAATTTAGGTTTTATAGTTTTCTGCAGTTTTCCTGGGGGTTCACCTGGGACATAGCCAGAGTTGGGACAAGGTCACACACAGTTCTGCTCATAAAGATCATGCATATTCCAATAGGACAAATAAAGAGACCCAAGTTTCCTCTGCAGAAGACATCCAATGTTCTATATGACCCAAAGGGTCATGGCCAGACTAGCTGTATGTCTTCCCAGGCCACCAGTGAGGCCCACATAGAAGAGGCAGAGGGTAAGAAAAAAGGATAACTGAAAAATGTTTTGCACCTAACCATTCACTGGAGTACTTCAAGGTCCTTCACTGGCTGACTGATTGAAATAAGCACTGCTCAGAGACAACGTACAGTCACAGATTTGGGGTTTGTAATACATTCCATAATAATCACTCCATCCAATCCCAAAGGAAATTTACCTAAATGAAAACAACAGGCTTCCTGTAGTCATGCATCAGAGACAAATGTATGTATATGAAGACATTTGCACACTTTCCTCTAACAAATCTTCCTCTGTGTTCTTTGCCTTAACAAATGTCCCATTTTTGATCTTTTAGACACAGAAGTTGTCAGTGATTACAATTCTCCTTGTGTTGTCTAAAAGGAATGAGATAAAGGGCACGTATTAAAACTTGCTAGGCTTAATTAAAATGTTTCCAGAATCATGCACAGAGAGATGACTTTCTCTTTAAAGAAAAATAATCATTCATTTTTAATGTTAAGACATTTCTATCTTTCTTTTTGATTATACTGTTCAATTCATTAATGTTTCCACTGAAATCTTTCCATGAAGTAACCACAGTCCACTGAAACGACACCTGCATTTTCTGTGCATATAATACCAGATAACAAGGATTTTATAATTTTATCTGTGTGGTTTCATTAAAGATGATAATGATTTTTAGCACCTCTTCACTAATGAATCATTCCATTTGTACATTTGTAGACCACAAAAAGGTAACTGTGCTCACTCACAAAGGAAATGGAAACGCAGTCAGAAAGGAGTAGAAAGGAAAAAGAGAATGTAGAAGTCCTGTGTATTAGTAACACTAACAGTGAGAGTCGTATACCCTGTACAGCAGCAATGTAAATCTATGCAGTTCATAAGCACTTCAGAAAGTGGAATGTGGTGTCAGATAAGGCATAGCTCAAGTTTCTTGCCCCACTGAAGACATAAAATTAAAGTGGATGTGATTTGGCACGTAGAGAAGGTGGGGTTGAGGTCCATGGAACTTCTAGGTGTCACATAGAGACTAGAAATAAATTGTTGTACTAAGAGAAATCTTACTCAGGAGATGCAGCAAGAAGTGCCAGTGCGTTCAGTTTTTATGAACATAATTCAATTTCTATGAACAGAATTACAGAATATTTCTTTGTTGGAAGGGGCTCACAGGATCATCGAGTCCAAGCCCCGGCTCTACACAGGACCACCCAAAATCAAACCCTGTGTCTGAAAGCAGTGTCCAAATGCTACTTTAACTCTGTGCTTGAGGCTGTGCCCACTGCCCCGCACAGCCTGTTCCGTGCCCACTGCTCTCTGCTGGAGAGCCTTTGCCTAACGCCCACCTGCCCTCCCTTTCACATCTCCATGCCGTTCCCTCGGGTCCTGTTGCTGGTCACTGTGGAAAAGAGATTGATCCACCTCTCTGAGAGCTTTCACCAGCCCAGAGCCATTGATTGCACACCAGATGCTTAGCCAAGATCTCAGCCACCTTCTTGGGAAGAGTTAGACAAGAGCATCCATCTCTTTGGTGCACTGGTGATTTGCAGGGATGATGGTGGCTCAGCTTCCAGTACTGTACTGCACATGCTGTCCTAGAATGCCTGCAGGTGCTCCACGACTCACATGTTGTGCTGGTGATGCAAGAAACCCATCAGCTACTTATCAATGCCTGAGCCTCCATGTTAATGTTGAAGGAATATTTATACAACACTGGTCTGATGATCTCTCTTCTCAGTTAAACCAAGGAGGATATCTTAAACAGATGAGAAAGGAAGAGAAAAATATCAAGGATCATCTGAAGGGCCTTCTTGGCTTCAAGGACACTCTACTGGCTCATGGTCAACCTGTTGTCCACCTCGACACCCAGGTTCTTCTCTGCAGAGCTCCTTTCCAGCAGGTCATCTCCTAACCTGTACTCATGCATATGGTTATTCCTCCTCAGATGTAGGACTCTGTACCTGTTCTTGTTAGACTTCATCAGGTTCCTTTCTGCCCAGCTCTCCAGTCTGTCTGGGTCCTGTAGAACGACAGCATAGTCTGGTCTGTCAGTCACTCCTCCCATCTTTGTATCAGCAAATTCTCAGTTGTCCTGAGTATGATGTTAAAAGCAGAAGGGCCAAAGGAAAAGCTGTGGTCTCTTCCCCAGGCTCTCGCAGCCCAGCCCAGTGCTTTGTGCCTGCAATCCTGAGGCAGAGCAACTGCATCTCTCCCTCATTTTTAGTTTGAAGTGCCTTCAGTAAAAGTCAGTTTTCATTCATGCCCTTGATAGTACATCTTCTGAAAGAAAGAATTCAGGGGGTTGGATAAACTAGCAGTTGATTAAAGGTGAAATTTCTATTTCCTCTACAATAGCGTATGATTGTTAACGACAAACCCAGAAGAAAATCTTTGAGCCCCTCTCCACAAAGAGAAACACCAGGCAGATGACTTTAGGAGGAAGCTAGTTGGGCAGCTTGAAACAGAAGCTGCCTTCCCCTCCTTTTTTCCTCTTCCTGCTAAAGACTGCCAGGAGTTGCTTTCACCACATGAAACTCCCACACATGGCACACATCCACTCAGGAGGAGACTACTTCTCCTCTGAAGCAACAGTAGGCTGGGAGGAAGCAGCTCTTCAGGAGAACTTTAAGCAGCTGAGCTTTGTTGCTTTTGGTTTCAGTCTAAATAAACATCAAATGGAAAAAAAAAAAAAAAACAAACACAAAAAACCCTCATATTTTCATCTCATGTAGTTGGTTTCTTTGCTATTGAATAAGTTCTGACAGATATATGCACCCCTTAAATAGTGAGTTAAAGCTGCCTAGAGAATATATAGATAGGATACAGGATTATTGTAATCAAAAGGGACACTTGGATGCTCAGTCTGAAAAGAGAGGTCTGTCTAAAATAATGGTTTAGAAAGTGCACATCAAAGCATTAGTTCTGAACTTCAGAAGTGTTATCTTCTGCATTTTGCTAAACTTATTTGCAGTTGCTACAAGATGCTGTTTCTTTCAGATAATGCTGTTTCTTTCAGATAAGAGCCATAGAGTAGATGTCAAGATCAGCAACGATGGGCTGATCTGGGGAGATGCTGTACTGCAATCCGTAAAGCTTCACGTTTTCTCTCCATCTGGATTTCCAAACCTGTCATACTTCAAACAACGTCTATATATTTCAGAGTCAGAGTCCCAGAGGGCACCATTCAGTCAATACGAAATGCTATCAAATCATTTGGGGTAAAACCTTTTGTTGACTTTCTTGACATCTAACTTTATTTAGAAATTTATTCTTTGGATGTGATGAGGCAAATTTTGCTTAAATGTATTTTCTGGAAGCGCTGTTTTTCCCGAAGAGGATACATCTCATTTTTTAAAGATCAGCCTTTGTACTGTGAAGTTTGTTTATCACTGCAGAGAGCCTGTGAGCAGGATATAAACCAGGTCACCATACCCTATGGCTCCAGTGAATGCAGGGAGAAGCAATATTGCTCACCTATAAAAAAATCTGGCCAATAAACTGAAACTGTGTATTTTGCACAACTGAAATGTGCATTTTGCAATTGCATGACAGAAGCAATAATGGGTTGTAAGAATGTAAGAGGGTATTATTATCACAGAATCATCAAATCATTAAAGCAAGGTCATTTAGTCTAACCACCGACCCATCACCACCATGCCCACAAAATCATGTAATTAAATATCACATCTCCACATTTCTTAAGCATCTCCAGGGACAGGGACTCCAGCACCTCCCTGAGCCCGTTCCAATCATCTGCCTCTCATATGGCCTATACCTGAGACATGGCACCTGAGTTTACCACCACACTTTGGTAGCAGTGAGATAGGGTATCCTCAGCCATTTCTGCTGGCTGTTGGCCAGACCTTGGCCCCAAAAGGGTCATTATGATTTGGTCTTTATTAGGAACCAATCCCACCAGACTTGCTGGGTGCTTGCTGGCACTCATCTGCTCACCTCACATGGAGGTCACAGTTGCACAGCCACTGACCAGTGGCCTGGCCTTGCCCTGGGCTGACAGCTCCCCTTCCCTGCAGAGCAGCTGCTTCTCGATAGGCAGAAACTGCTAAGAGAAGAGTTTAAACTGCAGAAATCAGTTCAGTATGACTATTTGCTGGGTGCTGGTCCTCTTTTTCTCCCATTCCCCCTAGATGTGCATTTGGAATTCATCAGTCCATGTCTTCAAGTTAGTTTCTTCAATTTTTTCTCTGTTAAAATTGGGGAGATTTTCCTTCAAACATAGCTGAGGTGAGTACAGGTGGCCCTACTGCTGGCCTTTGCAAGCCCAGACATAGGACTTAGCCAATTAAAATGGAAATTTGCAAAGAAAGGAAATGTGTCAGATTATCCCAAAGCGATGGTGTGCCAGGCTGAGAGCAAGAATGAGGCTTCATCTCAGGTCAGCAGAGAACACCTTGTGTCTTAGAAACTAGATTTTTGCAATGCAGAACAATGTCTGCTTGTTATTGCTCAGGAGTCATCTGGGGATGTCAAAGGAGTTTTAAAGCATTAACCAAGGAAGTGATGATAAGCAGTAATAAACCATTTGTGTTGTACTATCTGATTTGAACAGCCAGGATCAATTTAACTGTTTTTAAACAGAAATAAACATGCTTTCACTTACAATATTTATCTTCAAAGAGCACAGAAACTTTTAAGACCTCTCCTTATACAAATGTTTTGCAGAGAGCTCTGGCTTTTTTCCTTTTCCCATGCACGTGTCCCTCTGCATCCCATCATGTCACAGCAGCACAGGCAGCTGCAGGCTGGGGCAGGTTGTTCTACAGAGATGCATGAAGGATGTGGTAGATCAGTAATGCGTAAATGCACAATGAAGAGACAGGATCTCCTTTTTTAGTTTTAGCAAATTTTGCTCCTCATCCAATTTGTCATTCTTTGCATGCACTTACAACAATTAGCACTGCAGGAGCCTGAAGCACCAGGAAGGATCCCTGAGCCACACTGCAAATACTAAATGACAATAAACAGCTCCCCAGCTGCTTATATTTCTCTGAATCGTATGAAAAAATATCTTAAAGTAAGTGAAATAATGGGATAAACATACCACAGCATTGCAGTGATTATGTACTAAGTTTTGACGTTACAGATCCAAAAAATGTTTAGTCCTTGCCTTTTTTCTCTTACAGTAGACAAAAGTGTTACTTACAGCACGTAAGAGTAATGTATTTTACATAGGGTCAATCACTTTGCAGTGTTGATGGATGATTATCTTTAGGTGCTTTCCAGCCTCTCTCCCTATCTCCTTGCAGAACTATTGTTCCTCCAGCCAGGAAGGGCTGATGGGCCAGTGCAAGTTTTTACTCTCTTGTTTACTAATGATAGACAAAAAATGGGAGACTTCAGACATCTGGCTTCCCAGAGGATAAGCTAACACAGGAAGGGAACTGAAGGACTTCTGATGCATGTAATTGCTTTCTGGATTATATTAGACACTGGCACCATACAGGGGACATCAGGAAACAATTAACTTCAGTCAAAGAGGCAAGTGAATTAGAACAAGCAGCAGTATTTCAAACGTTAGTCTGAACAGTCTCTAGGTACTCTGAACTCACCTCAATACGGAAAAGCCATCATATCCATCCAATTTCTCTGTAAAGCCCAGAAACCAGCAGGCCCATCCTCAGGGTTGCAGGCCCATCCCCAGGGTTGCAGCCCTGGGATGACAGCTGGCCCCAGCAAGCCACAACCTATGCAGCTCTGTGATCTCCCCAGAGCCAGGGCTGCACCCACAGCCTGCTCCATCTGCCTCAACCACACATCAGCTCTATGCAGGATGCTCACCCTCCACCTGCAGCCTACATCACTCAGAGAAGGAGCAAGAGAATGCAGGCTTTCCCTGAGCAGCCAAGCCATCAGCTCATAAAATACCCCTCAACTTGTTCCACAGAGAACAACCTTTTGGAAAGAAAATCTAAATTGTATGTGACAGATCTTCCAACCCCACATAGCTCCTGGGCCACTTTGAGCCTCTCATTTCCACAGGCAAAGCTTAAACTGCCGTGACTGAGGAGTTATTAGGCTTTCTGCCGTCCCTACTCAGCCTCACAAAGCCATTTTAAGCCACCTCCCTGGTTTCAGACACTTCTCAGGACAGATATCAGGCTCTGGATGCTCAGCACAGAAATGAGAAGGAGTCAGTGGCATTTCCAAATTGAGATGAGTTCAGAGTATCTGGAGGCTGCCCAGTCCCACAGGCTGAATTTATGATCACTTCTCCTTTTGCCTGCTCCTTTCCTTTGCTGTCCTTTCTGCCTGCTCCAGACACCTCCCCTTTTGCTAAGAAACACAAAGCTCATGCTTTCATCCTGCCACCTTCCTCATCAGCTGCTGCCTGTCCTTTCCTCCTCTCCTGAGAAAGTTCTACACCTTGTCCATGCCAGGAATTTCATCTTGCATCCAGAAGTTGCCCAAAAGAGGAGAAAGGCCGGTACAAAGCAATAGAGGGTGACCCAAAGTCTACCATCAGAGAGACTCGTTCATCTCCTCAAAGACCACCCTACCAGCTCCCCAGCATCTCCTCAGTCTCTAGCTCCCTGTGCATATTTCCTAGCAGTCTTCTGTCTTTGGTTTTCAGTTGCCAAGCCAGCAAGGTGTGGGCAGATAGTGACAACAGCCCCCAGATGCTAGTGGGAGCAAGCCATTAGTGATGTTTGTGGTGGAGCTTTGCTTTCTCAGAGTTGCAAATCAGTAGATTGACATTTTCCCCCCAAATTAAACTGCTTTGACACCTGATGCAACTGAAAACAACCGTTTTCTTTAGCAGCTGTTCAAGTGTTCTGCAGAAGCCAGATGCTCCCACACTGAGTGCTGTTACCTAGGGTTTTGACTGTGCCACACTACCAATAAACAGTGACAGAAATGTGGTTTGTTACATCCAGCCTTTTTTAAAGAAGCTTGGATAAAGAGCACTGTTAATGATTCACATCAGCGTGCATATAAATGACTAACAAGAGATGAATGCGTGCTATAAAAATCTCCTCTGTAAATACTCCTGGCCCAGCATGACCTGGTGATGAGCTGATGTTTTGACTAGCGGTACCTATTGTTGGGTCTGGCTTAGAGCCCACAAACAAGCCTGGTGCAGAGAGAGCTATCAGACATAGCTGTCCCCCTGCTGGAGTGGAGGTGACTTCTGCTAGCTTGTGGGGCCCAGAGCTGTCATCACCCGGTCACTTACTGTCACCCTCTAGAGGCTGCAGCACTGTGCTCATGGCCACACTAACCACAGCAGGACAGCACAACACATGGTCTCTGAGGATGGACGCTTGGGACCATGCAGGATTCAAAGAGATAGAATGTCTCCTATTTGGACCTCATTCCCTTCTGCTGCTCACTAAAGCTAAGACTAGCATCTGATGCAGGGCACTTCCATAAGTGGATGGATGTCTTCAGTTGGTCGATACTAAATTCATATTAATTCCACTATTATTTGATATTATTTAATTTTTCTTCATGCTTGGCTATGCAAGAGTGTAACTATGTATTATAACCCTGCCCATAGCAAGAAAGTGGGAACTAGATGATTTTTAAGGTCCCTTCCTTCCCAAGCCATTCTATAATTGTGTTACATAAAACAGACATCAATATGAGAATTCTGTAATAATCCAATTATGTATTATTTATAGATATGAACCAAGGAAAGATCTTAATCATACCTACCTGGCTATAGCGTATAATCTAAGATTATTTTTTCTTATCGCAAAATAAACATAAGTTTATTTTTTCTTATATATAATTTCTCATCCATATATTTCACTTTAACTCACTGACTGCCATGAAAGAAACCGATCTACCGTGCAGAATTCTCTTTGATCTTCATACAGCTTTGTGTATGAATGTTTACTGATCGTGTCATCTGCCTCAGATGATGCAGCAGATGTGGAAGGATGCGTTGCTGCTGTATGGCCATTTGGTTTTGTTGGGGTGTCCTCACCACAGATAGATGTTCTCGGTTGTGTAATGGTGGAAGCATGCTGGTTGAGACAGGTTGATTTCTGAGTAGGCAGGCACATCTGAGACAAAACTTCAGCAAACGCTACAAGAAATCATTCTTCTGACACTACTGCAACAGTGACATCAGCAGTTATCACAGAATCATAGGACACATCATAGGACATACGGACATTTAACTACACTTAAATCTTGGTCTTCAGTTTATGTGTTTCCAATCTTTGTACTGGACCACTGCCCCATTCTTTTTGAGACATCTTTTTCCCATTGTCTGGTGCAGAAGGATGTCGATGTAATGGTTTCTAAGGTTTTCATTTCCATGTGTTTTAAAACTGTTAAGTTAGAATTAACTAGAACTTACTGGAAGTCTCTGATTTCAGAAGTCAGGGACTTTAGGAGAGAATTTGCAAGCCTAGATATGGTGGTTGCTGGTATAGTTTAAATCTTAATGAAGGAAGTCTAAGAAGTATTTTCAACTCTGTGAGAGTGTGCTGATGAGTAAAAATTAATATATTTATATAATAAATAGTTTATAGTCTTTGTATGAAATTCCTGTAGTTATGAACTACATAATAATACATAATTTATAATGGCTCAGGACAACAGACTTAGTATATATTAGTGTGACTCAGGATATACTAGTGTGACTGCAGCTTATTAATACTCCAAGCTTGTTTTGTCTTTATTGAACTAACTTCAAAGCCTTCCATTGCAGAGACAATACAATGATATCTCCCTCCTCAAGCAGAGCTGCCGAGAGGGAGGAGATCAGTAATGCTTGCCAGGCTTTAGGACTTACTGAGCTTTAAAGAAATATAATTTTTATCTGCTTTGAGAAAAAACTTCTTTCTGCATTCAGCTGATTAGTAGTTACAAAGTGAAATACATGGATTGTTGCACTTTGAAGCAGGATGGACACTTGTTTTGAAGCTAATCATACACTGATAAAGTATGAGATAATTTGACCCTCAA
Organism: Perdix hodgsoniae; assembly: GCA_035772895.1. NCBI lineage: Eukaryota > Metazoa > Chordata > Aves > Galliformes > Phasianidae > Perdix > Perdix hodgsoniae. Next base: position 326,617 of record JAPSGF010000084.1, read on the forward strand.
ATTGATTGATTTTCTAAAATTAAAAGCATAGATAATTCAGGGGGAGAAATTTAATGCATTATTTGTTCATTACGCTGAAGCTTCATATGGGAAGACCTGTGTCTTCAGCAAGTTTAGTCTCTGTAGCCCTTCATCCATGAAGAGAAAAGGAGCAAACCACCATGGGAAAGACAAAACACTGAACTGGCAGTTTAGTTCTTCCCTTACTTTTTTTATATTAGCCACATTTGAGAGCATGGCAATTATTGAAGACTGCTGCCTTCTGAGACTGAAGGCAAATATACTCACTTTGAATATTTATGCCAATATTTCCACACACACATATTGGAGAACACACTGAAAACTACGTATGCTTATGATACAAAAAAACATCAGGTCTGTGAAGGTAATATGATTTGCCTCCTGGTCAAAGTGAATGTCATATTTACAGGTAAACACAAAGAAGTAGGAACATCAAATTCTGCTTCTGAGCTGAGCATAACCACTGAAGAACGAGGTCTTGGGAAACGACAGCTGTTTTCTTAAAGACATCAGCTCTGTGTTTGGTTGAAGTCAAAAAGCAAAAACAAAAACAAAAACAAACAAACAAAAAAAAAACATAAAAAAAGATTATGTATGCAGTGGAGTCAAGGAGAGAATAGACAAGTCTACAAAAGAGGGGCTGCTTGGAGGTTACTGAATAGATACATCAGGGCAGGAATTGGAAGTTCTTCAAGCTGAAATTAGTGGCGATGAGGTAAGGACACAGGAGGAAGCATCCCTGTTTTACGTCCTCCATAGGTGTCTGCTCACAGGCAGTTTGGGTAGAGGGGGATATTTGTTCTGAACTAGTGTGACCACATTCTTGATTCCCCAGGAGGGCTGATGAAATTTCAGCCCATTCACAGAAACCAAGCACGTTCTTTGCCTGATAAGCTAAACTTTGCCAGACGTCTGAGTGAATGTAAAACTTGTGTCCTTTTACAAGAGCTTATGCACTTATGAAAAAGATTCCCACTGACTTTCAGCGACCTTTGCAGAAGCAGGAACTTTGTGCCCTTTCTAAACCAGGAGTCTTGGTCCTTTCATTTAGGTTGAGTAGCAGCCAGCACACCTATGGATACTGGAAAACAATTATTTGAGTTGAGCACTTATTTGAGTTTTAGAACTAAAATTATTATCCTGACTGTGAAAATTCAATCTAGTTAAAAAATGGCTTGTGTTCATGAAAAGTCTGAATTGCTCTGTCTTTCCTCAAACCCTACCCAGTAAGCAGCATGCTTTGTAAAGGTTACTCAGCAGGGCATAGTGCAGTTTTATTACAAATGCCTATAATGAGAGGGTGCCAGAGAAATGGCTGAGTCAGACTCAGCTTGCCATTTGTCTCTGCCTACATGGGATTAAGCGAGTGACCTTATGATAAAAGTGCAACATTAGTGGATTATTTATGAGTGCTCTTTGATATTGGAAGAGCACCTGACAAAAATGAACACCTAGTTTGTGATATAAAATGTCTGACTGAAAAACAGAAATACATCTGTCTTCTTTTGCTTGACTGAAAAAGACCCAATTGCACTCTCACCTGACTAGCCCCATTCCAGCTGTCAGTCCATCCCTGAGTAATGCAGGTGCACCAGGATGGTGGACTTGGGACCACACTGCAGATTATTCCTTGTCCTTCTCCTTGTCTCTGCCTCTGTCCCTCCACTTCACTACAGATTGGAGCCCTTGGGTAGCTCCTGGCCCTGGTGCGTTGCTTCTATGTTGGGGCCTATAGGACCCCACTTTCAGAACCAGTGGAACAGTGCCTGTGGGTGAGGGCAGGGCTTGCAGTGGGTCACAATGGGCTCTCCACTCATCTATCCCCATAGGACATCCAGCCCCTACTGTCCCCCAAAACAAGGTCCATCTGATAGTGCAGGCAGTTGTAGTGGATACCAGCATTCTTACAATATGAGCCCTGAGATCTGCCTCAGTGTTTGCCTGGATCTTAAGCCTGATAGGAAAGTTAATATCACAGCCCTCTGTTATTATTAGTAGGCTAGAAAGGCCATAGACAACAACAGAATTTTACCTAATAAACCCTTCTCTAATTAAAAATTGTGTCTGCTGTAGAGTATATGTATAAGAAGGATGTTCTATACTGAGGACAGGACAAGAGTGAGGAGAAATTCATTTTCTCTACTGATAGCTTACAGTGGCTACCTTCAGGGTTAAAAATCATCATAATTTTTAACAGAACCTAAATAATGTTACCCTACTTCATAACATCTAAAGGCTACATACTGCTCAAATGATATATTTATGGCATCTGAGAGCATTTTTAGCATCTTCATGCTTTTAACATAAATGTTGTTTTAGGTCCAACATGTTTATATTGCTTGAGAGGTGTATCTTATGGATTCTTAGAAAGAAAGGACTGATGAGATTTTTGAGTTGTGCATCATGGTCTGGTTTTACATTTCTGTGATTTGGCCCTGTACAAGTGCTTCAGGATTTAGTCTACTGGAGCTTTCCCTGGTTATCCTAGGCTACTTGTTTCAAGTTTTCTTGGATATAAAAGAGAGAAACAGAGACTCAGCAGTCTAAGTGTCAAATTTACATTTTTACTACATTATGTGCCATCCTTATGTAAAGGGTATAATCAGCTAGGTAATATGAGCATGACAAGACAGATGTATAATGAATGTTTCATACAGTGAATATTGCTTTCTGTGCAGAGTTCAAACAGTTTGCAAGAACCATTTTGATATCCTCACCTCTGGATAAGACAAGAATACCCTGTGGTGGAAAAGAGCTCTCCCTTCATAAGAATGATTGCTACTGGAGGAGAATTATGAGGAGTGCATGGCAAGGCAGGGAAATCCCAGCAGAACCAGTGCACAACTGTGTAACATTGAAAGCTTGTTAGGAGCATCAAGCCTGACTGTGAAGGTTGTTAGCCATTCCCAATTGTCAGAAACACTCAAAAAGCAAAGCAAGAGCACACTATGCCTTGTTATTTTTCTCCAGGGATTTTGCATAGAGCTGTGTTCATTGGGAATAAGTCTTTGCAATAATACAATTAAATTTCTCGGTTCCATTAAAGCCAACTGATCAATATTTGTGCAATTTGATAATCAGAGAAACCACATCAACAGGATGATATGTGTTTGGCAGACAGATTCGTTGTGTATCTATAATCCCCTCTAGAATTCAGAGATTGGAGTGTGCTTTTTATCAGTGAACAAGGATTGTCTTACAGGCTAGTCTTTCACTAGCAGCACAAAGAGAAGTATGTCTGTGGGTTCATATATCAAAGGCATTAGAGACAATCCACAGGACAGGGTAATCCCATATTGTGGAAACATTAACCTTTCAATTCAGAAGCAAGCAGGAATATCTTCCCTCTAGAAAACGGAAAGAAATTATCATACAGACTGCAGAAAGTTGTTGCAACAGCCTTGGAAATTGAATGTTATCCCTCGAAAAAAGGTCAGTTCTCAGTTTACAAATTCTCATCCAATCACATATTTCTTCCTGGGTTCATAGTATCTGCAAGTACTGAGAGAGAGCCACCCTTTATAGGTAAAGCCATTATTAAATTTTCCATACTGAACAATAAAAAACCTTTACTTTTTATCATAGTTTTACCGTACAGAAAAATCTCCAAACACTCCAGCAGATGGATGTTCATGTGTTTAATTCCGGTACTTCTTTAAAATTAAATGAATATTCATAACTTTTCAGGAGAATAATATATGTTGGAGGCCTGCTAAAAGTTCGTTAAGTCACCTCGTAGCACATTACAGCAAGGAAGCACAAAACATCACAAAAATCTTATGTCTTATTATTACAGAGCATTGAGTGTACATGTTAATACAAATGGGAACTGGGATGCAAACTACAACACATCACTTAATTTCTGTTTCCAGTTCCAAGCAGTTTTCGAAATGATTAAATAAAGTTTTATCAAAATTTCACAGTGATCTTCAGTGATTAAGCTGAAGCTCAAGCACAGCACATAAAAATATCTGGCAATTACTTGCAATACATTTCTGAGTTACAATTTATTTTGACAACCTGACAAAAGCAAATGGAAAAAATTCATCAAACAAAGAGCAATATTCATAGATACGTGGAAGGGAAGTGACAGAGAGCAGTAGTGTGTGGAGTCTGACAGGCACAGCCTAGAAATTATGCATCGTTCTCCATTCAGTGTTTTTCACCAATGACAGAAGGATATGTATTGGTGAGGACCAGACCAGGAAGGAGTATTGGTGGGATGGTCAGTGTCAGTGAGGCACTGATACCCAAATTTCAAGGAAATAAGAACTAAGTACTTTCACACCACTACCTTTACTTGAGTTTCAGGTAAGGCATAGCTGATTCAGTCACCATTTGATGTCTGTGGCAGAAAGAGAAGCAGCCTGGTAATTCCAATAGAGCTGATGAGGCACCCATCACCACAAACTCCGCATCTCCCAAGTGCACCATCTATGCAAATATGCATAGACTGACCTGCAAGTGAAAGGCTCTTCTGGCAGGCTTCCATCAGAAGGAACCATTCTCCACCTCCATCCCCCCTAACTTGCTAAAATTCCTGCTGACAAAGTCACCCAATGAATGAAGTCTCCATCTATCATCAAGCTCAGAGTGTTTCAAAGCTGCAGGGGCCACTGGAGTATTTTGCATCCTCCTGCTGCCTCCTAAAGTAGCAGAAAAGAACTGCTGCAAATCCTTGGCTACTCTGTAAGCCAGTCAGAGCCAGAGGCAGAAGTGCTGTGGTGGGTGTAGAGCCTGAAGGAGAAGGAAGGATCTGACTCAAATGTACCCCCAGGTGTGCCCAGCTCAGTCAAACTTATTCTGTGCTCAAGTCACTGATGTGTTGCTTTGGGCTCTTGAGTACAAATCTTTTGCTTCTCTTCCCCCATCACTGAAATCTCACCACTCTCTTTGGTTTCTAAAGAAGTTAACAGCGCTGGCAATATTATTCACAAAATATTGAGGTCAGGCCACATAACTGAAAAGAAACAGAAAACAGCTCACTCAAGCAATAGTGACATGGAAGCAAGAATTAAAAGAAAGACTTTATTTCACATGCGTCAGTCTGGCAATGCCAGTTCTCTCTTAGCTGCTTTCGCTGATCTTCAACTAAGGCTGAAAAAGATTTCTGCAACTATTTACCCTGGTTGTTGTGCTATCATAGTGGCCGTGCCAAGTGTTGTCAGCCCACGTTTCAGAAACCTGCCAGTAGAAACAGTGACTCACAGATCCTGTACCTACACTTGTGTTTAACGAATATGACTGCATGGGGACTCAAGCTGAACTCTTTGCTTTTATTGAAGCATAAAACTATTTTATGAAATGATATTTTCATCTATTCAATGTGTTTTTCTGGATTTAGTCCTTTTTTTTTTTTTCTTTTTTCTTGAAACATATATATTAAAAAAAAAAAGAAGGAGGAAAGTAAGGATTCATGGTTTGTACATCCCTGACTAGAATGTTGTCTTAAAAATGTGAAGCAAGTCTATCTGACTGGTTGGATATTAGGAAAAATTTATTCTCAAATGGTGCAGAGAGGCACTGGCACGGGCTGCTCAGGCAGGTGGTGGAGTCACTGACACTGGAAGAGTTCAAGAGAAGGGGAGAAGTGGTACTTAGTGATGCGGTTTAGTGGCCAGCATTGGTGGTAGGTGGACAGTAGGACTAGATGATCTTAGAAATCTTTTCCTCAATGATTCTATGACTGAAATTTCGAAGGATTAAGCCATTAATGGGACTTTCATCCCTCTGAAGTCAGAGTTGCCTATAAGTGCACTTTGCTCTCCATCTCTTCCCCGTCTTTGTAGCCCTTCACCACCTCTGAGCCTGCCTATATCATTCATCCCCTGCCTGGTACACTCGTTGCCAGCACTGATATCTGCACTCCTAAAGAGAGGTGGAGAGCATGGAGACCCAGTGTAACAGGTGTGGGCATCCATATGGACCTGTATTCACTGAGACTCATGATGACCCGTTACCAGGACTGTATAGCTCCCCTTTACAGAAAAGTAAAATTAAATGAGCTGTCTGAAAGCTTGTGCCTGTTTCATGAATGTAGTGTATATCCTTCTGGCTTCTGACACTCAGACAATGTTTATTGAATCATCTAAAGGTATACCCCAACCGATACCTCCTTCTGCACTATATCTAAAAGCTACAAATTCCAGGACAACCCCACCTCGTTCTGGTCCCCAGATCAGAGCCTTGTGGTCCTCACTCATTAATGGCATATTAAGCACTGCTGAAGCAGATTTCTCATCCATGACATGGCCTGTTGTATTGGCATCTTTCTGGCTTTGTTGTTACCAAAGAGGCAGGTGCTCAGCATGAGCTTACTAATGTCCATGAAAAAAAATGATAAACTCTGATCTTTAAGGCACTTGTTCTTTTTATCATCATTCTTAAATACATACAAACACAGAAAGCCATGGGACTGACCACAATAGCTGAAGCATTTTCAGCAAACTGCTTCAGCTTCAGTTTGCAACCCCCTCTACAGAATGAAACTTAAAAGGCAGAAAACCACTGGTTAATGTGAGCTTTTGAAAAGAATTTTAGAAATACTGAAGAAAAAAAAAGAAAAGAAAAGAAAAAGAAGAGTGTTCACTGAAAATGCTGGTTCACTCAAAGAATGCTCTTTTCTCTGGTTTCCTTATTTTTCCACTCAGACTGCTCAGGATGAATTGGAGCTGGCTTTTCATCAAAAAAAAAAAAAAGATGTTTCTGTAAATAAATGTGCTTCATTCCAGCAAGACACTGCACGTAAGAGAGATTTTTAAATGAACATTCTATAGGTGAATTTCAAAATGGTGATGCGTCTGTAGGCATTTGTGTTGCATGAGTAACAGTGAAAAAAGACTAGCGTGTTGTTGTAGCAACAGGCATCAAGAGATGACTTCATGAAAGGAATTGAGTGACATCAGAAAACAGTTTTAAACAGATCCTTTTGTTGTGAATTTTGTTCTGCAGGGCAGGCTGACTGCTTTTTTCCTCCCATTCCCTCAAAGGACACCTGAGTACAGGGGTAGCCTGAGCTTGCATCCCTCACTTTTTGGAGAGCTGTGGACAAGAGGAGGATGGGTAAGGCATAAGTGCTGTGTGTTTGGTGGATGTTCCCTCATTTATCCCAGAACTCACCGAACACTTTCAAGGAGAAACCTGTTCACTGGACCAGGTTGCCCAGAGAGGTTGTGAGTGCCCCAGCCCAGGAGACATCCAAGACCAGGCTGGATGTGGCTCTGGGCAGCCTGGTCTGGTGGTTGGCGACCCTGCCCATAGCAGGGGGGTTGAAACTAGACGATCTTTGAGGTCTTTTTTAACCCAGGCCATTCTATGATTCTATGATAAGGAGAAAGAAATTTTCCCAAAGTCTGTTTGCTGTTACTCCTCCAAATTTTTCTCCAAATATAACATCAGTTTGAGCTCCTTGGCTCAAACATCAAGATCCTAAAGCTGCTATGTGGAGGCTTTCTGCCTTCAGACTTTTGTACAGTTTTACACTAAATATTTCAGTCCCTAAGGAAAAAGGTCTGGGAAGGGCAGAAAATATTCAGCATTAACAGGGTTGTAGCTGGGATGGCCATGGTTCTTTCATAAGGAATAATTTCATCTGAGCGATCACTGATTATTTCCACTTACATGGTGGAAGCCACATGCAAGTCCACATACAAGTCAACCCACTTGGGGGTCTCTTCTTCTGTGTCTTTTAGCAGAGAGGCTCAATAGTTACTGGAGTTTTTAGATATTTATGCATTTTCTTTTTTCTACCCAAGCTTCAATGCTTACTGAGGCACAGAGAGATGTCTGCTCACCCCTGTTAGTTCTTGGGGGCAGTGGTCATACTGGATGAAGACTCCTTACCCTACATCTCTTCCTCTGAACAGATGATGGAATAAGCATTGAAGGATGTGGTAGGTGGATATAGAAGACTGTCTCCAGTTTTCCTCTTCTCTGGTCTCTTCAGCTCCCTTAGCAAGCCCATTCTTTTCCTCTTCAAAACTGTTCCCATTTCTCTGTGGTTTCAGTGCTTCTTTTTGAAGAACCGCTTGCTTATAGGCAAAGGGAAAGTGAAGTAGGACTTGGCACTTCAGATGGTAAGGAAAAATAGATTAAAAGAATATAGTGGCTAATACTAAATGAAAATTATAAAAGCCAATGAAAATTCCTGCAATAACAATTTCTTTTCTGAAAAACCTGATTTGTAGAAATGTTCTTAAAGGTTTAAACTTGCTTTTTCATAACTTCAGGATGTTCTTCCAGCAAGATTCCATCCAAATTTTCTGCATCACTGTGACTCCAGGCATCCAGGCTTTTCTCCACTCCAGAACAAAGATATTTCAGTCAAGATGATAAACATGAAGAAACTAAGCACTTACAATTCATAATATTCAGGGCAGTAAATAAAATGGCCAGAAACTTTCCAGATATCAAAGATACTGCAGGAGTCATTAGAAGAATACTGTAAAGGAGTTTTTATCTGTGACACGATCTGCAAGTTACGATCCTCCACATTATGTACTCAGTCTTTTTTAATGACCTAGCCTGCTCTGACTTTGGGAAACATGCTGTTGAATCTCAATTTGCAGCCCAGCAATGGTTAATGAACATCAGAGGACACTAATTGTTCACACATTTGGAAATCTGAGAAAGAAGAAGAATGAGAACATCTTAAAAAGACAGAATGAGAGAAAAAAGACTCAAAAACATGCCAAGACAGTTAATTTAATTGCTTGTGTAACAGAACTCTCAGTAGGGAAAATAACTAAGTAGTCTTTCTTCTCTTCTGCATGCATCTTGATCAAACTAGCCTGAGTCCTTGTGCACCTGCACAACTTCTCCTGCACATACAACATATATACCAAGAAAAACGTGAACAATAGATGTCCCAAATAAGAGTTGACTTTTAAATAGCTGATATCCCGAATGTAGTAGTAATCACAAAATCCAAAAGCAATTCAGAAGCTACATCGGATCGCAAGGTTGTGTAAGATGCTGAGGATAGAAGATAAAACCATTCATTGATTTCAAAGCTCAGTTCAAGGCACACAGTCTTGGTAAAACATATCAGTTCAAATATGTATTAATATATTTCCAATTGCTTTTCATCTCACCAAAACAAGAATGAATTTCAGCCTGGTAATGTAGTTACACAGAAAAAGAGAGAAAAAGTCTGGGGAATAACCAAGAAATCATTATTATAAGAAATTAGATATGTATATACATAAATGCGAATATGCATAATACATTGTCAGTACAAGGGTGAACTCATAACCAAATTTCTATGATCTAGGAGCACGTACTCCCTGTATAATCGCTGGAGAGAAACAGTCACTTTTTGGCCATGATTTATCTCATTCTCAAGTAAATGTCCAAAACAGAGCAACTGAATAGCATCAAACAAGTATTTATTTTTCTCCATTGACCATTAAAAGTAAGCCTAGAAGAAGTAGCTCATGTCCCTCCTGAAATCTTTCAAAAGGTGAAGAAAACAGAAAACAGGATGTCTGCTGAATTAATGCTTAACTAGATGAAGTGGCCCGCGTTTGTTACAGCAGAGAACAGTACAAAGCATTATTTCAAATCAACACGACTCCTAATAAGAATAAAGAAATACAAGATAATATGCAAGTCTGATCTGTAAGTGTAGAAAAATTACTTTCTTTTTTTTTGTAGAAAATATGATTTCCCATTTACAAATAATCTGATATGAGTAATACAAACACGTTGCCCAAAATGTTGTAATCTATGTCTTATACCTTCAAGAAGAAAAAAAGCTGTGACAGAGGAATTTAAATGTTCATTCTTCAGCAGTGATATCTCAGAAATACCAAGCAGGTTTAAAACAACTGTACTTCTAGAACAGATCCAATCTAATCTTCCACAAATCTGAATGCAATACCAATTTTTACTAAACTATTAGACTGTCTGTTTATGATGCCACAGTAGGGAACAAAACTATACTTTTTCCTAGTACAGTTGCTACCACATACAGGAGGAAACACTCTAATTCATTAAATATATATATACACACACACACATACACACACACTTGTGTGCATATGGGTATATTATACACTAAGCTTCATCTCATCAAATTTTAACCATGCAGTTATGCACTTAGGCAGGCACTCTGAATTCTGTCTTTCTCACCTCTTTTACATAACTTCAGCAGATGCTGATCATTCCCAAAGTCCATCCTTGGGGTACTGTTCTAGCGATATAAAATTGAATCATGGAACCACAGAATCATTTAAGTTAGAAAAGATCATTGAGTCCAACTGCCAGCAGAACACTACTAAGTCCACCACTAAGTCACCAAATCAGAGAATCACTGTGGTTGAAAAAGACCACTAAGGTCATCCTGTCCTACTGTAACCATGTCCCTAAGTGCCATGTCCATACATCTCTTAAATACCTTCAGAGACAGGGTCTCCATCACTTCACTAGGTAGACCATTCCAATGCCTAACCATCCTTTCATTGAAGAAATTCTTCGCAGTGTCCAATCTAAATTTCTCATGGCACAATTTGACGCTGTTACTTCATGTCCTATCACTGGTCACCTGAGAAAAAAATGAGACATCACAACATCCGTTCATATAGTTGTAGATAGCAACAAGTTCTCCCCTCAGTCTTCTTTCCTCCAAACTAAACAACCCCTGGTCCATGAATCACTCCTCATCTATATTGTTTTCTAGTCCCTGCTGCAGAACAAAGTACTCACAAAGTTGTGGGTACCCAAGATCCTGATCAACCCAACATTCTTGCAAGGACAGAATGGGCCCATACCGAAATCATAGTTCAGGCAGTGCATGTTGCTGGGCACCATAAGCAGATGCAGCTGGTACCAGAATTGCCTTTAAATACTTTACAGGCATAGCCAGAGATGATTAGATGCCTCAGCTGGCAGAACTTCAGCTTGGGGAAAAATAACTCACTTGACTGCAGATCTGAGTCACTTTTACCTGCAAATATGTCTTGAGTGAGTACATATTTCCCTTCATGAATAGGAAATCACATCTACTTCTAACTGCATTTGTAGGACTTTCTGCTCTTCCCACTGCTTCCTGTTCACACTAAAGATCTTTCCTGTTTCCCACCATCTTCTTCCCTGGTCTTACTCCATGAAGTTTTTCCATCCTCTTGCCCACCCTCTTTTCCTCATCTCACATCACTGCCACGGAGACTTGCCCACGCAAATGTCCATTGATTGGCATGAAAAATGAGCCTGATCATTAGGACGAAGATGTTCATGATAAATGTGGGGAGATGAAGTGGTGGAGAGAGGTGGTGATAAGTTATGGGAAGGTCATTCCTCTTAGTGAAGTCCAGTCCTGAAAGTTCAAAGCAGTTTAATGCCAGCCCAAGGAGAGGCACCGGCTCACTTTCCTATCTGTGACATCTCTAGCATGGGTTAGCTGTGCAAAGTAGGAACAGAGCAAAATGAATGGAACCCCTTGCTGAATCAATAATTTAAAAAGGCTTAATCCTACTATTTCTCATGGAGTAAATTTCAAAAAATTGAAGAGCTATTCATAAGGGAAACTGCAAACTGCTGTAGTGCTTCACAATATTTTATTTATTTATTTGCTTTTAATCAGCACAGAACACCACAAAGATTTCCTCCAGGTTAGTTTTCAGTCTAAAACCTGCAAATCTGTGTCCATTAAAGTGATTTCCATATAATCTTGTAATCTTGTTACGCTTGATGAGTAAAATTTAATTTGCACAAACTTCCTTGCCACTGGGTAAGCAGAGTTCACTTATTAAACTATACTTTCAACTTGGGAAAATGTTGTCAGCAATGGGTCTGTGTCTTTGTGCACTGACAAATATAATTCAGAACAGTATCCCTAAAAAATTAATTGGATCATTCTGTAAGATAATCCCCAAACTGATAAATTATATTAAGTTTTTTCTTCTCTATTTTTTTTTTAATTTTGTATAAGCTTCTGGCTCTAATTAAAATCTTCATGTCGTTCACTGCTACGAAGTGATAACAAATTTAAACTACACAGGTCTTTTGAAAATGAGGAATTCTGATCCAAAAATGATTGGGTTTATAGGTCTTAATTGATTATGGGCCTTAACAGATCCTAAATCCAAGACCTTTCTGTCACAGCTTTGTCATTATTTGTTTATTTTTATCCTAACACAAGACGTTCAAGCTCTGTTTAATCTCTTTGGCCAAAAATAATAACAAAATTTTAGGAATAGTTTCCATTGGTTTAAGGGTATTGTCAAGCTTGGTCTTTCATGCCTAGATGCTTAATTTCTCAGCCTGATTATGAATGCCATGAAAAGCCTGTGCTTTTTCTTACAGATACGATTCCCACCAGTGCTTGTTTGCATAGATGGACTGCAGTCCTCAGAGATACAAGCAAGCAGATAGAAAAGAGAAATGTGTTTCAAAGGGTTTCAAAGGACTCTCAAAGCTACATTATCTGACATACAACGGAAGGCAAAGTATGGTCCTTTTGAGAGCTTTAATGATTGGTAAGATAAGGTGCAGAGCAGTCAGAACGCTGACTTTGATTAAGAGTGATATATTAATGGAAGCAAAATGGACGCTGGCATGTGCCTGACTAGAGAAACACAGCACATTCTGTAAAATAATTCTGGTTGAATGAAAGCCAAATACCAAAGACAGGATGCCTAAATTTAAACAACTACATGTAGTTGTGTTTCTGTTTCTGTTCTCTGCAGTGAGTTGGTCCTTGGCATGATGGAGATCTGGTCATGGTAATTCATATGAGCAACTACAGAGCCATTTTCCTATATGCAGTGATAAAATTTAAGATTTGGGGAAAAAAAGTTGCTTGGGTACTTGATAGTAACAAAGAAATCAGAGCAGAGACAATAAGCCATATTTTATGTTTCCCACAAGCTAGTACAGTTCATGCACCTCAATGGGTGGAATTGGTAATTTAGCAGTTGCCTCCTTACCCTCCCACACCTTTCATTATTTCTTCACAAACAACTGAGAATTTTCATGTAACAATCTAAAAAATCTTTTAAAATACAGTACTATTCATGGGTAATGTGGCATTTCTATGAAAAACCACTGAGTGCTTACAAGATCTTCTAAGAAATTCTCCTTATTAGTTAGCAAACAGTACTGGAGCAAGACACTCATACAGGATTATTACCTACATATAGAAAAATTACCTGTTTTTCTTTTATCCCGATTTCTTTCATTTCTAAATACCTATTTTTCAAAAGCAGGGTTGCTTCTACTAATGCTCTGTGTTGATCATTTCTCCCATCTTCTCTCTCTGCTTATTATTTGACATGTTCTCGTCACCAAAAATGCAGTCCTGACATACTTTAATTTATTTTAAATTTAGATAAATTAATAGTCAAAATGGCAAATAAATAAATAAATAAATAAATAAATAAATAGAAAATAGCGCAGTGACCAGAAAATGCGTTAGTAGAAAGCATCAAATAAAGAGGTCAATTCTCCAAAATCTTATTCAGCTCAAATGTCCCTTTATGTGACTCCTCTTGAGGCAATTGCTGTTAATGAATGAAAGCAACCACCGGACTCTGTGAGCACACAGAGGAAGGAAGATCTCTCTGTACCACAACTGAGGTCAAAGAAAGGAAATATTGGAGGCTGGATGAGAGAGCATGCAGTGGATTCCAGATGTCCAAGAGTAGTTGGTAGAAGAATGTCAAGAGTGACAACAGTGACAACGGGTCATCCCTACTGGTGCAAACTTTTAAAGGTGCAGCATGCAGGCTCTTGTTCATCACTGGCAAAAAAGCATAGCTAATGGTGGCAACTATGTTGAATAATTGCGTTTTGTATCTGAAATATGCTCTATCAAAAGGTGTTATTGTGCTCTTTGTATTGATTGTAGATCCCATGGAAATAAATAGAAGTCAGTACTTTGAGAGCAACCTATGAATGAAGATTTAGCTTTTCTAATAAAAAATCAGCCAAACTTTTGGAACATAACTGTATGATGAACACTGTGACAGTTGGGAATGATGAGCCGCTACAAAAAATGAAAAATACTTAATTATACTTTCCAGGTCCCCAAGAGGGCTGGTGAGTAGTTCTCATTTCTATTAAGAAGTTGAGCTTATGTGGAAAACCATATAAACCCTTGGGGAATGATATGTGTCCAAAGTAGGACATAATTTGTGTATATAAAATAGTTTTCGTGAAGGTATTGTGGGGTGTTTTTGTTTTTTCCTATGTTGTTGGTCTGTTTGTTTCTGAGGGAAGCTATCTCCAACATATAATGGATATCTCATATGAGGATTTATTTTAATGACAAGAAATGTAATGGGAAAAAAAAGCTTTTCAGGGACTCTTTTTGCCAGGGTAAAAGCTATATGAAATGATTGAAAATTAATGTCTCATTTTTATGTGGCAGTTCAACCAATGTTTTGTAGCATAGCTTATCACAGGTGGCAAAGAACCTTCTGTAAACAGAATTTTCTACTTTCTACTGCTCTCCCAATGCGCAGAAATATCAACAAACTTTCTTTCTGTTCAAATATGCTACAAATGCCCCAACCCCACAAGTCCATGTCCCACACTGTGCTGTGTTGTGCTGATGGAAGTGCCCACCAGCCACCCCCAAAGCTCTGCTTTAAGCACTGGGAGACGTTCTTTCTACCAACCCCAGCAAAATGCATGTTATGGACAACATACAAGGAAAATTACTGGGTTTTGCCTACAGCAAGAATAGAAACAGAAGTAAGTATTTTCCTGCTATTGACAAGTATTTTCTTTGACATCTTACTATTACCCTTTTTTTCCCTGAATGGGGGAAAAAAGAAGTGTTAATAAACCTGTTCCTTCTGCTACAACAGCAAGGGAGCGTGGTTCAGTGAGACAGCAAGGATGCTTTGCATCTGTTACCATCATCTCCTCCCAGCACAGCATTTGAGGAGATAACATGGTGTGAGAGGAAGAAATGCTGCTGGTCATCTCAGAGACCTAGAGCTAGTCACAATTACAAGTGAAATGAAGCGTGTCAGTGTTTTGCCCCTTGGAAAGAGGTTCCATTTTGTGCCAGGAGGAGGGCAGTGATGGGGTTGCTTTTAAAGATTCCACATACTTTCTGCGTGCAATAAAATCACTGCATTAGTTAGCCATAGAAATGTTACTGAATACAATGGAAAACAAAAGTTTTGCAAAGATTTAGTAATGCTATATATCTGAATAAATATTAATTTCCTGGGAATCGTTTTTCTTAGAATATAATACTTTTTTTTTTTTCTTTTTAATGGCTATAAGATCAACTATCCCGGCCTACATGAATGTTATTACTGTAGCTGAAACAAATGTCTGCAAGGCCTAATTTATGTTGCATATTTATTTATTTCCTTCTGTGAACCATCTAGCTATAATTTTTGCTGTTTGCACTCAGCAGTCACTTTAGCAATTTTGAGTTATTATACTTCACTTTGTGGATGAATAAGCAGCTACTCACAGTAAACACTGGATTGCAAATTCAGTGACTAGGCACCTAGGTCATCCAGTATTGGTTCTGCTCCTGGACTTGACAATCCAACTTGCAAAAGTTCTTGAGCTGTATGGACTCAAAGCTTGCAAGCCCACAGCTGCAAGCCATAAGGAGCTTATGGCTAAATGAAAATAATCTTCAAAATACAGGATGAGAGTCAGAGGCACAGCAGGGCGAAGGGATTCACCTACAGAAATGTGGTTAGTTGGCTGCAGACGTAGAGGGGCCAGGTATCACATGTGCTGCACTCACAGACCATGCCATGTTGCCATTTGGGAGGTGAGAGCAGTCGGCTGGGGCACATCAAGTTATTTTTTCACTAACAACATAAGTCATTTGGAATTAATTCCATAGACAGATGGGTAACATACCACAACCTATAGAAATGCCAACATCTCAAGAGGGTCTTCTCAGGATTAGCCCCTCCACACAATTTTTGTACATGTTTTCAGACATATTTTATCAGTTCCTCTACTTGGTCACTTATTCCGACTCATCTTGATGTTAAATTACACCTTGGATCATTCTCCTGTGGAAGCATTTCCATCTCCTCTAACAAAAATAGATGGGGTCTGGGTTTCAAACGCTGCTTCTGCAGTACCTCCTGTTCGATACTGATTTGATGCTGTAGCATGACAGCTGTTCAGGTGTCCACTTATATAATGACTTGACTGCAGCAAACCGTGGAGGCTTCTCCTATTTTCCTCCTGCAGACTTTTTCTTAGCCAGTCCTTTTTTTGTGTCCTCACTCTTTTCAGGGGGCAGGAACCATACACTGGACAGTTTGTCACTTTCCACTTTCCTCTCTTTGTAATCTCCCTTGAGCTTTTCCAAAGCCTAGCAACCATGCCAGAGCCCAGAGACAATATACATGATACTGAGGATTCTCCCTCTAATCACAGCTTCAAAAAATAAGCCTTTTCTAATACTCTTCTGTACAGAAATGATAAGCCCTGGTAAATCCTTTGCCAGATTTACAAACCGACCTGCAATGCCTGTGCTATTTTTCTCCACACTCTCTCCTGAGCCTTTTCCTTCTCCAATTGCTGTCATCACAGGTGTGCCTCTGCCTGCTGGCAATGGCTGCATTTGGAGAAGACCTTGACTCCCACCCCACATTTTTCTCTGTACTGTCATCCAGAGACACAGCTGTCCTGTTCCGCCGCTGTTAACTGCATCCAGTAATGATGGGAAGTTCTCTGAGACCTTCTGAAGGGAGACACAGAACCTCACAAATGTTAACTTCAAAGCTGCTAGAGCAGGAAATAGCCACTGGAGCTGGAAGGTCTCCAGGTTTTGAGGTCTTCCAGATTATGTGGCAGATTTACAGCAATAGCTTCAGGTTTTAACAGACTGTTTGAAACACAAAAATATATTTCAAGTGCTATGTCTGTTCAGTAAATTACAAAGGACATTGCAAAGCAAGCCCATTTGCATGGGACTGCAACGAGATACACCGCTGAAGCCCCAACTCACGAGTTAACTAGTCCAACCACTGATTGACTCTCTGCAGCCTGTGTATAATTTGCTTTTTCAGGCTGTCACAAAGACAGTATCATTTGCTTTAAGAGCCCAAGGAGGAACTTAAATATTACCAGCTGCCTGATGCTCGAGCATAAGCTTTTAAAAGATGCTGATGAATAACACTGTATACATGAATTCTGGTTTAAAAAACAGCTATTCAGCCTCAGAAGCCTCAGTAGAAGAACTGGTGCTCATTGTTAAGAAAATTAGACATGAGTGTATTCTACAATGTTGCTCATAATTGCACAAGCTGTAGAAATGACAGGCTTCCTGTGAGCCTGTACTGGTGGAGGACTCCACTAATTATCACAGTGGAAAGAGGAACAATTTGCCTTTGCCACAAAAACAAACCTCTGTGCTTGTTAACTCAGCAAAAGGAAAAGCACTGAGAGGTGTTAATTTGCCATATTGAAACGAATCTGGAAGGTCAGAGGTGTTTTGATATTTAGGAAAAGAAAGATTAGATTGTTTGTGAGATGAGATTGGTCTGATGCTGAGGACTTTGATATTAATATGAGTCACTGTAGCACTAAGGAGATAGGTTAAGAACCATACTGAAATGCTTTACAGAGTCATTCATTCTTGTTCTTTTCCTAGTTAAGGGCACAGAGAAACTTTTTAAAAGATTTTTACCATATTTTAATATTTCACTTTTTATCTTGTTCTTCTGTGGGTCACAAAACACAGTAAATAATGGAAGGTTGCCTGGAGGTATCTCAGAGTGGCCAAACCTGTTTTGTGGTATTCCTGACCAGCTGTGTACTGTCTATATCTCAGTTCCCTTTTCTGGGCAATGTAATGGAAGGAAGAAGTGCAAAAACAATGGAAGAAACATTTATACTCAGCCCCATCCTTCACTCATACTATTAGCTTGATAGTGGCAGGTAGGGGCTTCCATGAGGAAAAAGTTGGAGGCATTAAATAGTGACTCGGGGTAAGATCAGAAAGAAAACCAAGGCTGGAGGTGGAGCTGGAAGGACATTCATGTGTCAGGTTGAGCACTGCCCAGAAATGCTGTGCTCTCCATCCATCTGCAGGATGCTCTCCATAAGCCCAGACTGGGCACAGGCATTCCATACACAAGTAGGTGTATAAGCAGAGGGGTTCATCTATGGTGCAGGTACCATAACAGCCTGACTGCTGCTCTCTGGGACCAAGCAGGCTGAGCACACCCAAGTAGTGTGATCCACTTGTACACCTGGATATGATGTGGTATAGCTAACCAAATCAACAGTCACCTGAAGAATTCACATTAATTTTATCTCTGGTTCATGTCTTAGCTACAAAACAGAAGCATATGCTGAGACCTTTGGGCTTTCAATCAAGCAAAATTAAATCTGTGTAATCCTCAGCAACTTTTGGAGAGATGACTCCCAAAATAGAAGCAAGAGAAAATGTGACTCACATAAAATGGAACCCACTGCAGGATGGATTGCATAGCACTCTGGGGCTGCATAATAAGGATGCACCAGGCTGAATCCAAACTGAGTTGGTTTGTTAACTTTAACTGCATCTACATGCCTAATAAAATTTTAGTGCTTCTTTAATTTGGAGAAATACTCTGAGATCTTCATCTCATTAATTTGCACTTACTTTAAATTGCATGACATAACGAAAAGAGTCTTACAATGTAGAAGTCTGTAAATATTTGAACTCTGAGCATCACATCAAGCCATTGAATTAATAAAAAGCTGTCTTTAAACCTGATATTTGTATTCTGGGGGAGGAAACTTTCTCATATAGCTGTTCTGCAGTGATGTAATTGGAAGAATTTCAAATATTCCTGCTCTAATGAGGTAGTCCAGATGCTAGAATAAAATCCCAGATTAGTGCTAGAAGCCCAGCAGCAGAGATGTGGCCAAATATTCCTTGGAGAGGTTCTTAGAACTACGATGCAGAAAAGCCACATGTGAAGACATGCACAGCATAGAGAAATAAGCTTGGATCATGAAAGTCTTGGCTCCAGAGATGCAGTTTTGTAGGGGTATCAGAGCAGAACCAGATGAGCTGGAAAGGAGAATCTGAGAGTAATCTCAACACACCTTTGCAGATCAATGGGTTTATTGCACAGACCCAAGGTCAAGACAGAAGGTACTTGACAGAGCAATATTCCTCCTCAGCAAAGGCCTCTATTCTTGCTGCCTGTGGTAAATATGTCTTGAAATTTGAAGGGTGGAGATAGAAATTCGGAATACTGTGGGATGTTTGTGTGGCTACGCATCTGCCAGAACAAAAAATCTCCATTCACTTGCTTGATTTTGACCTGGATCCTGCAGTATGAGTGAAGTTACTTGCAATGTGAAGTTATTTGCAATGGCGTACTCCATCCAACTGAGCCCAGCTGTCACGTGAGGTCTGTAGGCACTCAAGCTTGCCAAGTAGTGCCCATGAGAATGGTCTCCTTCTACTGTTGAGAGGATTTTGCTTTACAGAAAACCCAGTTTGCTGCCTTTTCATGTGTCAGAATGGCATGGGCTCTCAGCCCTTTCTTAGTCTCACACCTACCCTGCAGGTAACAAAGCATCTCACAGAAATATCACTGAGCACTGAAGCACAGCCCAAAGAAGACTTAGAAGTGTATCCAGAGGCTCGCAGCCATTCAGGTCTGTAGAATCAGGCATAAAGCCTTTTCTTCCCTTAATTCTAAGTTTATTTGACCCCCCCCCCCCCCCCCCCCCCAAAAAAAAAAAAAAAAAAGCTCAGGGTAGATGAACCTCCTGCCAAATTTCAGTAATCCTCAGAGACAAGGGTTCAGAAGTTAATGTTTGAATTGATGCTGACTTTGACTCTGTGTCACTCAGCAAAAAACACAAAAAAGAAAGTAGAACGAAAAGTATATTTCTCCTGTGAAAAATGGGATGCTTATTGCACCTAGGTTTCACCACTTACAGCAGCAAAGCCTTCAAGTGCAATGTTTCTATTCCACTAAGGTTTTTGAATCAAGTAGACAAAGGCACTGGGGAAACCACAGCACTTTGGCTCCTAACAGCCTATAATTTCATGCTCTCTACACAGCCAGATGATTATTCTCCTGTGCTTCATTTAATTGTGGCCCACCAATGGCAACTGAAAGGCTTAATCAACCCTCAGACAAAAGCTTTTTAACCTGCCTTAAGCCAAGGACATTGTCTTTCTACAATAGAAGGAGAGAGTTCAAACCCCTTCCCAGAAATATTATAGGTATGAGCACAGGCAATATTGCTATATCTGTATGTGTGCACGAGTGTGCCATGGGCTGTGGGCTCTTCACATGCTTCTTGCTCTCATGGTGCGGGTCCTGGATAAAACTCTAAAAGTGTGGGTAACAACAGCTGATATTTGGCAGCTGAAATTCAGCATTCATATGATCACATGTGACAGCAAAGCATTCTTGAGCAGCCTCATCGTGGCCAGATCTTCAGCCTCCTTTCTTGTAGCTGGCCCTGCAGGAGAAGCAAGAGGAAGCCTCAGCGGGGATGGTGGTGGTCACCCTGCTCCTTGGCCAGGTGTAGAATCAGTGCTTCATCTTTCTTTCCACATTGATGGCATTGATGTTTGAAGATCAACCCTATGCCTTATAGACACGTTTGTTTGCTTTCAAAGCTGAATACAGTGGGACAATACATTTTTAAAGCACCAATTGTGGTGCTTAGTACGCACATTCTATCAACTCTCAGCAAACTCTACACTGAAAATAATGATAATAGTGAGAATAATATTACAAAAGGAACACAGCCTTCCTGATGCTAATGGGTAATTCAATGAAGTTGGTCTCATAAAGCAAGTGTTGGGATCCTGAAATTGCATTTACCTGGGTCTGATTGGAGGCTCTGCATGCAAAGCTCTTACATGCCATAAGCACTTAACTTCTCATTTCCATCACACCTGTGATGAAGCTTGTACAGAATAACAAACAAGTCACTTCAAGTAGGCAACGCAGTTTGCTGGTTTGTTGGTGCAGCAGGAATTTAGGCAATACAAATATGAGTGTGAATGCATTACTGTTAGAAGAAATAGTGCACTTCCTCTTTGCTTTTGTTTTTCGTTTTTGCCTTGCATATGTGCTAAGACCTTCTGTATCTACCTAAGGCCTCTGGATAACATTTTCATCATCGTTATTTGTAATGTAGCTGACTGACTCCTTCCACCTCTCCACAAATCCTACCCATAATGCTGGAGCTTTTCCATCTGTTGTCCTCCACTCAAGCTGGAAAAAGAGAGGAGTTTGTGAGCAGAGCAGGGATGTTCTGCTGTCCTCAAATCTAGCAGGTGATTTCAGCCTCCGTGCCAGCTAAATCCTCTGCTGATACAATCCAGAAACTCTGTCATCCAGTGGAAGAAACAGCAAAAACCGTCACGAAAGCAAAGGACAAAAACAGACCTCTAAACAGTGTTTTCCATTCTATTTACACCAAGTCATTTGGGGCTGACAACAGAAAGAGAAGCCTGGAATATTCCAGAAAAATAAAATTAGCTGGGATGTGATTATGAGACACGCTTTCTCAAAATCTTGTGTGCAGTGTTGGTTCATTAACCTGCTCTTTTACTAAATACTCATTTAAGGGCTTTGAGACAGATCTCTTGTTAACTCACACATAATGACACTGCATCTGGCCCTAAGCTTTCCTGCATACATCAATTTGACATTTCAACTGAAATGCTTTTCAGCTGGTCCTGAGCTTCTTGTATTCACAGGGAAGCATACAGCCTTCCTTCAAAGTGTTCTCCCTCGTTGTTCTTCTACCATTTCTTCTCTGTGCACAGCCTACGGAAGACCCTGCCCACAGAAGGGGGCTGGAATTAGATGATCTTTAAGGTCCCTTCCAACCCAAGCCACTCTATGACAGTGTCAGTCCTGCAGCCCCTTTCCATGAGAGGTGCCCCTTCTGCAATGGTTGGAAGGAAGCAGAAAATCCTAAATCCATTCAGGCCCCCATGGTACGCACCCACTCTCCCCAAGGACTTCGGGCAGAATCTGCAAAGCCCATTGTAGGCCTGGGGCATCGTGTGCCCCTGACTAGAAGAGGTGCTACCACATCCCTGCGTTCCCTGAACTTTCATGCTCATCACTGCTCATCACTGGCCTTCACTGGAGTGAAGAGATCACATTTTTTACAAACACTTTTCCTCACTATTTGAGGAAGACTATTTGATCTTTAGCTGTTTTGTTCTTACACCTCATTTATTTTCTACATTACTTAGTGGGGGTCTCAAAAATTACGCTGAAGTCTCCTTAGATTTGGGTGGTTTCAACATTTTTTGTGCAGTTTGGGAGCATTTGTGAATAATGCATGTGTCCAGATGTGTACAGAACACGTGTATGTTCAATAACACATGCCTGGTAAACACAACATTGAAAAAAAACCTTCAAGTTCTGCCAAGACAAGGGGATTTAGTAAGTCAGAACTGGAAAGAGCTTTAATTTTGTTCTCACACAAAATAAGACCATTGTTATATACAAAGAAAAAATGAAAGGAAATAAAAGCAATGCAAAACACTGAGAGGTTGTACAAGTAAAATTTTCATTGAAATGATCATGTTTATTAGAATGCATAACTGAGCTAGAAACCAAGCACAGACACAAAAGCACAGAGAAATGCATTGATAAGAAGCTATCCATTTTGCTCTCCATGTCAGTCACAGAATTACAATACTGTTACCAATTGCAGGCAAATCAAAATACACAGCCCAGCCATAGCAAACAGCACTGTTAGTCAATCATATGTTTTGTTTCGACACTGAAACGCTTTGCATACCAATGGAAAATAGCGGGAAAATGGTATACACAGAGAATATAGTATATCCCTTAATGGCTTCTTGTAACGACAGATCTTGCAATAATTTAGAATCCAATTTCACCAGCAGTGACCGCAGCCTCAGGGCTGGTGATTTACTTAATGTGTTACATTATGCTAAAGCCCATTCATAGTAAGCAGGTCGTGCTTCTCCCCACACCAGCTCTCCAAAAGGAGCTGCCTTAAGGAGACACCTATAACAACATGGGAAAGGGAGATACTGAAATAACTCGAAATCCTAAAAATCCAAAAATTCACTTGGCTATGAGATGACATCTCTCCATGCTTGCCAGAGGCCACAAGGCTGAATTTGCTAACGCCCAAATCAGTCGACATCCAGCTGTCGATCTGCACAAGGACATTTAAAAATAGAGCTGGAATAGTTTTACTGAAGCTATATATTGCGATCATCCTTGGTAGGAAGAAGAATAATTTAAATGTTATTAGGAAAAACTCATTACAATTTAGCTGTGGGCTGCCAATCAGGCATAGAGGTGTTATCCTTTCTTCTTCACATCCTACTAAATCCACCTGGGGAAATTCTTCCAAAACTGATTTAAAAAAACATGATTCTTTTCAGTAGAGTTAGTACTGTTTCCCTGGCCTTCCAGTGCATTTATTCATACAATCATCATATGACCCATAAAACTTTTTTTTTTCTCCAGATCTACAGCTCTGCAGAGGTTCTCATGTGCAGGGCTCAGGTCACTGGCACAAGAGATGGCAGAAATTGCATGGAACATATTTCAGCTATAGCAGCTTAGGCTCATTTTAGTCATCACTCCTTGTTAATGCCAACCCTCAGTTTTCTGGATGAGAACAATTGCTTCGATCATGAAGACACGGATGCCTCAGTCCGAGCACCCTTTCTCAAAGCACAAGAAAAAGAAAAAAAAGAAGTCACATCAAAATGTTAACTCCAGGATCTGTCAGGTGGGCAATGCTCACCCATTCCCCTGGTGTGGTCTCATTTCCTTGTTTCTCTGCAGAGCCAGGTGGGACTGTGAGAGTGATGAGAGAAGGAGATGGAAGAAGAGAAGAAAAGGAGAAGGACTCAAATAAGTTATCTCCAAAGGTTGCCAGCAAGCCCACTCTGGCTCGTGGTTGGAGACAAAGGTCTCCAAAGAGCTGCTGTTTTTCCCTGCACACAGCTCCCTGAAGTGTGCACACTGCTGGCTACCAACAAGACCATTTTCACCATCTCATTCACCTTAATTTTGATAATTTTCCTGAACTTTGCAACCCATTTTTCTCATTTCTATCTGCGTAAGTAAGGTTTTTAAAGAAAAGATGAAGTAAAGCATTTGTATGCATGACCATTTCTATTTAATGTGTTTGCTCCGTTTCCTTTAGTACAGATTTATTATAAACCTTTTATATATATGTATATTACACCTAGATTTTTGCACTGATAAGCAGGTTGGTTTCAACAGTGCTATATGTGACGTGAAACATCAATTCAGTGAGAAAATAACTGTAACATCTGATGCTGTTTGCAAGAGTTGGTTAAGGAGATCGACAAGGGCAGAAGCACTTTGACTTTTTTTGTATGGTTTCTCTGGCAACAAGAGCAAATAACATAGGTAAAATTATAGTCCCATCACGCTCCATGTACTGACAGTACATAATATATAATTGCAGGCTTCCCACCCGAAACCTTACTTAGTATAATCCTATACAATCCTTTCTCTCATACTGTTTCAGGTGTTCCATCAGTTCTGCAGCTTGCAAAGCCCTGAAAATTTGAAGAAAACAAACCCCCCTTGAATTGGCTTTGCTACTGCCTGGCTTTGTGAGCACATGACAAGACTAATTTAGCTTGTCTGGCAGCAATAACCCTAGATTATTCAAAACTAAGGAAAAGTGGGTGTGTGCACCATGTTGACTTTCTGGAATGTGAGAAAGATGAGAGATTTCATCTCATGGTTTGCCAGAACCCCCATCCCACCAGGATGCAGTGCTCCTGCACTTCCCACTGGGTGGCACCAGGTCTGGGCCACAAGCGCTCGCCTCAGAAAGCATCTGGTGACCCAGATCAGAAAGGACAAAATAAACACTCTGTTCCCACCTCAAAGGTGCATTTCACATGTAATACTGTCACCCCTTGGTATTCTGGAAGAAAGAAATGGAAAATTGGCAGAAGTAGCTTCATAGCTGCAAAAGGGGAGGTGGAGGTCCTGGGCTTGGCCTGCTCTCTTGTGGCTGTTGCCCACCAAAGCCTTGCTTCACTTCAGCCTCATGCAGGATCTGGCCATGGGATGAGGGGTTCCTTGAGGACAGCAGCTTTGGAACCCCAAATAATCCTGACTCCTAAACTTGCAAATAAGTGACTGTCTAACTCTAACTGCTAACAAAATTAGCAGCCTAATTTTGTCAACTTTTTACACAACACACATCAAACAAGTCAAACTAATGAAACTCTAGGCTACAGAAGTCAACTGCAAACCCTCATTTCTTATGGCATGACATCAAGAGCTGAAGTCCAGATACCTACCTCTGTATTTAGGATATCTGTTGAAGCAAAGAGTAAGTAACAGTAAAATAAAGATAAACTCAGCCTAAGTGGAATAGGGTTGAAAATAAAATAAGGTCACCCTGAAAGTATGTGTGCCTCTGTGGAATAGGAGACATTGAGAGGAAGGGCAATTAACAGCTTTGGCTACCACAAAATAATTGTAGAAACAGGGATTTTTTTCCTCCAGTGCCAAAGGGTGGTCAATTAATTAATTACTTAAAACTGAGAGCCTTAAACTCTCCAACAAGCATCTGTACATGTTTCTGTGTAGGGTCCTGGTGTGAGGTGAGCACAGAGCTGTCTCTGCGAGACATCTCCAGGCCAGCAGAGATGGGACATGGTTGGGTTAACGCATTGGCTAAAGCACAGGAGGGGCTTTGCTGAGATGGGACCTGCTCTGCTGGTCTGTAAAACATCTTGCTGATTCTGCATGCCTATGATATTCCTGCCCATTCCTGAGATGATGTCTTGCATTAGTTAAATACATGGCAGTCCAAGGAAAAATTACCTAAAGAAAAAAAAAATAGTTGGCGTCCATCTTGCCTTACCTGCTCTGCATGATTGGAGGCAGTATTAGTGATGGAACAACTGTTTTTATTTCCTGCCCTTGGTGCCCAACCTCATCTCCTCCTTTGCAAAAGTTCCTGTCCAAATTTACTGGGCATCTGCTGTCAGTGAGGGAACACTTGATGCACACTTCACATCTGTGTTCACTGACCCAAGTCATTAACAAGAGTGCTTTATTTTGTATTTACTCTTTCACACTGTTTTTTGTTCTCATCAGAGTACTTATTTACAAACCAGTTCCTCAGATAAATCTTTATGAGATAATTGTCTCAAGTGCAATGTCCAGAACTTGGAATTTAATATAGCAGCTTTTTTCTTCATCTAGAGATTGTGTAGCCTCCAAAGAAACAATCACATTTATTGGTTTAATCCATACCGTGAATCCAATTTCCTTTTTATTTTAATCAGAGAGCACTTCTGATGTCTTTGGGATGTTCTACATTTGTTTTTTCTCTCTTGTTCTGTTTGTTTTCAAGTGACAGAAATTGGAATTACAAGCATTAGTAGGATTGCTCCATTGATTCTTAGGATCAATACTAGATTGCTTTTCTCTACTCATAGCAGACAGCTCAATTCTCCTATGACTTCAGAAATATTAATCAGAGTTACGGTCATTTTATAGCTTCTTATCCTAGCACTATCATGAATGGCTTAGTAAACATAATACTTTTCATATCTCTCCCCTAATGCTGGCTTTTATTTCCAGTTGAAGGGAAACAGAGATGGCTGAGAGTGACCTTCTGGGGAAAGTTGCAGCCATAATTCAAACTAGCAGAGGCTTAACATGGTCTGCAAGTTGTGACAGGCTTAAAACAGCAAATAATTTTTTATACTACTAAGCTATGGATTTCTTTGTACTGTAAACAACTCCTCACTAAGCCTGAGGTTTTCTGAATCTTTTGTGATCTAACATGCTGTAGACTGACAGCTCTGGTTATGGTAGCTCCTAGTCTGGAGCTGCTGTTGGCAATGCCACATTGTCACTGAGCCAGTGGTTTCTATAGCAGCAAGTGCTATTTAAAAACCGGACTTTTTCCTCATCCAGGTAATATTTACATGATATAAGGAAGTTGGGGTGGAGAAGAGGCACAAACTTCAATCTGTGCATTTTGCAGATGTGCATTATGCAAGCATAGCACTGAAGAATCTGTGAAGATCTGCTATCCCTGCATTTCAAGACTCATTTTCCAATGATTGTAGCTAATTTTTTTAAAAAAACTATATATAAATATATAAATATATAAATATATAAATATATAAATATATAAATATATAAATATATAAATATATAAATATATAAATATATAAATATATAAATATATAAACACAAATATGATTTCTTTTATTTTTAATAAGGGAAGGTGGTATCACCAAGGTTGGAAGGGACCTCAAGAGATCACTGAGTACAACTTCCTTGCTAAAGCAACTACCCTACAATAGATCACATAGGTAGGCATCCAGACTGGTCTTTAACATCTCCATAGAAGGAGGCTCCGCAACCTCTCTGGGCAGCCTGCTGCAGTGCTCCATCACCCTTACCATAAAGAAGTTCTTTTGTTTGTATGTTTGTATGGAACTTCTTACGTACCAGTTTTAGGCCATTACTCCTTGTTCACCACTGAGAAGAGCCTGGCCCCATTCATTTGACTCCCACTTCCCTTTAGGTATTTATAAACAGATCCCCTCCCTGTCTTCTTTTCCCCAGGTTGAACAAACCCAGGTTACTCAGCTTTTCCTCATACAGGAGATGCTCTAGGCCTTTCACCATCTTTGTGGTCCTCGTTCTAGCAGATCCCTGTCCTTTTTGCACTGGGGAGCCCAGAACTGGACACAGTATTCTAAATGTGGCCTCACCAGGGCAGAGCAGAGGGGGAGAATCACCTTCCTCAGTGTGCTTATTACACTCTTTTTAATGCACCTCAGGCCATCCTGGCCACAAGGACTTCCTCCTTGAAGGCTGGGTAGAGATAGCCAGCAGCTCTGCATTAAAATCATCCTTGTTCCTCAGCTTCCTGTGCTGACAGGGATCATTACTGTTGCTCACACCCACAAGAACAGCTTTCCCATGGGTGCCACACATAATATCCCCCACATCAATCAGCTGCAGAGCTACCCCAACACCTCCAGTTGCATTACATCACACTGCACAGCTCCCATAGGCTCTGTAGCCCTCTTCCAGTACCACATATTCTACCTCACAGGCTTCCCATCTCTCCAGCACCAGTTAGCAAACAGTCCCAGCCTGTGCAGAAATGGATCATGTCCAGCAAAACTTCCTGAAGAGTGATCCCCCATTGCTGAGCTCATCAGAGTGAGCAGTATTATTCTGTATCTGGTGGCCTCCGATTACCACACACACGGACCTCTGCCGTACATGCTCTCCAAAATGATGGGTGATCACCGATCTGCAAATCTTCACAAATAGTGTTCTACAAGGTACATTTCATCTGATTCACTTCAGGATCATTGATGTCAGATTTGCTACTTCAATGATATTAAAATTCCAACCACGTAATGCCATGTTGCTACACATCCAAATCATGGGGACGTCATGACACACCTAACACTCTCCCGCCTCCTGATCATCTTTTCCATGCCAAAACCAGTGAGGGCCTCACCAGATACAATCACCTTCCAAAACAGTGACTTTGTCCTATACTGACCCTGACCACGCTCCATTGGCTAAGTGCAATGAGGAACGAGCTGAAAGACCAAAGCACATGGGTGAAATATGTAAGGAATTATTACATTTAGGATGATAAAACCTGGCTATTTGCACATTAAAAATTAAAATCAAAGCACTGCTTGCAACAGTGTCTTAGTATCGGTTGCAGAACAGAAAAAATGTCCATTCCCAGTATATCCGTTGAAGGCTGAAATCCCCAGCAGATGGGACTTTCAGAGTAGCACATCACTTATTCCAACAGCTTTTCTCAAGTGTTTGTCAATAGAAGCTTAACTTAAATAAGAGCTATTTTTTCAACCAAAAGATGAGAAAAATATTACGAACTAACAAGCTAAAGTTTTCAAGACGTGTGTGCATTAAGCAAATGGACTTTTATATCATTTTTAATGGAAGAACTCCTATTCTACTGAGTGCTTACATGAATCTCCCTTAGAACTGTCATGCACTATCTACTATGATCAGTAAGTCAAAAAATACCCTCTTCTTACTATGAGTGGCTGTGATTTACTGACAGATTTCAAAAATAAAATGTTTCACCATTTAAATACTGAGGGTAACTCTGTCTTCTATTTACTGCATTAATCATTTTGTTACTAAGCCAGTTCGTGTACCTGTTTAGAAAATTCCTCAGAACATACATTTCTATGGCACAGACATTTATTTGAACTGTAAACAGAAGCTGAGGGTTGTTGCCATGGTGTGATCTTTTGCTCAAAGTCTGTTTACTTCTGTGAGTTAACAACAATACCAATAGTGGAGTCCATAAAATAAAGTATAAAACTAAGCTGCCGCTACTCACCATGGCATTGAGAAGTCCTTATTCAAAGGAAATGAATGCTTACCATAAACAAAGGTATGTAGAAAAAGTGAGTTGAAATCTTATTTATTTTTTTAAGATAAAATGGTATTTGAATATGTCTTCTGTAAAAAATGCTTTAGAAGGAAGAAAGACTTTGGAAAATGTGATTGTTGTTTTCTAGTATTCTTGCAATATTAAGTCTGCGCAAATTAATTAATGCGGCCTAGGGGAACATCCACATTTTGTCACATTAAGGAGACCCCGGAGGAACAGCAACTGGCAAAGAGCAAAAAGCAAAGAGATAGAGCACAGCTTTGGCAATGTGCACCAGTCTCTAGTCTATAACCTGGATCAGGATGCATGGCTGCGCTGAACTTATGATCAGCAGCTCAGCTCTCCTGAGCCTGAATGTGTGATCACAGCACAGGAGAGCTGCAGCCCAAATGGTCCCAGGAAGGCCCCAGAACTGAACAACTGGCAGAAATGCTTGCAGTGATGTCCCTATGCTGGCCTTTGGCAAGAGCATGATGCCATTTTAACCACAGAGCTAGAGGAGATTATTTCTAGAACTGATTCTCATTAACTATCAAAACTCAGCTCACATGAGCTGCTCTCCTACTGCAAGTGCAATAAATGCTTCTGCTTCTCATTTGATGCTAATGGCAGAGATGATGTTTTTATAATAGACTTACAGGAAGGCAGTCTAATTGACAGATTCAAGAATATAAACAAAACTCTTATGAAAGAAGAATGGCTGAGATTAGGAATATAAACCATAACAAAGAGAAGAAAAAAAAAAAAAGACACACTTTCCTCCAATTTAGGATTGGACGTTTAAATTATTCCTTCTACAAAGTGCCACCCAACTACTCCCTTTATTCATGACTAATTTCCTCACTAAACAAATCAATGACAGAAAAAAAGCATGCAGTACAATATAACTTGAGCTGGTTTTACTTTGCTCTCTTAGTTCTCCAGATGCAAGAACCATTTTGGAAACCCTGTTTCTCATTCATCCAAGATTCACTGATCTCATTATATCTCAGATGAAATATAGCAGGTCAGCAGTCTTTGACAAATCACAGTTTTGCTAAAAGGTTTCTTAGAATGTCTGCTTGGAAAAGGTTGTGAGATGCACTTAGGTCAGTGCTGTGATCAAGGCTGAAGCACATAATCTTCATACTGCACATGTGTAGATTAGGTTGAAAACTCACAGAAAAAGTATGA
Organism: Perdix hodgsoniae; assembly: GCA_035772895.1. Lineage (NCBI taxonomy): Eukaryota > Metazoa > Chordata > Aves > Galliformes > Phasianidae > Perdix > Perdix hodgsoniae. The sequence goes on from JAPSGF010000084.1 coordinate 357,196, forward strand.
TAAGGCCTTGCCCTTTTCCCATTAACTGGTCAATTGTAAGAAAGGAGGATTTTATTCTAATTCTGCAACTTCGTTTTCAGTTGCCTCGCTGTCTGCTTCTGCTTTGGCAGTGTTCAAATTTTCAGTATTCAAGAGACCAGTTTTCGTAATTTCAGTAATCCAAGGATAAGGTTTCCTAAAAACAGAGACCTGTCTTGAAAACCATATTTACATCCAGGCTTGCATTCTTTTCAATAAAACTATAAGATGGCCTTCAGTGAAGCATCTGTTGCAATAAAAGTCCCATCTGAAAGCTGTTCCATTTCTGTTTGGCTGCTCTTGCCATAAGGTCTTGGACACAGCTGTGTTTTTTCGTTTTTTCCTTACTGTTTGGGTATTGGCTCATGAACTGTTGCACAACTGAGCTAAAAATACAAAGCTTCAAACACATCCAGGAAGATTTCACATTGTTTTGGCTGTCCATTTCTTTAGGGAACAAAAGTTTCCAGTTCCATAGACAAGTGAAAAAAAAAAGAAAAAAAAAAAATAGCTCACTGCAACCCTAGAAGGAGTGAGTCTGAACTGAAGAACAAAACAGCACAGGTGATCCAAGACAAACACGGCCCAGCTGACTGTGCTTTGCCCATTTGCTCTGCTACTCGTCAACCCAGGTCTTCGGAACCTTCTGTCTTACTGTGCTTGAGCAACAAGATGGGGTCAGATCACATGGACAGGGACTGAAAATTGCATGACTTGGGTAAAGCTCAGACAGACCCATGCAATACAGGCAATGAGATCTTGTTCAGTCTGGTGCAGAGAACGCTTCAGGGAGACCCAAGAGCAGTCTTCCAGTACCTGAAAGTAGGTTACTAAAAGGACAGAGCCAGGCTGCTTACTGCAGTGCACAGTGGGAAGATGACAGACAACAGGCATAAGCTGAAAACAAAATGTTTCTGACTACATATAAGGCAAAATTTAATCTTCATAACAACAGTTAAGCAGTGAAGCACGTTACCCAGTGTGGTTGTGCAGTCTCCATCCTTGGATGTTTCCAAGACCAACTGCAAAAAGCCCTGGGCTGGTTTCATCTCATAGCTGACTCTGTTATGAGCTGTATGTTGGGCTAGACACATCCCTAGGTCACTCAAATCCTTCTGTGATCTCAGGAAATGCATCACCAGGTCCCGGGGAATTGAAGAAAAAGCTATAGACAGAAAAACCCACACCCAGTTATGAGAATATCCTGCCTCTAGGAAGAACCTCATTCTAAAGCCTAACAGTCAGTGTTGGCCAAACATGAGCCTGAAGTGTGGTTTAACACTAGCTCCCACGTGTATGAAGGAAACCTATGTTAATAGAAACCGGCAGTGAAGATGGTAAAAGCTTTATCAAAAAACAGATAAAGAGTATGATTGATGTGTTCAGACAGGGCTTTCCAATTTTAGACTCTCACACCTACCTTTAAAATACTAAAGGGAAGGGGCTCATTTGTCAGTCAGCAGAAGTTCACAGAATCACAGAATGGCCAGGGTTGGAAGGGACCAGAAGGATCATGAATCTCCAACCCCCTGCCACAGGCAGGGCCACCAACCTCCCCATTTAAACTCGCAAATGTTAAGAACATGACCCCTTCATTTAATATCTAGAGAAAAAAATTAAACAAGTTTTAAGCATCCAGATTCAAAACTCACCTAAGTTGAAGTGAATTTGTCTACTTTGAAGAGAAATTTTGGTATGTCACATCAAAACAGAAAGTTAATGTACCTTTCTGAATATGGTGAGCAGGTATAAATTAATTATGTAGTGTCTTAAAGTACAGACCAGTAAATACAGCCTTAGCTACTGAAGGATATAGATAAGGGCCAGAAAACAATCAAAATAAAAATAAAAAATCTGAAAAGCATCTTGAACATTAAAATAATATGATACACATCAGAAATATTGCAGTTCACAATAAAATATCTATGTGAGAACAACAGTGTGCCAAGCAACAGAGAACATTCAGTCTCTCTAGCATATGTGAAGCAGCATTGTTATAAACTGACCTGCAAGCCAGTATTAACTGTTCATAAAAGCAGAACAGTTAATAGTCAGAACACAGAATCAGAAAAGAGTAAGGCTATGTGAGATTTCTGAAGTCAAGACTGCTGCCTTAGATACTAAAGCAATATGAAGAGCAGCCTTTTCTTAACCACTTCATATATAACATATATGTGATATATATATATTAGAACTATCAGTGAACTGCGCAAGAAAAGAGGATAAAAAGAATAAAGCCAAGCCTTACAACATAATTACAAGAGCTCCCTGCCCTGGCAAGGACATGACATGAACATTCTAATTGAATTGTAAAGATAATTTTGGCTGTTCGGGCAATTTTGCACTTCTTCACAAGATCTAGCCTCTATCCAAGCATGTGAAATACCAACTGAGAACATCAATAAGACTCAGCCAGTGAGTTCCTTCCTTTTTTGTTTCTTTCTCTGGAAACAGATACTTCTAAATGTTCCTAGTCCCATACAACCCTTCAGCATCCCTGCCCCAAATCCCACTGCTGTGCCCATGAGGAAGGTTTGAGAAGAAGACTCTAACAGTACCTTCCAGCTTTATAACATTATCAGCCTAGTTTGTAGAGCACTGGTGAGAATGTACCAAAATATGGATTGCCCATATTGTCAAATTATACTGCGTCCAGTTGCAATTTTAACTATAACTGTCTTTTGATATAACTAAAACTGAAAGGAAAACGTGTGCATATTGTGTGGAATAGCCACAGTTGAGTGTTTTCTCAACTGAACAATATTTTCAAATGAATAACTTTTGTTTGAAGTAACTGCCTATCAGTAGCTAGCACATTTTGTAACACTCAAGGCAAGAGAAAAAAAAAATCCCCAACAGACTTCTTACAGCTTCGAAGTGTCAGACTCTGTGTCACTGGAAGCAGACATTCCCTCTGCAGCACTTGTAAGCTGCAGCACAACAGACATTCAACTTTCCAGGCTCGCTCAGCTGAAATCCCATTAAGACGAGAAAGAAGTTTATACTTGTGTATCAAAGCTACAGTAAGCTTTAACAACAAATGAGGCCTTTAACCAAGTGGCTACGTAGCCTTCACTTAAAAAGGGTTTTACTCCAAGCCTGTTGTTTGCAGGAGTTTTCACTTTGTCTGCACAGAGCAATGCAGTCATTTGTTGTTGAGAGACCAAGCCATACATTGCTGGTAGGGTTTCCCACCTCCAGGTTTCCCAGAGCTGGTTAATGCCCATTCCTTCTCTGTCAGGTGCCCAGCATCCTGACACTGAACAACTAGCATCCTACTCTGCCAAATTCACCATGACCCAATTTCCACATGGCAGTTTTGTCTGACTACAATGATCTTGATTCATTTGCTGACAACAATGAAGATGGCACTATTCAGAGGCTGGCAGCACTGCCCATATAGCAAGATGGCCATGGGGGTTTCCATCCCTTTGGTGAGGTGTCAGTCTTTCCATCTTTCCAAATGGTGAAGCACTCTCCTCTAGCTGATGAGCTTGCTTTTGCCTCTTATTCAGACACGACATTCATGCTCTTCCTCTGCTTCTACATTTATGTTTCTTAGAATTCTGCAAATATCTCCCATCAAACACGAAATGAAAAACACTTTGCTGTCCATTAAATCATGATCTGATCTTCACAGATAATGCAATATGGCTGTGATGTTTCTTCTCTTTCAAGCAAGTTTGCCAAAAGACAGGCAAGCATACCAAGTTATTTCTCTTAAATTCAGTAAAAGATTCAGGAATAGGAAAATCCAGAAGTCCTTCCAGCTTTCCTTTACATGGCCTGAGCTATTCAAAACATGGTGAGCAGTTGACAACATTGTCCTTCAAATTTAGAAACACGGCTTTCAAAGGAAAATTCACTATAAAAAACGAAACCATTTTTTGGAACCCACCTCAGGATTTGCATCTGGATCAGGAAATCAAATACTGGCATATATAATTCAATTTTCTTCACTGTTTGATTTAAATGCTCAATTGTGAAAAATGTAGGTTTTAAAAATGAGGTGCTGCATGGTAAAGTCAGACAAATCTTGCATAACTTATACTGCAATACCCTCTTGTGGCCATATACAAATAGTTTATCTAAATACCTGAAGCTTTCTTCTCCGTTTAAAAGCAAACAAACAAATAAACAAAACTATTTTTTTCCCTTTCGGAAAGAACTAGCTCACATATTTGTTACAAACAAATCTGTATCATCATCACTTGTCTGGTAGCAACAAAGAAAGAACCTCAGTTATGTTCTTCTTCTGCATAATGGGCCCTGACACTGCTTATCAGAGAAACTAATACCAAAATTAACCCTTAAGCAAAGTCACCATCTTCTACAGCGACACTCATAACAACATTTCCAATTCTTATCTCCCCAAGCAGAGAAAATAAAGATGCTATATTGATTTTAATGGATACATACAACATGAAGCCACAATTAACATTAATCTACTCTACTGCAGGATGGAGAGAAGCATGCAGTGAATTAGTTGTGTTAACCCAAATGAGTCCCACTCTTCCACTCCTAAAATCCCAATGTTGTTAGGGAAAAACAAAACAAAACAAAAAACAAAAGCTAAACCAGCAGATGATAATATTAGGGTAACAGTTAAATACCTGCAGAACTATTGAGCTGTTAGTATATTCAATGGCCTGAATGGTCTACAGGTTTGTCCACTAAGGAATTTAGAGCAGTCCCCAGAAACATCACCCTTACACTAACCTTGATGTGCTTTAATGGAGAGTGGTTATGAGAACATGGGATAGTTTTTGAAGTATTTGCTCTTAGTGATCTGTTTTTGGAACAGCAGCTGTGTTTTAAAGTCATATAAAAGTCACAACCACCACAAAACTTAATTAAACAGCCATTATCCTACTCCCATCTGCAATTTCCAAAGAAACAACTGGCACAGGATGAAGTGTCCAGCCACTGCATGTAGACTTACAGATTATTATATTCATTTAATGGCAGAAATGCTAACTGGTAAAGACTCTGTTCTTTTCTGAGGTTGCAGAGTCTTGGACCTAAATATCTGACTTTAACTTACTAGCTCACTTTCAGGAAGACATTCTTGCTCTCCTATTGCATCAAAACCAAGTCAGTTACATCTTTGCAGACAACATTCAACAGAAGAGACTCTATGCACTGGCCAGCAATGTTCCCATGCAATTTATTCAGTGACTACAAGTCATTTGGAAACTATGTACTCAGCTGATAATCATTTTTAGCTTATTTTCATATGAAATTTGCATAAAGTGACTTGGAAGGGGGGAGCGGGGTGTGCATAAGATAGAAGGGGACAGACTCTTCAGCAGGGTCTGTTGTGACAGGACAAGGAGAATGGCTTCAAACTAAAGGAGGGGAGATTTAGACTGGAAATAAGGAAGACATTTTTTACGAAAAGGATGGTGGGGCACTGGCACAGGTTGCCCAGAGAAGTGGTGGATGCCCTCTCCATGGAGACACCCCAGGTCAGACTGGATGAGGCTCTGAGCTGGAACTGTGGATGTGTTGGTACACTGCAGGAGAGTGGGATTGGATGGCCTTTAAGGGTCCCTTCCAACTCAAATGATTCTATGATTCTATGAAAGATTACAATAAAAATAACAAAAGAACTTTGTGAACATTCAGTAAAAAGCATTCCATTCACAGGTATAGCTTTTCCATCAGGATCTTTTCCTGACCTGATCAGAGGCTAAACTCCCACATGCACTGATTAATTAATTGGGTCTTCCAAGCATGCCCCATGTTCCTTTCAGAGCAGTTAGATGCCACTAAAATCCCACTCTTTGACTATCTATCTGCATACAATGCAGTATAGGACCTTGGAATGAATAAGAAGATTCTAGAAGAGGAACAGAGTCAACTATGAGGCCTGGTTGGCAAACAGCTCATTTCTTCAGTTACAGGGCTGTGTGGATATGTGACATTTTTTATTCTTCTTGGCTGAAAGAGACAGAAAGAAGTTTAGGTTTCAATTCCCTCAGAAAAGACAACAACACAGACAAAAAGCCTACTAAAATTTCATTCAAATCCAAAGCAAACATTTTGTTTTGACATCGATTTTTAAACTCTTCTTAATTTATTATGTTATTGCCATTCTCGAAGTCGTGGTTATTTTTCTAAATACAGAAGTATCTTTTGCTCAAAAATGTCTACATGAAATGTTTGGATTGATGCACAGTTACTATTTTAAAATAAATTACTTCTTTGCCAAATTCGGCATGCATTTCCCAATAGCCCCAAGTAAGCACATTTCCAAAAAATTAAAAGAAAAAAGAAAAAAAATATCCATAAAAAAAACAGATTAGCATTTACTAGAAAGATGAGGCATGAGGCTAGAATTCATCTGGAGCTGCTTCCCATGACTCAGAAACAAGTCAGTCGAGAACTGAAGAGGAAATTTGTACTTAAAATGCCTCGTTTTCCTGCAAGGTCACCAACACTTGAGGAAGTGACTTAATGCCACAAAGGCCAGCAGGCTGACTGTAAGGCTGACAAAATGACATTTTGAACACTGCTTAGAAAATTCTTACTTTTTATGCCACTAGTTCCTGAAAGTTAATTTAAAAGTACTTCCCATAGTTGCTTAATACCTTCTGAAGAAATCCCTGAGTACTTTAGAAGGACTTCTTATGATCTTTGGATGCTCTTTTTTCAATCTGAAAATATGGAGCCTTAAAAGCACAATTGCATTGAAATATCTTCTTTCAAACAGAAGAGCTCTGCCCCAAACAGAGTCCAAGGCCTCAGCAGCTGCCTGCACTGGGTTTCTGCTCCCTTTCTGGTGAATATTCACAAGCCAGCCTGGTTTCCAATGGAGACAGTAAACACATCAGGGAAAGCAGAAGCTTTCTGGAGGTTTTGCTTCTGCCACACAGCTCCAACAAAACTCCTGACAAAGTCAGCAGCAGTCCCAATGCATGCTTTGCATTAAACCAGGCTTTGCTGTTCTGCAGATTTTGAACATAAGGTGGTCTCAGCTGCAAGCAGCACACATCATCTTCCTAAGCTTGCTGCTTACAGCTGGAGGCTGATGTAACAAGTGCTTCTTACAAAATCATTGTTACCACAGAAACTTGTTCAGCCTTCGTGCAATGAAGCAGTGCGAAGCAGTAGGAAATGATCATTAAATAACATGGAAGCAAAACAGTGCTGAGCACTGCCTGTCAGTGCTGGTGTGCACACTCATTTTCTTAAAGTAGTCCAAATCTGCAGCTGAAAGAAAGCGCTGGGACAGGAAGAACTCTGAAAGCACAAACAAGAGCAGGTTTAACCTTCCTAAAGCTTCTGTAGATCTGAGTATCAAAATGGACACGTTGGAAAAGGGTTCTGGATTCGGGAGGAACACCTTGACTGGTTCGTGGCATCCAGCAAGCACAGCTCTGGATCAACCAGCCTCAGCTCCACCTATGTCTCGTGGCAGCATCCGGCTTGGAAGAGCACACCTGGCTGCTAGGTCCAGGGCAGAGGAGCAGGCAGCACTGCAGCAGGACCAGGTACAGCAGGATAAGGTCTGGAGGGAGACTGTGGAAGCTGAACGAAGAGGAAGAAAAATCTGGTGAGTCATTTGTTCCAATTCTGTCAAATAGCTGTTGGAGATGGTCCAGAGGAGAGCCACAAAGATGAACGGGGGATTGCAGCCTTCCAGTACCTAAAGGGAGCCTATAAACAGGAGAGGAGCCAACTCTTTGAAAGGATAGATAACAGCAGCACAAGGGGAAACGGTTTTAAGTTGAGGGAGGAAAGATTTAGGTTGGATGTCAGAGGGAAGTTCTTTACAGAGAGAGTGGTGAGGTGCTGGAACAGGCTGCCCAGAGAGGCTGTGGATGCCCCGTCCCTGGAGGTGTTCAAGGCCAGACTGGATGGGGCCCTGGGAAGCCTGGTCTGGCATTAAATGGGGAGGTTGGTGGCTCTGCATGTGGCAGGGGGGTTGGAGATTCATGATCCTTGAGGTCCCTTCCAATCTTGGCCATTCTGTCATTCTGTGATAAATCACCTGTCCTCTGCTCATCCTGGCAATATTACTGATGCTCCCTGACATCCTAGGGCTTCATCTGAAGCCTACACTATCAAGCAGAGTTTTTTTCTGCAGGGTCCTTGGATTAGAACTTACCACCTTAGCATTAGAAAGATTCTAATGCTATATTAACTCTGTTCTTCTTTACTGGGCAAAATATATGCCAATAACTCCCGGCACACTGAGGAAGCTGAAAAAGAGATGCAAAGAAATGCATGTTTCATGTGTTTTAGCTTTATAGGGATCTCCACAATGATGATATAAATGTGCCAACCTTTATAATTTATTGCAGACACACTGATATTATCACCACTTCTCATATTCTTGGAAATGGAGTTGAACAGAGTGTTCTGCCAAAACATGATTCTGGAGTCCCAATCTGTAAATCTCCTGAACATACCCCACAAGCCACATGAAGACAGGAAAATCCCATTATTTCAGTGTTTCAGCAGAAAGAACAGTATGCATATATGTATTCACCAGTTACCTGAAAGAGCCAGAAATTAAGATCCTCTTTGTCTCTGCCACATAACTTGTGAAGTGCTTCTGTTCGTACTTCAGTACACAACACAGACATGCTTCTTAGAAGGATATTTTTGGTAAAAGTAAAAACAACTCCACTTCTGCCTATGCAGTAGCCAAGCAGACAAAAGGAAAAGGCAGAGAATGAAGCACACCACTTTCAGGATGATTTTAAGAAGGGAAAAGGAACCATCTGAAAACTCCTGTCCTCCTCAGTCCACTGGAGGAAATAGAGATAATAGTTTGGGTTTCTCCAAAGCCTGCTTTGTTGTCTGGCTCTTATTGCCCGAGGGAAGGGCTGAAGCCTGGACTCTGACTCACACAAAGCCTGGGCTGTGGTTGCAATACTGCTCTCTCTCAGCTATATACTCAGGCCCTTTTCCAGTGGGCCCAGAACCTCCATGCCCATTCTGCAGCAAAGGCAATAGGAGGGTTGCTGTATCTGCATGTGTCCATTAGGGTTCACAGTCACGGATGTCAGTGCAAACCCATGTTCATGTGTTCTTAGGGTAACACAACATAGAGCTAATGCATGCCCTGCTCTCCATCCTTGGCTACAGAGAAAGAACTCTTGCATGAGGGCAGGACAGATATATGAACAGATGTCTAAAGCCAGCACAGGTGCCTACATCAAACTACATAGGCTAAAGCCTGCAGAGAATCCTTTGGTTCCTCATCCCCATCACAAAAACAATGGTGGGAAAAGCTTGCTATGAATTTGTGGTCTGACCTGAAGTTGGTACAGGTAAATGGCAGAGACCCAAACATTTCTCAGTAATGAGCACCTTAGAGGGACATCCAAACTTGGCATACTCATACGGTGTTCAACATAGCAAGATGAATAAAATAGGGAGCAACAAAGACAAAAGATTTTAAACTGCAATTTTTACTTCTATTCCAAGGTACCAGAACTGGAGTTTCCTAAAGGACTATGACCAAATGGTAAGTTTCAAACAAATCCTTAACTGTAATCCAGGCTCTTTTTAGCTTGCATCACTTTGAAAGACACTAATATTTTAAATGGAACATATTTAGGCATAACTGGCAAATGTTTTAAGACTTAAATCTTTAGAAAAACAAAAGAGAGCTGAGGTGCCATTCATCTTCCATAAAGAAATAGAGCTTGTGCATACCTTCAGTCTGCTTCAGTGTTAATAACTTCATGCAGAGAAAAGTGCTAGAAGCAGCAGCTTAGGAAAAAGAAAAAAAAAAGAAAGAAAAAAGATAATGTCATATAAAATCCAAGTCACTACGAAAAACAAAACGAAAAACCTCCCACATCACGACCATTCCAGAGCAGGCTAAATTCTTTCTCTCCTGACATTTTAAGCAACATATTTTAAAATGATTCATTTCCTTGTGCTATCTTATTCCCATGAAAAATGATAGGAAAACTTCTTACTGTATTTCTGCAACACTTTCATGTGCATTCAGTAAGTATGACATGCTTATAACTTAATTTTCCAAAAGCAAAAGAGCTGATGTTACTAATAATCTCAGTAACCTGAATTTTCAGAAGCAAATGATGCAACTCCGAATTCAGCATTAACGGTCTTTGTTTCATCCAGGGTAACAAAAAGGAACAGAAGCCTCTACCAGACTATATGTCTGTGTTTTCAAACACAGTTCCCAATTCCACCAACCAGAACTTTGGCAGCAGGATGAATACTGAACTTGGCAAGATGCTGATAAACATGGATTACCTCTTCAGCAGGGGAGCACAAAAGCCGAAACTTGAAGATGACCTCCAGCTTTCCTAATGCTTCAAGTAAAAATACCAGTAACAAAGCAAGTGAGAGATCTAGCTAATAGACTTCTTTCAGATTGAAAACAGCAGGTAACAAATTCCTCATCTTCCATCAGAGATCAATAATGCTGTCCAGCAAGGAACTTTTTGAAGAGCAAAGATATATGCCACCAAGCAATGCCTAAGGAGACAATTCTCTTCAGATTTGAGGTAACTGGGCCATATACAGTGAGTCAGGACCACAGATACCCATTTTCCTATGCAAGGCCATTGTAATATTGCTACTAACATCAGAAGGAGTAAGTTTAAAGCCAAAAGGCAATTTCTTCCTGAATTTTTACCTCCTGAAAAGAAACCATTAATGGAGATCAGCTCAGACGAGTTGCACCACAAACGACACTGACTCAAAGTCAGTGCAATAAAATGCAGTAGGTTGCTGCATTTCGTCTATTTAGCCAAGGATTCACCAGCTTGTCACTTGCATGTTTAAGCTTGTTCTAAAGAGCAAAGTTGAAGGCATATAAGATGTGTTATGCGCATTCCCTGCTGAGGGAAGGAAAACAGATTTTTTTTTCAGACTGGTTTTCATTTTTATTTCTTTGGATTTGCTGTTTCTCCCCTCTGCTTTCAAATTTTTATTTTTATTTTTATTTTTATTTTTTTTTAATCTGATGGAAAACCATGACCAGAAAGCAGGCTTTTACATTTTGCTCTGAAGGCATGCCAGCTCAGAAACCCAAGCCAGGCTGAGCCAGGTTATATTCTAATTATCAACTTTCTTGAATTTAACAGGCTTGTAGCTCCTAGAATCTGTGGTTTCCCAGGGAAACCATCATAAGGCTACATGGACACAGTACTTGCAGCCTGTTCACTAATGCATCTAGATGCAAAGCTTGTTTGTGATCTGTTGTTTTGTAGGAAAACAACATTAATCAGAAGAGCATGGGGAATGTGCATACAATACCTGCCTCCATAGGCTGTAGGTAATATCTGTAGAATCGTGTTCAGCCCTTGCTGGAAACCAGCACAGAAGCCATTAGCCTTGGTCAACAACAGGAACTCAATGGACTGAGGAGAAATCATAGATTCATGGAATCATTAAGGCTGGAAAAGACCACTAAGATCATCTCATGCAACCACCAACCCATCCCCACCATGCCCATTGACCACGTCCCTCAGTACCACACCTCCACATTTCCTAACACTTCCAGGGTCAGTGACTCCACCACCTCCCTGGGCAGCCTGTGCCAGTGCCTCACCACTCTTTCTGAGAAGAAATGTTTCCTGGTATCCAACCTGAACTTCTCCTGGTGGAACTTAAAGCCATTACCTCTTGTCCTATCAGTGGTTACCTGGGAGAAGGGGCCAATGACCCCCACCTCACTACTCAAAGTATGGCATCACCAGTGCTGAGTTAAGCGGAGTGGTGTTTCCTCATGCTTCACAGCTGAGTCTATTTTTGAGGTTGAACCAGCAGCTGAAGCCAGTTCAAAAGCACAAGAGGTGGACTGAAACAGTGTGATCATTGTCAACATCTAAATGGTCTCTAGAAAAAAACAAAACAAAACAAAAAAAACCCAACAAACAATTAAAGAAGATCCTGCTCACTGAAGCCATAGCTTCCTCAGCAGCTAAGAACCAGAGGATAAAGGTTTTCAGGATGATAACTAAGGTATCTAGAGAAGAAATAGGATGGCATCACAAAAGCAGTCCACGCAAGGACTGATGCCAGTTTCTGTGCAGGCACAGAAAATGGGAACCTACGTTTAATAAATAAATAACTAAATAAATCCTGCTGAGCTAAAATGCCTTTTGATTTCTTCTAAGAGAAGAAAGCTGCAGCAGGAACTGTTTTTATTTCAAATACATCTGATGGGAACATAGTAAGCTCCACGTTTTCTAACCTGCAGATGGCACTCACTTACCACCAAGTAATCCACTGCAAAGGACACTAAGTTACAGCAACAGTACTGTACAATTCATTTCTGATTTCAAAGGGTATTGAATAGTTCTCAACTCTGTTTGCTCCGCATGCATCCGGAGAATCCTCCTCCCAGAGAGGCCCTGCAGAACGGATTGCACAGGACGGAGGATGGTCACCGCACTGCACAACTTCATCCTTCCACTCAGCACTGGCACTGCTTCAGCTGAAGTGTTTCTTCCAGTTTTGGGCAAAACATGGAAGGTCCTGCTCTGAAGACGTGGGCCGCTAAGGAGCCTTGAGAAGCAAAGACTGTAAATGGAGTACCGGGAAGTTTGGCCACGAGGAAGCATTAAACAGCTTAACCTGAAAAAATAAAAAGAGAATGGGAACAGGATAGCAGTCTTCAGATACACAGATAACTCAGGGAGTGAGAAAAGCAGCAGTTTGTATTTCATGTGCACGGCAGAAAATATTAAAAATAAGCTTAAACTTATGGAAGGAAGAATCACGTTTGCTATAGCAGAAGGTAGTGGTAAGGCTGATGATGTGCTGAGAGAGATTCCCTGAGGAATCTCCACCTTTGAATGTTAAACACACACAGCCAACAGGAATGCCGCATTTAACATGGCTTGCCTGTTAGTGTATAAACTGTGTAACTGAAGCATTTTTCATCTGTTATCTGACTGACACTGGAGTTGCTGGAATCAGAAAACACGGCTTTTCAAAACATATTCAAAAAGAATTTTAAAAAATCACATCAGTTGGGTCAGATTGGAATGGACCACATCTCAAAAATCCAGATGAACCACCTCATGTTTTGATGACCGCACATTCCTAGTCTTCTACTGGCTGCCACAGATAATGCTTTTCACCGCATCCAGATGTGCCTTTTTTTAATCAGAGCTCCTCTGAAATCCATCCTTACACTGCCTAGTCTGTAGTGAAAGTAAGTTAACACCTTGACTTGGTGATAAAGCTCACCGAAATGCTGCTGGAATACTGGCGGGGGAACAGCCTGCATAGCAGCAGCTCCTCTCACCCTCAGAACTTCACTCACATTTCCTGCTGAAATCTAAGCACTTGACATTGTAATGCAATATCTCCAATAAGAAAACAACTGTTTATAGAACAAAAGTTTCCCATACGGACACCTTATTTTGTTCAATTACTACCTGTTCCTTTGAAATTAAAATTCCCTTATGCTGCTGCTGTTAGCCCTCCCCAGGCACCAGCTGGATCATTCTGAAGTTACTTTGCCTCTCCCTGCTGCCTACAGCAACCTTCAGGAAACGCAGCCGGGAGCAGCTGAGGACCCAACCAAAACTGCCATAGAACCTGTGAGCAGAAAGCAGCAAACAGGTATTCTCTAGACATAATTTTCTTTCCAAGTTTAGCCATCATTTTTCTCTTAACAGAATTAATTTCACCAACAAATCTTTATTTACATAAGCAAAGTCTCTCAGAAAGGATGGATGACAGTGGCACTTAAATCTGTAAATGATCAGTGGAAACTCCATTTATTAAAGAGATTGTACAGATACTAAACTGTGCTGTAAGCTTCTTGTGAGGAGTTTTTATGATGTATCACTCGTGCTTCATGGTTTTATAAGAGGGTTGTTTTTTTTTTCCTTTTGCTGCCAAATCTCAAAGAAGAGATTATCTGTGTTTAGAGAATTCATTCTCTGTATTTCTTTCAGTTAAAGAGCACAAGTGGGTAGGAATTTGAATTTAATTCTGTAGTTAGATAGATGGCTTTCTCTTTTAAGGGTTGTTCCCAGTGCCTCCAAGTCTTGCATGTTCTCATTTCAAGCTCTTCCCATAATAAAAATGTGTGAAATTGATCATATTTTATAACAGAACATATGTAAGTTCATATAAACCTGTCTTTCTTATACTCTTAGAGTAGTCTTTGTACACAGCTCCCATATGGCATCTTAACTATAAAGCTTTTTATTCTAGAAGACCGGTGATTCCAACCATGTTTTTTTTGAAGCCGTATTTAAAGCTGCTTCCTGACCTTTACATTATTCTAAACCAGTAGTTAAGTGGGTTTTCCTACAAAGAACATTGCAACATGGTGCAAATTACAAGAACAGTAAGATTGCTACAACACAAAAAGAAAGCAATACAGTAACAGTACAGACAGTTACATGGACAACAGAGGCCAGGTCCAGGCACCGATATATTTCTAATACAATGTATAATACATAGGCATACTGCATACATACATGCACATTCACATTTCTGCTTTTTCCTTTTTTTTTTTTTGCCTTTTGCCTTTTTCCTTTTTAGCATAAAAACACCCTGTAGAACAACATTTCCGAGTATATATTTTAATGCAGATGATTTTCTTCTTCACAAGAAGTGGGATAGGATCTTTGTTTTGTTTTATATGGGTTTTTGTTTGTTTATTTTTTGTTTATTTGCTTACTTACTTTGACTTTCGGGTTTAGAAATGAATAATCATTTGTTAGGGCCCCAAACTGCTTTTTCTAAACCCTGCACAGATAGAAACCAGCAAAACCTTCCTGAAGTAGAATATCTGTCTTAAAAGCTATACTTCCTACTCCAAATCCAAGTGAGCTCTTGCTTTGCCCTGTTCAGAAACCTCCACGTTTGGTTGGATTAATTCTTTGAAATCCAGATGCTTTTCCAAGAAACTCAGAATCTCTGCCAAGCACTGAAGAGGCACTTGGTTCTGTACATCACAGCTCTGCCCACAGCCCTCTTCTGTCTCAGGAAGGACAGATGCCACAGACTGATGTCATCTTGTAACCTTCTCAAAGCCTCTCTCAGAAGTTGCATGTACCCACAAAACCACCATTACTTAGAAATGGAATTTCCAAGAATCTGGGATTAAAGCCTCACCTCAGCCTACCACCTTTATGCCAGGTTGGTGGAGCGAAACTGCTGCAAATGTCTTTTTGTTGGCTGCCCAGGGAATGCCAGCAGGAACCCCTCATTTGGCATACACCAATAAATTGCAATAAAAAATAATCTCCAAACACATAAGCTGTAAACATTAAGAGATTTGGTTTCACTCTATGATTTTGACAAGATCACTTCAAACTGTCTGCTTTCCCCAGTTGGTAATGATTACCCATCCTTACTGGATATACTGTCTTTGAATTAACAAATGCACATACACAGCAACTCTCTGCTACAGGTATTGCTGCAAATGAGAAACAAACTAAACAGTGCAGGGTAGAACCAATGGTAACTATCCCAATGCTTCGTAATAGCTGCATGATTTTCTCTCTTAAGAGCCAAAGGAACTGAAAAGACAGCTTTTGCATTAAGCTTCTAAGTGTGCGTGTAAGAGGGGCAGTTCTGGTATTTTAGGCTCTTCTGGTACTTCTTTCTGACTTACCATATTATTTTAGATAACATGCCATTACCCGGAGCAGCCTTCAGACCTTCAATTAGCTCAATGAGCCATTTCACAGAGTTAATAGGGTGGTATTTTCATATATATATAGATAGATATTTGGCTTACAGTGCTCTCATTCAGCTTGTAACGCGTGTCCTTCCTAACATCAAGTAAACCTTACATAAACACTGCCATGTTTTCATTTTGCCACAAATATATATAATGTACTGCACTTCTAACTTATGACCTACATGCAGCATCCAATGTTTCTTTTATATTCATGACCTGCACGCTTGCACAACACAACCTCAGATATCAAGAATACAGGAATCGATTGGGCTGTTGGCCCCAGCCTGTACAGATGCATGGAGTTAGTCAGTCATAGGTAGCAGGCTTGACTTTTTCATAGAATCATAGAATAGCCTGGGTTGAAAACGACCACAGTGATCACCCAGTTCCAACCCCCCGCTATGTGAAGGGTCGCCAACCACCAGACCAGGCTGCCCAGAGCCACATCCAGCCTGGCCTTGAATGCCTCCAGGGATGGGGCATCCACAGCCTCCTTCCAGTCATGGGACTTCTTTTATTCTGACCTGGACATCAGAAGGCCAGTTAGCTATGAGATGAACAACTGCCTGTTAGAACATCCGGCTGTGGAAATAGCAGTAATGGCAATCCTACCAAAACCACGCTTTAAAGCACTATCTCACTCGGGAACAGCCATGATAAACCAATATCATAACTGAGAAAGAAAAGCCAGCTGGTTTGTTTTTCCTTTGGTCACTGCAGAAAGCTCGTTTTCCTCCTCTATTTTTTTCTACAGGACTCAACATTAGCAGTCCTATCTGAGGCGCAGCAAACGCTAACCTTCTGTCTATCACTGCGAGACACGCTACGTGCCTCAGAGCTTCAAACGCGATGAATTTATTCACTTCAACCGCAATTTGAAGCCCTTCCTCATTCAGCTCCGCAGAGGCCGGGCGGGGCCGTGCCCGGCAGGCTCCCCCCCTTCCCTCCCCGCCGCCTTCCGCACAACGGGTCGGGCATGATGGCGGCGGCGTTGCTGGATGTGGCGCACTGGAGCACCTGGGCGGTGTGCGCCGTCATCAAGCTGCCGCAGCTGGCGGCCGTGCTGGCGGCAGGGTCGGCGCGGGGGCTCAGTCTGGGCAGCCTCGTGCTGGAGCTGGTGGGGTAAGGCGGCGTGCCGGGCTGTGGGAGCGACGGCACGAGGGGGAAGTGCTTTAAGCTAACAGAGGGGTTGGCTGCTGAGGGGGGGGTGCTTTGCTCAGAGGGCGGTGAGGCCCCGGCACAGCTGCCCAGAGAGCTGCGGGTGCCCCATCCCTGCAGGCAGCCGGGTTGGCTGGGCGCTGGGCAGCCTGAGCTGGTGGGCAGCCAGGCCGTGGCAGGGCTTGGGTGGGTGGGTGGGCTGTGAGGTCCCTTCCAACCCAACCATCCTGTGATCCTGTGGTACTCGGGCTCTCCGTGCTGCGTGTGCTGGTACCTGTACCAGTCAGACAGGATTCTCTCATCCGTCCTTCATTATCAGTCCTTCAGAAGATTACAGGCTTTTTCAAACTGTGTTAAGGACAAAAGTATTTTGAAGGGGTTTCGGTGATGCTGGTTTGAAAGATTTGTTGGGATTGTTTATTTCGTAGCACTCTTCATCCTGCAACCCAGCATGTGTCCAGCCACAGAGAGCTTTCTGTCCTCAGGTTCTGGGGTGGTTCTACAGAGCCAGAATGCAGTGACCAGACCGAGGAGCAACGTGAAGAATGACGATGGTGGAAAGGGGTGTATCTGAGTTTACAACAAACAGGGCTCAGAGGAAGTTCTTGACAGAATGTAGCTGTTTGGATCCTGACATTGCAAAAAAACTGTTACCTACTTTCATCTAAACAGGAGCTACAGAAAAGAACGGGACAGACCCTTCAGCAGGATCTGTGGTGACAGGACAAGGGGAAATGGCTTCAAGCTCAGAGAGCTTGGTAGATTTAGGTTACATGTAAGGAAAAAGTCTTCTGCAGTGAGGGTGGTGAAGCACTGAAACAGTTTGTCTAGAAATATGATTGATGCCCCATCCTGGGAGACTTTCAAGGAGAGGTTGGGTCAGGCCTTGGGCAACCTAATCGAGCTGTGGTGTCCTTGTTCATCGCAGGGGAGTTGGACTAGATGGCCGTCAGAGGTCCCTTCCAGCTCTAAGGATTCTGATTCCACCAGGCAGGAAGTTCCTTACGCCATCTTTGTATGCTGCAAACCACCGTTTTTTCTCCACCAGTCTTTCTCTGCAGACTGTACAGTTTGGAAATTTCTGTTGGGCTTTGTGGACTTGCATGATGATTGAAGAAAGTAAGGAATGTGTGATTACAGCATCCTTTTAGATACTTTGTTGTGGAGCAGCAGGAAGATTTGCCATTGCTTGGTGCACTTAAGGACAGGCTCTCAGCTGACTATTCAGCTACATGGGGCAATCTTATACCAGTGTAGTCTGGATGGCTTGGAAAGCATTTTTTACTCCTGTAAGACGTGATTAATGTACAGATGGAACTACAGACATACATAAATCAGAGTTATCACAGAGGTGCCAAGATAATTGAAAAGAGAAGATCTAAAGGTCTAGAAGCCCGTATTTTTTTTCTCACTAGCTGCAAGTAATGAAATTAAGCCTTTCACACCGTGACACAGAAGTATGTCAAGAAGCTCTCTGCATCTTACTCTACTTGTGGATAGGAACAATGGGCTATGGAATAATCAGGCTTGCGCTTGGTGTGCACGTCTGTTAGATCATGTTGAAAGCAGGGACTATGCCTATCCAGATCCTTTTGGCACAACAAAAGATAATTAAAAACAACAACAACCACAACAAAAAGTAGCGAAGGAGCTGTTGTGTCCCTTGTGCAGTCATGCTGTTTTATGTCTTTCTGCCCAGCTTCGTTGTGTTTCTGAGGTACCAGATTTATTATGATTACCCTCTGCAGTCATACCTGGAATATCCCATCATCATTGCACAAGGTAATCTTTTTGAAGCAGGAATTTGGAAATAAGACAGGGGTCCCCCAGCAGGCAAAGGCTCTGCATGGGGTTAGAATACTCTGCTGCAGTAACATGAATCCATTGACCAGTTCTAGCTGGAGTCGGGGGGAAATGGGAATGAATAGCTGAAATGTAGCTGAATTCTTGTATGTTTGATGAAAGTAGATGGTCAGGCAGAAAAGGCAGTGGAGTTGCAGTGTAAGCTTATCCTTTATTATGGTTATTCTATATCGGAGAGGAACGTTATAGATGCTCCAGGCTCTGAGAAAAGCTTCCTTTTGGAGCTTGCAGTGTTTTGGACATTGATTGAATTTGAAAGAAAAACCTGTAAGAAATGAGGCTGTAGACATGGTGCGCAGTGGAGCTCTTTTTCTAGAATTGCATTTGGGCCCTTTCTTTCCTTTGGCTGACAAGCAATCTTTTATTTATTTCAGATGTCATTCTCCTTTTGCTTATTCTGCATTTCAGTGGAAACATGAAACAAGCTTTGCTTTATGCAGTCACGTATCCTTTGCAATCCAGCAGTTTTGGTTTACGTCGCTTGTTTGGTAGTTCTTTGCATAGTTATGTCATCATTTGTTTTGTGCTCATACTTGTTTTGCAAGTCATATTCAGCCAGCTGCCTCTCAGCACATGTTCCACATTCACATGTTATTTCTTGGGGTGCAGTAACATCTCTGTGTGAAGGCAGCCATGCATGTAGCTAAGGCCCACAGCTGATTAAGGAGTACGACCTGTTCTTAATGTACATCTTAGCTAGAGATGCAGGCTGCAAATGGTGAACCTTCTTTGATTCCTATCCATGTTGACTGTTCCGAGGAAGACGGTAGTTTTTGTTTTTAAATAATGCATAAGATTTAGGTTTAAATCTTGTCTTGTGCATTAGAGCAGAACTTCAGAAACTCAGGCACTCTTCAACCAAAGACTGCAATACAGGAGCACTTAGTGCTTCAATTAGTACTTCTTATGTTTTATCCAGATTGTATAGTCTTATACAACTTATTTCTAGATGCTAAATCTAATTCCCTAAAGAGAGCTTTGATATCCTAGCACGTTCATTGCTATGAAACTTAACATGCTGTAAGGTTCTGGGGAGGCTGGTACTTGCTAACACTGCGGAGGTGGATCATAGACCTGGCCATGGTAAGTGCTGTATGATTATTTGAAATTATGTCCACATAGGAAATGATCTTTTTCTAGAAGTCTTTATCATTGAAATCTCTACTTAAATTTATTCTTGGAAGAATTCATCACTTAGTCTCACTTTCAGAAAAGAACAGTTTTCAGGTACAGTTATTTCTTTCACATCCATGAGTGGCTTCAAAACATAACGCTTAAAATACAGACTGTAGGAAAAAAATTATGTTCTGAGATAGAATTATGTTAATTGTGGTGAGATGAGTGTTAGATTTGCTGCTGTGACCTTGTCACTGAGTCACATGAAAACTAGCAAGGAAGGTTGAATGGAGCTGGTCTCTTCAGTCCCAATGGCATCGTCCCTGTTAGTAGATCTTTAATGAGAGAAGGAAAGAACAGTCAAAGCTTTTATAGTGTGGTGTTATGTATTTCACAATATATATTTTTTTATTTAGTCTGAGAGTTTTTGAAGAAAAGTTCTCAGTGTAGGTTGACCTTTTTATATTGGAGCAGAGAAAGTTAAGAGTTGATTCCAGGTGGACTAGAATTGCTGATGTAAAAAATAGTACTGATAGGGATAAAAGCTTCTAAGCCCAATAGCAATGCTTCCTTGCAAGAGAAATCCAAGCAAGGCCCAAAAGTCCACAGGGAGGGTCTTTGCAAAATCCCCCTTAGAAGGGCAACAGGTTGACAAGTCCTTTCCCTTCCTTACTTTTCTCCCAGCTATTGGACTCAGTTTCCAAATGTTCTTCTCAGTTTTCTCATTCTTTTATAGTTCTGTTTGCCAGAAATAATGGTAACAGATGATATGAATCAACCTTACTGTTTAGACTAGATCAGTCTCATTTTAGTTAACATCCATAAACGGTTTAATGGAGCAGGTTGAGGAGCTTTTTCATTTCTTTACCTCCTATTATATCGTCCTCTGCCAAGTATTTGCCAACAGCAGTAGCATCTGTGCTCCCGGAACTTCTTCCTGAGCAGTGCCTTAGAATAATTTTGTGCTTTCTGGTTCCTTGCTAAGGAGAAGTAACTCTTAGGTTGCAAACTAAGTAACTTAGAAAGTACATCTTTTTTTCTCTTTTAAATAAAAAATCTGCTCTTGTTTTTAGTAAGGTATGTGCTAACAGCCATATGCTAAACACTTGGCTAACAACATGGCAGCAGCAGAGCTTCCTTCTCTTTCTCTGTGCTTTACAGAACTTGTGCACGCTCATCAGTGCAGCGAGTAAACTCGCTCAGCTGCGGTGCCTGTGGCAGACCAAAGATTCCGGACAAGTGAGCGCCTTGACCTGGAGCATGTCTGCGTACACCTGTGCAAGTAAGCCATGGAGGGTTCACTGTATGAAGCTGTGTCTGCTCCTTATCCCATCAGTAGGTCTTTGGTCAGCCATAGATAAAAATCTTGCCTCATGCAGTTTCACTTAGTGCTGCCTGCTGAGGCACACGGTCACTCAAGTGTTGTTGCTGACACCAGTTCAGCCACGGTGCCACTTTGATTTAGGAAATGTGCAAGAATAATTAATGGAACCTGATGCAGATAAAGTGATTGAAGGGAGTGCCTTCATAAGGAAAAGATTTTAGTGTTCTGGCACCTAGGAATTGATCAGCAGTGACCCAGCGTGAAAAGGTGCTATGTTTTGCTGTTTGTAGACCAAGAGTGCTAATTCTGAAAAGCCATTTACAAATACACGCTTCAATGCTGAACACCTTTAACTCCATGTCTAAATGTAAATGCTTCATTCAGTAAAGAAAAACAAAAAATGTATCAAGAATGCTGAGCAGCCACCATGAACAGTTCTACAGCTGTTTATTAGAAGTGCCCTCACAAAACTTATATATCCAAGCTATAAAACATACTGCTCCTGGATCTGTTTACCTGTGAAACCAATCATGTTTTAAGTCAGTCAGTAGAAGTTGTGGTCTGTCAGTTGAGCAGTGGCAGTAGTCTTTATAAATGGTTTTAGTCTCCTGCAAATGCAGGGTATTTAATGTTTAGATTTGTCATGGGAAGGGAAGCTTAATTGCTCATATTTGCAGAGACCTAAAAGCATGCATGTGAACACTTACAATGGCTTAGTCATACTAACAAGATTTGGGTGTAACCCACTATCAACTGCAGCAGGAGAGGATGAACTGAAGAAGCAGTGACCTCTGATCATCTCCAGTTCAGGGAAGTAGAGATAATCAGAATTTTTATATCAGGATCAGTGGCTTTCCAATTAAAGCAAGGCCTGTCGTACAGCGCCTTTCAGCTTTGAGAGCTCGACTGCTGAGGATAAAACAGTGAGGAGTGGATGCACTGAAAGTGGAAGTGTTTATACAATGTGTATTCTCATGCCAGGGTGTCCTCTGTTGTGAAACACAGACTTCAGCAGTGTTTGGAAGTTGTAAGCATGTTTTATCTCATCCACTAATAACAATCCCTTCAACTTACAGCACGAATATTTACAACAGTGATGACTACAAATGATCTGATAGGTGAGTATGGGAGTGGCTTACCTTTCC
Organism: Perdix hodgsoniae; assembly: GCA_035772895.1. Lineage (NCBI taxonomy): Eukaryota > Metazoa > Chordata > Aves > Galliformes > Phasianidae > Perdix > Perdix hodgsoniae. The sequence continues at coordinate 379,469 of JAPSGF010000084.1, forward strand.
GGGGAACAGCTGCCTTGGTAGATTTTAACTGTATCATAAAAGCTTAAAATATATAATTTGCATCTAATTTAATTATGAAGAAAATTTGTTTAATAGCTTCTTACTGTCCTATGAAAAAGATTGATGCTGACAAAACTGAAAGATTTAAAGGGTACAGCACATATTATCAATATGTGGTTCAAAATCAAGAGCTGGTGGATGTAAGAACAACAGTAAAATCACATGGTACTTCATGTATTGAATCTTTGTTCCAATTCAGAGCTCCAGCAGAAACAAGAATTGAGTGGATTTTTAAAGCAGCCCTCTACAAGCAGTTGAAGTGGCTCTTCCACTGGAAAAGGAAATGTCCTTTTCAGTTCCTTATTCCTTCCCACTTACTGCCTGGGTTTTAGTTGGTGGGGCCATGCAGTTTGCAGGATCACCAAAAGAATGGCCAAGTGCACATGCAGAAGTATAACCTGGGTCAGCTGTCAAGCCCAGCTCACCCACAGCTGTTTAGAAGCCAGAGAGGTATGTTGGGAGGAGGAGGGAAGGGAGAAAAGCACTGTCTTTTCCTGAAAGTGCCATAAAACTGGATCCTTCAAATGTAAGCTGCCTCTGGTTAAGGCTGTGTTTTAAAATGCAGCACAGTGGGCTTGGGCATGTGAAAGAGATGGCAGCAAATGTTGACACTGTGCAGCCACAGTGGAAAGTGATTCCAGTTCATGTCCAGCTCTTAAATAGGTAGGGATGTTTATCCTGATCCATACGTGCTCAGGGAACTCTTAAGGAGTACTTCTGAACCAAAGCTTCACATGCCTGTGAATGTGCCACACATGGAGACGCTGTGCTCATTTTGATTATAAAAAATGGGGAAATTTTATCATGGTTCTGAAGAACAGAGCCTTTTCCTGACTTGTCAGATTTCCTGTCATTAAATATGACAGATGTATTTCCTGTATCCCTAGAGTCTCAGCCTAACAGAGGGACAGGGAGGTGATCATTCCTCTCTGTTCTGCTCTTGTGAGGCCCTGTTTGGAGTACTGGTACTGCACTCAGGTCTGCCCCCAACCCCCCCCCCAGTAGAAGAAAGACAGCTGTTAGGGTCCAGAAAAGAGCCACAAAGATGATCAGGGGACTGGAGCACCTCTCCTACAAAGACAGGCTGAGGGAGCTGGGCTTGTTCAGCCTGGAAAAAAGAAGGCTGTGGGGTGACCTCACTGCAGCCTTCCAGTACCTAAAGGGAGCCTATGAACAGGAGGGGAGCCAACTCTTTGAAAGAGTAGATAATGTTGGGACAAGGGGAAATGTTCTAAGTTGAGGGAGGGGAGATACAGGTTGGATGTCAGGGGTCTGTCTCTCCTTTACAGAGAGAGTGGTGAGGTGCTGGAACAGGCTGCCCAGAGAGGCTGTGGATGCCCCGTCCCTGGAGGTGTTCAAGGCCAGGTTGGATGGGGCCCTGGGCAGCCTGGTCCAGCATTAAATGGGGAGGTTGGTGGCCCTGCATGTGGCAGGGGGGTTGGAGATTCATGATCCTTGAGGTCCCTTCCAACCCAACCTATCCTATGGTGAACAGATGGCAGCAGAGAATAATCTGTTTATTATGAGCAATGCACAGAGCTGTAAAGGACACAGAATCTGTGGCTCTGAGTTTGTGTGAGGTGTAAATACATGTGTGGATGGGGCGACTCTGCTGGCCTTGTCACAGGAGAAAAGTGTTATTTTCAGATAGCCTTCACAAATACTGAGTGCTTTCAGTGCCCTTCTCTGCTGCATTTACTTTGAGAATTTGGGTTCCTGAAAGTGCTCATTGAACTCACTGAAAGGAAGGCAGCAATTTGTACACCAGGACACAAAAAACACACACACAAAAAACACATGACCGCAGATGATTTTTTGGAATGATGCTTAATGAGAGTTGTTTGTTTTTTCCTTTAGTTCTCGTCCGTTTCATAACCATGCTCATTCTCAATATTTGGGTCACGGCCACAATCCTGCGCTACAGGAGAACTAAAAAGACCGATTAGAAGATGCTCATCAGCATACAAAGTGAAAAGTAAAAGAGGGAAAAGGAAACTGATATGGATAAACAGAAGAAAAAAGCTGAGGAAAAGTTGAAAGGGGAGATTTAATCTGGATATAAGGGAAAAGGTGTTTTACCATCAGGGCGGTGAGGCACTGGCACAGGTTGCCCAGAGAGGTGGTGGATGCCCCATCCCTGGAGACACCCAAGGTCAGGCTGGAGGGGCTCTGAGCACCTGATGGAGCTGTGGGTGTCCCTGTTCATTGCAGGGAGTCGAACCAGATGGCTTTCAAGGCTTCTTTCCAACTCAGACAATTCTGATTCTATGAAGCGCTCTATCTTAAGCCAAGCATTTTGTCTCTAGGAAGATTTAGTGCAGTTCTGCTTATTTTCTCATAGAAATAATTCTGATAAGATACTTAATTTAGGCAGCACATTTTTATTAGTTATTTGTGACAAGTTTCCCTGATACCACTTTTTCTCTGGATCTTTTTTAGTAAATGAACAAGGTATTTGTATTTAGACATGTATGTTCTCATATCACTTCAGTACTTTCTGGTTATATTTTAGCAATTATTTTCTTCAATTCTGCAAACTATACAAGAGAACTTTGTGACAACATATCTGCTCTTTTGTCTACATCTGCTGCCAGTTTGAAAATGTCAGGTGCTGCTTTTTCTTGCAAGTAACTCAAATAGTCAGACGTTAAGTACCTGTATTTTAGCATAGAGGAAAATCTGAGTAAAGGCCCAATTCCAAATATATTTCTAAATGAGTTTAACAAAGTCAGGGATCCAGCTGAGACTGTAGCACTGCACGCAGCACTTGAGCAGTACATTCACCCAGCTGATACAGGATATCTGTAGTCACTTCCATACAGGCAGTTTTTATTATGATAAGAACAAAACCAACTGTGTTCTTTCTCAACCTGAGCTCTCCATCACTGAACATACTGTTTTGGGAACAGCAGTAGCTGGAAGGTATGGAGATTAATGAGACTTTGAGAGTTAATTCTGTTCCAAGAGAGGCTCCTGCAGTGATGCCCAGTCTCCATATGCAATCTGTACTGACTGTAGCCCATCTATGCACTGTGATGCATTGAAGCAAACCCGTCTACAGTGGTTATCTGGCTTTGATGATGCTACGGTATGCTTTATTACTTTTTAACTTGTCCTGAAGAATTTATAGACTGAAGTTAAATTCTTACTATGGAGATTCCAACCAGTTTTTCCCTTTTTTTAACTATACCTACTAAAACATGTTCTTAAAAACTTTTAGCAGGGGATTTTACTTTTGGAAGAGGTACTTTTCCAACCCGAAGTTAGAGCAGGTACCATAGAGAAATACAGTAACTACTGATTTCTCAGTGCATTCTCCAAAATGAGAAGATACACCTTTTCAATAGTCTGACACTACTGCTGCTGATCGGCATGCTAGAAACAAGGCGCTCATGATCTTAGCAGGCCTGCAAACTATGGGAAGACTACATTTGAGTCAGGTTTTCCTTGTAACGTGCTGAATCACTGGGATGTTGCAGAGCAGCGGGATCTGCAAAACCAGATCTTTCTGCCAGCAGTCGTTCAGTAAGCAGAGACTTTTGCTGTCTGAAACAAATCTGCTTTATCAGCTCTGATTCTGGAGAGGAAAGGGGTGGAAAGAGGTATGTCTGTGGACATATGATTTTGGGTATCTCACATTACTGAGAGAAAACACGAGGCTTTTTTACTGCTTCAGTAAAGAATGCTCAGAAGTTTCTCTGTTGGTTGAGAGAGTAATTGTAAATACTGATTTTACTGAAGCTGTCTAAAATGTCTAAATAATTTGGTGGCAGGTGGCATGTAATACGTTTTCCAGGTCATATTAATAAATGCTATTCTTCATGATTGATTAATGTCATTCTTGTAGTGAAATTTCATTGTGTTCAATGTTTTTATTCTGTATCCTTTTACAAAAAGAGAATAAAATGTTCATTACAGGTCATGAATGGGCAGCCATCACTTCAACATTTAAAGCATCAGGCTGTACATCAGTCAACCTATACAATGCAGAGAGGTCCAGCACCTTACAGAAACAAAACACACATCTCTTATCTGTGTTTTAATCTGTTTTAATAGACAATGCTCCGTTTGGACTCAGAACTCTGTTATTGGTGTCTTTCAACCTCCTCAGTGATACTGTAGGAAAATTGAGGCCACCTCTGGCTTGATCATCACCACTTCACATTTTTCCATCATAAAATGTTGGTAATGCATTTAAGATAATTTCTTCAAAAGATACTTGATGTATGGAGGATAAATCTTGGAAACTTGTGGGAAACAAAGGAAAGAAACAGTTGTTGGGGAAATGACAAGCTTCAGAAGAGTAATTCTACGGACTTGGAAAGCTGGACCATGAGTTCTCAAGGCGTGTGGGATATGGAACAAGTCAGGTGGTGGTGGTGGTAGTTGTATGTACTTTTCTCTCTCTGTTTTTTTGGGTTCCTTTTTCTTTTCTCCCAAAGAATAATTTCATTTCTTTTTGTAAAGTAGAGAAGTGTGGTCAAGTCCTGGGCAAGCCCCACACAAGCATAGATCCTGTGGCCTTCTATCTGTAAGCCATAATCTTCTCAAGTAGCTGGATTAAAGGCAATAGCTTTAGACAAAAGAGAAGGGGAGGTTAAATCTTGTTAAACTTGTCACTCACTGGTTACTGGGGTGTGTGCAAGCAAGTCATTCACTGCACAGTGTAGCAGCTGGCCCAGAGCAAACAGGGAAAGCAGCTCAGGTCTGTTTGTTGTTTGAAAGGCAGTAAGCAACTTCTGTCCGCAGGGGTGAAGCTAATTCTCCATGTGCAGATCCTGTTGAAGTGCTGACTCACCCACACAGCATCTGCTTGCATCAGGTGACAACACGTTCACAGGGTAAAATCACTTTCCCTGGCTTGGAAAGCGTGGGACCTAGCAGGGCTTACAAGAAGTAAGAGTTGTCTTGCCCACAACAGTACTAGATTTGAGTCCAGTACAGGCCAATGAAATTTGAGTGCAGTCCCAAGTCTCTCCAGCTGTGACTTTATGAACTATGATTCTGCGTTAACTGTGCTTAAGTAGTTAAGCTACAACATGCATTCAGCAACAAAGCTCTCTTCAGCAGCATGTCAGAGGAGGCATTTATCGTGAGCCCCGCTGCCCAAAAGCAGAACAAGGACGTGACTGCAGAGGACAGGTTGCAATTCTAAAAGAAGGGATGTATCAACAATGGAAGATGGGTATGGTTACTTTTCCCAAAAGCCTGTTTCTGAATTGTCATCAGTGATCACACATGAAAACCCAGGACTTCCCCTCCATAAGATTTAGCTTTCTGCATGGAGTAAGACCACACAGGCACAGATGATTTTCTCTGCATTGCACTAATCCAACAAAAGATTTTATGGCTTTGAGCAATCAGCTCCCCGTCCTGGAACCTTTTTTGCTGGCTTATGTGCGTGTAGCTGCTTCTCAACCTGGTCCTGCCAGTGCAATCCAACAAAATGGGAGAAAGGAGCGGGCTGGCAGACAGGGAACAAAAGAAAACCCAACCACCTTCAAATCAAATGTTATTAAACTCTTGATTTTGGTCAGAATTTAATTTGCTTGATTTTGAGCTTGATTTCTCAGAGATAAGGGCTGCTGAGGTCAGATAGGCTCCCAAGAGCCACAACAAACAGTACCCTGAGGACCTGCCAGTTCACCACGTGCTGGATGCTATTGCTGAGACCTCAGCATGGACAGAGCCGAGCCTTGACAGAGCTCAACCGTTGCTGCCTGACAGCAGACAGAAGGACTCCAGGACATCAACCAGTCCATCCTCCCTTGGTAGTGGTCTGGGGCAAGAATCCTTGGAAAAGTTCCAAGCTTTGGATTGGAGGTAAAATACAGACATAATGTTCCTATGTAATACTCTTGATGAAATTTAAGGGGATATCCTAAATACAATTTAAATATTTGTCATAATTTTGTTCATGTCCTGTTTTTCTGTTGTTGAGGCTGGAATTTATCCAGCTCAGCAGAGCTAGCTTAGACTGTGAGTAGACTAAACAAGTGCTTCCTTATATTATGTGGTATTATTTATTCACAGGAAGAGCACTTGAACAGGGCTGAAATCTCGTTTTATCTGTCAAGCATTCTGGAAACGAAAGGGCAGAACCTGCACTGATCTCAGAGCGTGGCAAGAAGAGCCAGCTAATAATGATTAAAACTGAGTAGTAACGTGGCTCCATGCTAAAAAAACAATTTTACTTACCACCTTGTTATAACCAGAAACCTTCAGTGCACATGCCCTCTTTGGGATGTAGACTATTTCTGCTTTTGGAGGCTGCAGTCAGCAGTCTCAAAGTGTTGACCTGTCTCACACCATACCAGAGGTGTAAATGGAAGAGCGTGCTTTCTATGCCTCAGTGCGCTGTTGTGTAAATTACATGGTTAGGACTCTATTGAAGCATAAACTGAGCTTGTGTAAAGCATTTTTTATGTTACCTTCACCTTTGACTGACTACATACAGATTCCACCGAGCTGTGAGAAGGCATTTCCATGTCGTTCCACCCAGCAACCTAAAAAGGGCCACGGGGACATGGAATTGCTGTTCTCTGCCCTTTCTTTTCAGGGTGAAGATGCATCCTTCCAGAGTTCTTTAGGTATGCAGGATTACATACACTTAAAAGACTTCATAATTTTGCCCCCTTGTTCATTCACCGTGTCTTTCATTTTGAAAGATCACTTAAATCTTATGGTACCTGTAAGATCAGTGAAGCAAGAGCAGTTCTGATCAGATCTGGCAGCACCCTTGCAATAGCAAGCATCAGGAAGTAAGGTGCCTTTCTTACCCTAATCAAACACTATTTCTTACCTACAAAGGGTAAAGATTCTAAACCCCAAACTTTGTAGTAAGGCCTACTCCTCACAGGCATCTTGGAGCTACAGTATCTGGTGAGTTCTCTCATTCAATGCAGTAGTTGTGGAAGAAACTACACCAGCAGTATTCAGACAGTGTTCTTTTCTGCCACATACACCTCAGTAGGCTCGTGTAAGCATGTCTGGGTATATCACCTGCTTCACAGGTAACTTTAACTAAGAGCATGAATTAGTTTCAGAACTGCTCTGTCAACATCTTTTAAACACATTCAAATGAAAACTCCTTCCCACTCCTGTGAGATATTTCAAAGCAGTATGCAAACCCCCATGGTCCACGGGACACTGATGATCCCTGAAGAAGCTTATAGTGTCACTGCAAGATTATATTACAAATGCTCACGCTCCTAATGAACATCCAGAACCTTCCTGAGAAACTACACACAGAAAGCACACTGTGTCCAGCAGAAAGCTTGCTGGCCACGGAGATCCAAGAGAGCTGCTGAGTGCCTGCCAAACATCCAGCATCTTCAAGACGTGGTAAAAGATCCAGACAGTGGATGGATGCAGTGAAACATCAGTGACTCTTTACATTTGCTGACTGTCAAAGTACTTCAGCTTCTACGTTTCCAAATCCTTGGAAGACCTATGGTCTGTATCATGTTTTAGATCAGCATCAGCCATGGTAAGAAGTGCAGGAAGTACTGAGTTCTGTTGCATGTATGCTTGGTGCTCAATCTGGCATCGCTGAGCTTTAGCAGGAACCACTGGAAACTATGGAAGTGCAGCACACAACCAGGACAGACGTGGAAATCTACTTTCAGGAAGGCCTTTGTGACAGCTGCTCAAATGGGGTCTTCTTGTCCAGCTTCTGTGCTGATGAGCTCCTGGATGGAAACCAAACAGCAACTTCTCTTCTTCTTAGCTCTCTATAACTTCCTGAAGGGAGGTTGTGGTGAGCTAGGGGTCGGCCTTTTCTCTCGTGTAGACAGTGATAGAACTAGAGGCAATGGTTTCAAACTGCGCCAGGGGAGATTCAGGCTGGACATTAGGAAATATTACTTCTCGGAAAGGGTGGTCAGGCATTGGAATGCACTGCCCAAGGAGGTGGTGGAGTCACCGAACATGGATGTGTTCAAGAGACGTTTGGATGTTGTGTTGAGGGATAGGATTTAGCTGGGGAGTATTGGTGATGGTTGGACTGGATGATCTTTTAGGTCTTTTCCAACCTTGATAATTCTGTGATTCTGTGATTCTGTGTGTATGTCTTGAGCTTCTGGCTCCTAGTTTGAGCCCTGATTTTTCCAGAAGGTTAATCTGCAGTTGGGCTGTATACTTGGCTGTATCTGTATACTCTTGTGAAACAACAGGACTTGCAATAAGATAATTTTCATAGATAAAATCAGCCAGGCCATAAAAACGTCCTGTTTGCTGCAACAGTCCTGTTACAAAAATAAACTCTATGAAACATCCAGTCCCTGATATTCTCTCAGTTTTAAAAGATTCCCAACAGACAGTAGGGAGACACTGCAACTTCCAGGAACTAATATTAATGGGGTCCTTTCAGTCCAGATCAGCAAATGAAAGCTCTGACACATGAGAGGGACAGAAGAACTGCCCTGGCTTTTCTGTCCTGGGTACTAAACAAAGGCTGTTCACATCATACCATTGGCCAAATGACCTCCATGCTACAGCTCAAAATTGCCCACACAGTTACTTTCTTTTGGGACACAACTGCATGTAGGAGAACTGAGGAATGCTACAGTACTTTCATCCCTAGAGGCACCGGAAACCCAAAGAGACCAGGTCTCGAGGTCCCCCTTCTAAGGAGGTCTTGCTTTGTGGGAGAGGTCCTACCAACAGACCTGTGTTCCATTTCAGCCTCTATTATTCTACAATAGCTTCTCAATACAGCCTGCTGTATGTGTAGCTAGTAACTATTTCTTTAAGTACAGAATGTACAAACTGCAGCTAGTAGATACTGTATGATGTACTGTTCCTAAAATACCAGGCACGACAGGGCTGCAGGGATTCACAATAGATGAGGGCAAGACACGCAGAGGAAGTGCAATAGATCCAACCTGGTACATGATGGGCTGCAAACAAACTCCACAGAGTCTGCCCTTCTTCTCCACACAGCCTCTGCATGGCTTTGCCTTTCCCATATCTGCTGCAGTAGATGCCTATATGTTTCAATATTTCAATTAATTACCAGCTTGTCAAGTTCAGGAACTATTTTACCTTACTCAAATAGTTTATTTAAAAATATATATATAATATTCTCCAATTCAGAAAAGGATAGAACTTCCCACAATGTAACATTTTTTTATATATAAAATATTTATGCATTCAGTGAATGGAAACAGTTTTACTGTATACATTTTTAATGTTGTACTCTACGCAAATCTGCTTGACCTAAAAATATACCGTACTCCTGTAAATCCAAACAAGCAGGGAAAAAACACTGTAGCTGTGCGTCGGGTTATAATACCTAAAGAGAAATGATACCAAAGATTTAGGTCTGGATTTAAGAACTCACAAACAATGTTTTACTTTGCGAGTGCATAAATAGAAGACTGAATACATTCTGGCTCTGTTAAGCTGAACTGCAGTTACAAAATGCAAATATATTTATTCATTTTCAGTATTTCAGTGTTTCCAAGTCCACCATTCATGATAGTGTTAAATAAATCATGGTCCTATCCTTCCAAACATTTCAACACTCTTTAAAAAAAAAACAAAAACAAACAAACAAAATTTTAAAGTGAAATGTCCTCCTTCATTGAAGTGTTAGATCATATTTTAAATTACTGCACTCCCACACAATAGTTTATATATATATATATTTTAAATATATATATATATTTATATATATAAAGAGACCAAATAGGAGACTACATTTTTTACTGTCAATATGTTGAACATAGCATACTGCAGTTGTATAAAACATGCATTTTCTGGGATAATGATGAACACATCATGAATGAGTCCACATAAACTATTTTTTGTACAACTCCCAAGTAAAAAAAAAAAAAAAAAAAAAAAAAAGTCCAATTAAGTGCCTCCGAGGCCCTTTATTCCCAGCTATCAGTTCTCAAAACACACTACTGGAATATTTATCTATGCCTACAGCTATGTGCTAGAGAACCAGATTTAAAACTTTAAAATACATCTACAGTATGTATTAGTTTTCTTTAAAGTTTGTGACACTTCTTGGGTGTTGTGAAATGTAAAAAATAATCACAGATTCTCTTTTTTTTTTCTTCCAGAAATAAACACACGTCTAGGAGAGTATGCAAAAACAAGGCAAAATGAAGTTTTCATAGCACTTAATGAGGGTTAATATAAGTCAATAACTATATTGAGGTTTGTAAGAAGGGCTGGATGAGCAGTTACATGTACAAGCACATGGTCTAGTAAGTCCATTCTTAGCAGACATTGTTTTTGTAACCAACACTTCTCCACCCTCAAAACCAGTCGATATACATTCAAAGTAAGTTGACATTGATATACCTTCTAGGTGTAAAAATAGTGCACTATTTTTTCTGCCACAAAGCAAAATTGCATCCTAAGAGCTGGTAAACCTTTTTCCTTAAATACAGAGAACGGGCCAAAAAACTCAAAAAAAAAAAAATTAAATTAAGGCAATTAGACAGGTAAAACAGGACTGCCCATGATGATGCAGCTGAAACTAGCATATACTTTGAACTAGCTGCTGAACACTTACATGCAGCTTTTGATAGACTTGTATGAATGATATAAACTTCAACATTATGGCTTTATACAAGTGCATAGTTGCAACTGCAATAAGTAACGGTATCTGATTAATAAGCATAAAAAAATAAAGTGGAAAGATTTTTAAAACCCTCTTGCAGTATTACAGTACAATATATATACACAGTATAATGGTCACTTCTTACAGATGCAGTCTATATCACTATGATGGATCGTCCTCCTGTTCTCGCAGGCATGCTGGTGGCATCTTTATGAAAGCTGAGAAGTCACTTTCTTCAGTTTAAATATTCGTTCCTCTCAATCCTTTTATGAAATGTAGTGTATGTGTCTTGCTGAGAAAGCTTTTGTGGAACAGAATTTAAAAGGTTACCCAACATATCCTTTTACTATTTACCAGCCATTCCTCGTTTGATCAGTCACTCGGGGGAATACAGGAAAACCCTCAGAGATTAGTAATTTATATTGCAGCAAAAATGTAAACCTCTGATATATATAGCACAATCTCTCAGGAAAATATATATTTTTAATATATTTTGGGATATGTTTCAGTCTTGCTGTAACAGGAAGAAAATTATCACCTTGAGTTGCGTCTGCGTTCATGGAAAGCAGTTAGCTGGAAAAGAAGCAGAAAGTTTGGTCAGTACATGCAATGAATGAATGTGTGACAAGAACATATTTCCTCAGAATCCTCCTTTGAGATGACCTTATCAATAAGCTTAGGAAAAAGTCATTCCTCTGCATTCAACAGCATCATAGTACTTAAGTATAGTACAACGTTATGCATTGTGAGCCCAAAACAATTAATATCCCTTGTAATACATGAGGGTCAAGTCCAAGTACATTCACACTGTGTTTTTAAGGTAAGCCATGGGACAAATTAGATCAATAACACAGCTGCATCTTTTCTAAAGCAGTCAAAGAAACCGCACCACAGAAGCTGCAAAGCCTGTTTGTTTACATAGTTTTATAACGCATTGTTAGGTACCCAAAAAGCACAGCACTGCAAAGGAAAGCCAAGTCAAATTCACTTCATAACACAGATAGAAAAATCAAAATGCAGAACTGTGATTTCATGTCTGCAAGCCATGGACACGCCAATTCAGGTTAAAAGCTTAAGGAAAAAATTATCTGTAAATAGCAATTATATTTTAGGTAAATTCCAACTGTTACAACCTCCCTTTTAGCCTTCAGTAATTATTTGCAGAGGTTAGCAGCATTAGCACTAGAGATGAACTACTACTCTGACAACAAGAGATACTTTCTTTTGGGGCAGGCAGACATGAATTTTGAACAAAGATCTAAAATTAGAAAAACAAGAACACTGAAAAGGCAAAAACACCACTTTAATGAAAATGACTCCTCTAAAAAAATTTGACACCACGAAACAGAATCTCATTTTTACTGTGTAAAATCTCAAAATGAGATCTTGTACTTTTCTCAGCTTTGAGAAACAAAATCCAACATAGCATGCTGTATTCAAAGGCAAACCAATCCATTCCTCACTATTTAGATTTACCCCTTATACTTCTTCAGAAATCAAAAACATCGTCATCATCATCATCATCATCAATATCATCAACATCATCAAATGACCAATCCCAGTCTTTAAATGCCAGATCAAGTAATCTGCAACGGGAGCGTTTGATGTTTAATGTGTATCACATTCCTACAAGAAGCTTCAAAATTCCATTTAATATCACTATCACTTTTAAAATAACTGTCTTAACGTTGATGGCTTCCTTCCTCTACCTGCTATGGAGTATGAACATTCAATTACTGTTCGGGGAGCCACAAATATTGTACTCAAAGGAGATTAATCACACAAGTAATTAAATTCTACAGAACACTTACCGTATCGCTTGTACTCCCCCAAAATTTCAGTAGGAAAGACCAACGCATGCATTTCATAAAATTAGCTTTCTGTTTTGCTGCACTTTTGTTGATCAACATGCAGCTTTATGCTCACCTACCATCCCTCTCAGGGCTATGTCTTTTTAATAAAACTGAGTAATCTGGTTGTTGAATAGAACACTGAATAATAGCATCACCTGAGCTCAGAAATACAGTGGGATTTTGCCTTTTATCCTAAATACAGTGAGATCACCCTAGACAGATGTCCTATAGCCTCATTATATTTACTTAGGCTATGCCAAAAAAGAGGATGTATCAACTTGTTCTCTATGCATCACTGCCCATGCTCATACCAAATGGAGAGCATATTATTTCAGCAAATGAGTCATTTCACCTATTTTAGGCACTTATGCTGGGATGGGATGAATCATTGTCTAGAGGCATTCATCTTTCTGCTACTATAGAAGGATTTCAGATGAACATCTGAAGTACTAACTTCTTAATGTACAGGAAATGAAACTCAATCTGGTTATTTTTCCAGTGAACTCAGGATTGAAGTCAGGATTACATTCCACCTATATGAGGCAGAAATAGAAACCGTACTCTAAAGAAAAGCTTTAGGATGTTTTGAATATAACATGCTACAGTGTTTAGTTCAGTTACTTGCATCCTTTACACAAAGCAGATTTCAGTTTTCTTTGGATTTTCAGTTTTTAAAGTCATTACACTTAAATTAAACTTCCAAACGTCAGCCCAGGCCCTATGTGCTTTTTTGCAGTTAAGTCTTGAAAAACTTCAGCACCTCTCTGTGGCCTTCCAGTACTTCAAGGGAAGTCATAAACAGGAGGGAGAATGACTTTTTACATGATCTGACTGTGACAGGACTAGGGGGAACAGGGGAGATTTGGGTTAGATGTTAGGAGAGAATTCTTTGCTCAGAGGGCAGTGAGGCCCTGGTACAGCCCAGAGAGCTGTGGGTGCCCCATCCCCACAGGCACTCAAGGCTGGGTTGGGTGGGCCCTGGGCAGCCTGAACTGATGGTGGGAGCAGCCCATGGCAGGGTTTGGGTGGGTGGACTGTGAAGTCCCTTCTAACCCAAGCCATTCTATCATAAGGCCGGAGCCCACCCAGCCCCAATAGCCATCTCTCTCAGAATGGCCAGGGTTGGAAGGGACCTCAAGGATCATGAATCTCCAACCCCCCTGCCACATGCAGGGCCACCAACCTCCCCATTTAATGCTAGACCAGGCTGCCCAGGGCTGCATCCAATCTGGCCTTGAACACCTCCAGGGACGGGGCATCCACAACCTCTCTGGGCAGCCTGTTCCAGCACCTCACCACTCAGAGTAAAGAATTTCCCCCTGACGTCCAGCCTAAATCTCCCCTCCCTCAACACCATTTCCCCTTATCCTGCAGTTATCTACCCTTTCAAAGAGTTGATTCCCCTCCCCTCTGTAGGCTCCCTTTAGGTATTGAAATGCTGCAATGAGGTCACCCCACAGCCTTCTTTTCTCCAGGCTGAACAAGCCCAGCTCCCTCAGCCTGTCTTTGTAGGAGAGGTGCTCCTGCCCCCTGATCATCTTCATGGCCCTCCTCTGGACCCGCTCCAACAGCTCCCTGTCCTTCTTGTTGTGGGGGCTCCACACCTGGACACAGTACTCCAGACAGAGCCTCACAAGAGCAGAGTAGAGAGGGACAATCACCTCCCTGTCCCTGCTGGCCACCCCTCTTCTGATGGAGCCCAGGATACCATTTGCTTTCTGAGCCACAAGAGCACACTGCCGGCTCATGTTAAGCTTTTAACATGAGCTTTTAACATCTCTCTCCCTGACTGTCTTCACTGGGAAAAAGCTTTTGCTTGTCTTCAGCTGGAATCTCTCCACAGGCCTAGTAGGCTTCCCAGAGCCAGCCCTCATCCAGGCTGAGCAAGCCCAGCTTAGCCACCTTCTCTTCACAGGGCAAGTACTCCAGCCTTGACCATCCTGGTGGTCTTTGCTGGACTTTGCACGGTTGGTAAAAGTCCTCCTTGAAGTCGAGGGTATCTGCAGCAGTATCTCATCACATACTACTGGAGAACAGAGGGGTGAAATCTCTCCCCTCAATCTGTTGCTCACCTCCAGCATGTCTCCAGGCACTCATTTAACTGGCAACTAGGTTTTCATTCTCAGTAATCTTCATAATGGAAAATGGAAAACTCATGAAAGTACCAGTTGGATGTTAATTGGTTATAGCACTAACAATGATTTTTAGATACATGGTTTGTAATTAAAAGTATTTAAATCCATACAAATTTCCACAAGTTTGACAAACCTAGATGACCTCATGGAATTACAATTTTCCACCTTTAACTTCTAAGCTGCCAGGTACATTTGAAAAGGTAACCTGAAAAGTTTAACTACATCCACAAAATTGTTACACACCAATGTATCCATCCTTCTCCCTCTCCCATCATCATGAAATATGAAATATACAGATAGAAAAATACATGGATAGAAGGAAATGAAGAAAAAAATAATCACCAGCTGAATAGAAGATCACAATAAAAACAATGGGAAGACTAGCTACTGTTATGAAAGCATTTAGTAAAACAAACATCATGAAGATAGAAATAAGAATAGTGTAACAAGAAAAATTTCTTTCTGAGCAATTAAGGATAGCTATGGAAAAAGAATCAGAATCAGAATAAATGCCTTTTATACATCAATAATAAGAAACAGAATAATGCTAACCACCAACCAGAATGTAGAAATACAGAAACATAGTTTTACTTGTCCTCCAGTTTGCCATGAATAATGTTTCACTGATTTATGCTTCAATCCAGTTTCTGCTATTTTGGCTAGTTTTACACTAAGAATCCCTTTAATAACCATTCCCTAAAATGGAATAATTAAATTTTTCACTTTCATGGATAGAATTTAAAAAAAAAGGAATTATTTAAAATTCAAATTATAAGGTCAGACTTTCTTTTTAAGTATGTTAAGTAAATAATCTAAGATCTGATAACATGGAAATTAGAAGGGAAAATACATTGCTTTGAGTCCTTTCATTACGCATTACCATACATTAAATTTTCCTTCACTTTTTTTTTTAGTATCCAAATCTTCTTACATAAGCTGTTTTGTGATTACAATAGCAGCACAATACAATAGAGCATGCTTACACTGCATTCCTCATTGTAATTCTGGTGACTCACCCAACCCTGTTTTCAAGCAGCCAGCTCAGATATTCGTGTTAGTCTGATCACAGAAACAAGACCAAAACTATCACTCCCAAGGTATCTCTCAAAGATGCAAAGATGAAAAGTAATAACAATAATAAAAAATAAGCCTTTGTTGAACTGTCCATTGCTGCTGTTATATGGCAACAGCATATGTTTTATTTTCTTCTTATTATTCTTATATGTTCTTATATGTTCTTATATGTATGTATATTCTTCTTATTATTCTTATATGTTTTATTTTCTTCTTATTCTTCTTCTTATTTTTATATATGTTTTATAACAGCAATGTTATATTTTCTGTGGTGCAGAAAATGGCACCACACTGTGGAACCTGCATGGGCATAGATGCAAAAGAGAGATTCATCTGAATAACTTTTTGCTGTATGTGTTGAAGAGCACTCTATGCTCCCTTTCTACTTTCTCCTTTTTATTAGGATAACGTAAATTCAATCTTACAAACAATTCTTCCTATATATGACTCTGTAAGCAGAGTTAGACATAGATACATACATTTGGTCAGATGAATCACGCCCTAACACAAAAATCCTCAGTGATGTTTCTAACATTAGAGTGGGGCAGGAATTCAAACACATTCCTCCAAACCATCCAGCAAGAAAGAAAAGACATGCATTCTTTTGCTATGTGTCAAGTCTTCTAGATTGCCTTTTGAAGGCTCCCATTTCTCTCCAAGGTTTATTAGAATAACAACTACTTGATGTCATAGCTTAACCTTTAATCAGGTACGGTTTTGTTTCCTTAAAAACCTCACAACCCTCTTAATGACTCTTCACATATCTAAGCCTCATTTTCCCTACCAGCTTCTAGTTCACAGGAACAATAGTAATATATGTTATCAGTAATGGTAGGCTAAATAACAGATAGTGCAATGTCCTTTGAACGAGTAAACAAATATAACGATGGTTCTTATTACTTAAATGAAGTTTACAGGAGATGACATACTAGATTACCTATCAGTGGTTGCCAACATTGTTGTCAACTACTGATATCAACATATATCACATTAATTACAGTAAAATATTTTGAGCAATAAAATACACTGCAGCTCTTGTGTTACCTTGGTTTGTTTGGAGGAAGCTGTCGACTTGGTCGTCTGATGGACTGGTTTGGCTGTACCTTCACAGAAGTTCTGGGAGAAGATCTAGCAAAGGGGTCTGGTGCTGGAGGTTTCTTGGGTATTTTTTTTACCAGTCGGCTCACCCATTTTTGCTGTTCTTCTGTAGAATTGGCTAACAGTAGTAGATTCTTTGCCGTTGAAATATCATAATACACTGTAATAAGAGTTTTTCAGATAAAAATTAATATTAATTGTTATTTTTCTAAACATGTCCCCCACATCAAAAATTTCACTAACTATCATCCATTTCTAAAACTCACTAGCGCTTCACTCAGCAATGCTGCACAACAGTGAAAGCAGTCTTACAACAACCCTGCTCTACCATGCTTTCCTGTGTGATGCTGACAACACAGCAGGTATGAACCTATCCACCCATATGGCCTTCACTCACAACAGTGAGCTGATCCTCTTGTAGACACCTTCAGAAAATCTGACAGCTACATACCAACTGAAGAAAAACCTACCTGTTTAAGTTTAGTTGGTGTCACAGACTAGGATCCTGTGATCCATCAGCATGTCTTGCGACTCCAGCAACTATACACACATTCAAATATCTGCTAATTACCTTTGCAAGGTGCTATAATCTCTTCTTTTTTATCCATATGGTCTTTGTGACATTTGATATGGCAACGGCGACATTCTAGAGCAGGCGGAGGCTTAAACATATGCCAGAGAGGCTTCATACACGCTTCGCAATTGGTTGGAAAGTGATAAAGAGTAGGTATAAACTCATGTCCTTTGTGACAAATATAATTTGACTTCTCTCCCATAGGCTCCACAGGAAATTCCTGCTCCTTTTTGCTCTCTCCTTCATTAGCATATAGAATCTAAAATTAAAGCAAAATAATCTCAGTACTTCTTTATGACAAACACATATTCAGAATAACTCCTGAATTAGAACAATCAAAGAATAACACTGGAATGAATATTTTCAACAAGTTTGTAGTAAAAGCTTCAATAAGTTAGGGAAATATTTTTGAAAATATGATACGCGATGTTTGTAACACTATAAACATTAATTTATTATTGAATACCTGGAATATCCTTGGAATTTCCTTGGCATCTGCTCTGTACACATCAGTCTGGGTGACTGGTCGGACATGGAATAGTTTGCTGTAAGAAATTATTTCAATAAAGACAAAAATTAATGTTATCAACATACAATCAATAATCCTGTCTTTCAGTCCTGCACATACATTTCCAAGCCCTAAATAAACACAACTCACAAATATACAGCTGTACTTATGAAAAAAATGATAGTAATGAAAAGCTGACTTTAGTGATTGCTGGGAGCTTTCTAACACAACCCTCTGTTCAGACACCAGCCTTCAAATAGCCAAAATCTGCATTTGTTAAGGAGATAAATTAATTATATAACCCACTTATAAGCATGCGTTGTAGAGAAAATGTACGAACACTGA
Source organism: Perdix hodgsoniae (assembly GCA_035772895.1). NCBI lineage: Eukaryota > Metazoa > Chordata > Aves > Galliformes > Phasianidae > Perdix > Perdix hodgsoniae. The sequence goes on from JAPSGF010000084.1 coordinate 397,695, forward strand.
AAACTATAGCCTCTCAGCTGCAGATTTCTTAACATTTCTTGCTACACTGCGTGTGTGAGATATGTGTAGTTCAGCTGGTGGAAGCAGTTCCCTTATGTCAGTTCAGCGCTCTGTGTTGACTAACAAACATCTAAACAGAGCTAACTGCAAAAGTACACTCCAACTGGCACTGTGATACAAGACCACATCTTTCTAAAAGGCCTTTCTGACGAAGTCCACCTGCAAATCAGAGGAAGCAACCTTGTGTGATAATACTCACTCTATGTCTAATACCATATAGGGATTGGATTGTTCTTTATCTTGTTCGCTGTCATAGAACAGGATCTTCTTACTGCTTACAATTACATACTGTTAGGAGGCAGAAAAGGATAAAACACACATTATAATCCAACTGATCTCATAAAAGATGTCACATCAATATTTTTCTAGAGTTTTATTAAATGATAGCTAAAAGCATAATAGTAGTACTGTATCTTGACTCCATACTTTGTCAGTTAATGCACTGCACTATGAAATTTTACTACCTGATGCATCAGTTTATGTTGTCATATTAGTTGGTACTTAAATGTAAGCATCTGTGAGGAGATCAAAATGAAAGTAAGGGAGAGATTAACTCAAAAACTTTGTTTCTAATTTACAGATTTAATTTTCTCTCAGAGCAACAATAATTATCCTCTTAGGATGCCTATTTTAAACATGCACCTCACAACTAATAGGCATCACACTCACAAAATCATGTACCCATAAGACCTCAGATTTCTAAAACTTTATCCAGAATGAACCGAGCAAACTGATATAAAACTGCATAGGTTACTCTTTGGGTAAAGACCACCAAAGAGGCTACTGAAAAGCAGTAGGCAAGAGAGGGTTGCACAGAGCAGATACACAGTTGTTAGGTTTCTTTCTTAAACAAGGTATTTGTGAAAAGCATGTTTCCAGTCTATAATGAGCTTTAGCTACATGATGCTCTTGAGAACATACAAATGTCTGAAGACTGTAAGCAGCTGTTTTCTACTCTGGCAGGACAAAAAAAATGCCCTAACAAAATAACACGTTCAGAGAATGGCTTAGGTTGGAAAGGACTTCCGAAGTTCATCTGATCCAACTCCTGTAACTCTTAGACATAGTTGTATAAGCTACTATACTTGTTATACTTCTAGACTATACATTTAAGTAATTACAATAACATGTATTGAAGAATGTGAAAGTGCTGAAAATCTGCAGCGAGAATAAAATCCAAACTACACATGAAACAATAAGAGATTCTAAAAAGAAAATTGTATTATTGTTGTTTACCTTTTTAACCCAACCAAATTTTTTAGTGTTATTTCGAACAGGTAGCGATAACCAGCCTTCCAATCTTGATTCTGGAAGAAAAACAAAACAAACAATGAAGAACATAAGTATTCACAAAGATTCTTTTTGAAACTACTGTGCATTTAAACATATGTACTGAAGATCAATAAAAAAGTAACAGAGAAAAGCTGAGAACATATCTTGCAAAGTTTATCATAGTAAATTGTCAGAAATCAATTAGTGTATTGTCCCATACAGCAATAACAAACAATATGATTACAATAAACTAGTAGGTATGAGGAAGAAGAGGAAGAGCAAACTTGCAGCGACACCACACACATTCCCTTAACATTATTACTGTTATTTCTCAAGACTTTTTAAAAAGTCTATAAACCTTTAAGACTTAGAAGAATGTTTTCTAAAGATATTAGTAGACCACACAACATTCAATTATATATAAAAGACAAAACAAAGAAAACTACCACCACCAATAAACCTATATCCTCTCTAGTTGGGGTAAAAATTCAGAAGCTTTATACTCTAATTCATATCTTTTTTTGCACTATGAATTTCTCCATATTTCTAATTATTCTTAAATTCCCTAGAATTTCTATTCCAGAGTAAGTAATTTTTGGCTAAGCCCTAGGCCTTGCCTAAACTCAACTGCCCTTTCATACACCTGTGATATTTAATACTACACCATCACAACAGTCAGATGCCCCATCCCTGGAGGCATTCAAGGCCAGGCTGATGTGGCTCTGGGCAGCCTGGTCTGCTGGTTGGCAACCCTGCACATAGCGGGGGGGCTGAAACTAGGTGATCATTGCAGTCCTTTTCAACCCAGGTCATCCTGTGATTCTATATTCTACCATACAAGATTCTATGACATCTATCTACAGCATTAACCCCTCAACTATTGTATGCACACATTTCAGCAGTAACCAAAAGCCTACCAGGATCAAACTTCCCATGTGCTCAGTAACACATAGTATCTTGTAGCCTTTGACACTATTTTTCACAGTACCCCTATATATAAAAGTTTCTATCCAGGGTGGGAAGGAATTTTCCCCTTCCCTTTCAGAGTTAAAAATTCTGAAGCCATTAATATTAACAACCATTAAACCATTAAAGGGCATGCCCTGCAACTGCAAAAGCTATTTTCTTTCTAAAGAGATGGCAATGGCAGACTTGTGCCCACATTTAATGTAGGTTAACAAACAGCAATTAAATATTCGTAGAATTTCTGTTATGTCTACAGAGACTTGATGAATATTCCAAAATTTTCAGAGTACGTTTTTAAGCACCAGGAGGAAATAAAACCCCACAACATCCTATCTCCAATCTGCTGTTAGAAAATAGTCCTAGTTTAGACATGATTGTACCTTAGAACAAAACAAAACCATGCACATACCACACCAACAGCTAACAAGGAATAATTATATAAATACTTAGTGATTCTTTCAGCAGAGAATGAAATAGGCAGAAGACAGCATTATGTTCTACTCTAGTTTGAGGAAAGTACTCTAAAACAAGTTCTGCCTTTGACTGAAAGACAGTCACAATTTAGAAGTGCCCCATGTAAAATACAAAAATATGAATGTAATTAAAAAATCTCATTTCTGACATTAACACTAGGCAGAAGTGTTATTCAAGGCAGTGTAGTCATATAGAAAGAGTACAGAACTAATAAAACAAAGTTCTGTTTAACCAGAGCCATATAATTTCATTATATTCTTTATGCATCAGGAAAAACTAATTTAAATAAATTTTACTTGCCTTACCAAGAAAGAATTGAATATAAGATTCAATGTAAGGGGAAAAAAAAAGTTAATATTCAGAAGATTGAATTTCTATGACCAAGCAATGTACATTTAGACTTTGAGGGCTGACATATCTCAACACTTCACTGAAACATAAAGATTTGACTTTCTGGTATCTTAGGGTCATGCAGGTAGCTGTAGATACTGGGCAGAGTCTTCCTTAAGATCAAGACAATAAGGAATAAAGATTTATTCAATGCTTCAATAAAAATGGTGTTTTATAAATGGCAATAAGCACCTATAAGCATTTAGATAAAACAAGCCAATTACTTCATGTAAATTTTTCATGTAATTACATTGCTTACTGCCATTTTTTTAAAGTAATGTATTAGTACATGTTAGTTTTGAAATAGAAAAAAGGGAGCAATAAAGACAACACCGAGCATGTCTCAGGGATGTCACCTGTGCTATCAACTTCTGTAGGGCTGTGAGAACAAGACAAAGGTTCTTCTTCTGAGTCAGAATCAGAATCGAGAAGCATGCGAGAACTGGAAGGCTTAGTGGCAATACTGACAGAAGTGGAAGAGTGCTTGTAGGTAAAAGACATGGATTCCATAGTGTGGGATTGAGTGATATGGACTAAACATAAAGAATAAAGGAGGAAAAAGATAGAAAAGAAGTCAAAACAGAATCCCTAAAAAGAGAGTATTAGTTTTACATCTAATCATGTAACATAATAATTGCAAATAGATCAGTATAATACAGATGAAAAAAAGATTAGTTTCAGTGTCAGACAATACCACTTTTTAAAGAAACGTCTTTAAATAAATTTAAGAATGAAGTATGATTACTGATAGAAGTAGTTAGTGCATGGATAGTGAACTCTATCAAAGCATTGATCAGTGATAGAAACACATTAAGATAAAAAGCCCCAGAAATATCAAATACTTCAGTTTCCATGGTAAAACAGATAAAAAAAACCAATTCAAGTGGAAATATTAATATGAATAACATACCAGGGAATCCATCATCTGCCTCAGCATCTCCAGGTCCGCTGCCTATGCTGCTGTTGTCTAGACCAATGTGTAATGACTGCAGTTGTGACCGAAGCTGTTCAATGTCACTGTCTTTGCTGTCCAGAGTCATCTGGAGTTCAATTCGTATCTGACTCTCTTCTGCTATTTGCTGTAAGGATAAAAAGTAAAGGTCTCCTATTGCCATAATACTCAGCTACTCAAAGAAAATGTGAATATAAAATTATGGAGGCTTTGCAGTCAGTCTCAATATATGTGCTGCATCTTTCTTTCAATTGAGGAAATTCAGGAATAGAGACTGTATACACTACCTTAAAAGACCGAACGATTTCACTAAGTATTACAGAAAATGTTATCAATGTTTATACTTGTTAAGATGATCTTACTGCCTGCATTTCATTGATTTCTTTCTGATATTTGATCATCATTTGTGTTAACTTCTCTCGTTCAGATTTCAGCTCCATATGCAGTTTCCTGTTTTCCTTTTCCTTCCGCCGTACATCGGTGTCAGCTCCACGTTTGACTGGACCCTTCCGATTCATGATCTCAGCCAATTTATTCACAGCCTTCCCACGAAGGAAACAGAAGCAAAAAACAAACAAATAAATACAGAGCTATGCTGCAAAGGAATAGTCTTCTCCACTACCTTTGGCCAAGCATTTTTAATCCGTGAACTAAGATCTCTGCATATCTGGTAGTAGAAAGTTACTTGCATTAATCAAAACTGAATAAAGGTAATGCTGCCATTTTCACTTTAAACAAATGTTTCTTTAGAAGACTTCTACTCATTCAATTGCTCTTCAGTTTCAATTAGCTAGTGGATTAAAATGCCACTTACTGTTAAAAACATCTGATACCAAAGTCAGAATTAACATTTTATGGTAATTACAGAAGAACATAAATCAAGTGAAAAATTCATTTGACTGAAATCAAGACTTATGTTGGTGGACTGCATGAAGATTAGGACTTTCTCTGCAATAATTGATGAGGATGCAATTTCACTACACTGAAAGTCTACTTAGCAGAGGCAAAAAAAGATAAATTGGACATATTTTACTTTATCAGAGAAAGAATGAAGCGTTAAGTATTTTACTAAAAATATGAACACTTCACTATTAAGTCATGGACACTTATCTCATCAAATATATTCACTTACCTGGGTTTTCAGTGTTCTTTCATTCAACAGTTGTTTTTCAAACTGTGCTTTAATATTTCCTATATTTGCTTCTTCTTCTTTTAACTTTGCAATTTCTGTAACAAGGTAATTTAAACAAACAAATAAAAAGATATAAATGAAAGAACACTACAAAAGAAAATAGTATTTTTAGAAACAAAACTAGAGGCATAATGAATTGTATTTGGTTCAGGGAATACATACGTTCTTGTTCCTCCTTCAGTTTATTGTTTAGTTCTTCTTTCTCATTAGCAAGATTAGCCACGTCACTTGTTAGTGTTCTATTTGCTTCCTCCAACTACAAACAAAAAGTACATGTGACCATGTGTCCAAAAACAAATGACATATGAAAACACTACAGCATAGAAGGAAACGCTTCAGACAGAAACCAAGTGTAAGATGACTAGCACAGGGGCACAGAAGAGATACAGGGAAGAAACAGGGTACAATATATATTTTTAACTAGTTAATTCAAAGAAAATAAATAGCTTTAAATGCATAACACATTTAAGTATGCTAAACAACAATGGATAACTCAAACTGCAAATGAAACCGTTGCTCACGTACACCCCTACCAAAATAATGATGTATATTACTCACAGAGGCTATAGTGGCATCCTTCTCAGTAAGCTCCTGTTTATGTCGAGCCATCATTTCTTTAATCTCCAGTTCTTTCATAATCTTCTCTTTTTCCAAATCGGAGTACTGTTCTTCAGCAATGGAACGTGCAAGTTGTTCTGAATCTGCTTTTGTCAAAGTGATTTCTAGCTGTGCTGCCAAGGAATCTCTGCAAATTATTGATACATACTGTTAACTCAAAAAATGGGAGGTTACTTAAAACAAACAAGCAAAACAAAATAAATCACCAAATTCCACCTGAACAAAAATAAGAGAAAGCAATCCTGTTCTATATATTAACAGTACAACTAGTACCTCTCATCCTGTAACTCTTGTATCTTTTGCTGCATCTCTTTACAAAGTTTGGTCTTTTCCTCACATTCTTCTTTAAGTTCTCGAACTTGTGTCTTATACAGAGTCTAGAATTTGAAGTAAAAAAGAAAAGGATGCGACTTACATAATCTAGCTTGAAGGTACACAAAAATTGATACAAGATGACATGGTATGCTATTCTTTAACCATATGCTCAGTTCAAGCATAACTGTCCAAAGCCTCCTCTACATTTAAGTGAAGGTCATCAAAGATTATGATTTCCAAATATTATTTGCTTTATTTTTTGTTGTTGGTATTTGCTTGGTGTTCCACTGATTTTTTTAAACAACAACAAAACAGCCCCCCCCCCCCCCCCCCCCAAATAAAATAAAATAAAATAAAATCCTGTGTATTTTGATCAGGTAGATGAATGAGATCTAATTTATACATTTGTAAGCATACTGTGTATAAGACTGGCAAACTGAATTTTCTTTTCTCTACTATTTTAAAACCTTATCAGAAATAGCTTAGGTAGAGCTTGGATTTTAACCATACAATTGCATGGTAACAACATGAGAGCCCAAGAGGAAAAAGACAAAGGAGAAAGAGAAAAACAGATCAGGGAAAATTTGAAATTTACGATCTTGTGAAATAGATACAAACCTCGAGTTAGATTGGAAATTAAATAAAAATTACACTGCTCTGTACACTAAGAATGGCTGATTGACAGATAACTGCCAGTGGATTTAGTGCAAGGCTTTCATGATGAAGTCTCTTCGGATTCTCTCTCTGGTTCATTCAGAGCAGTCAACTGACTTGAACCTTCCTTTTGTTCTTCTCCTCTGACATGCACAGTTTTTGACCAGCTACTCATCCTCCTCACTGATATAAAGACCACAGTAAAAGTGTGAGTTTCCTTAAATTCTCAAGCAAGACCCTTGGCCCTTTCTTTTAGTATGATTTGCTGTACACTATTAATTTAAGTTAACCTTTATATGTAAGCGATTACTTCTAACAACAATCCCTATTTATTGTGCCTATTACACTGAAGCAAAATCTCTCGATGGGTCTTTGCAAGGTTTAGTTATTATGCAGTAACTTTCTTCTAAGCCCTAAATGCATGTGTTTGGTAATGCCATATGATTGTTTCAATACAGCTTCAATGCTTCCTGGACCAGATGCTGAATGCAAAAGTCTTGAAACGTCCAGAAAATTATTCACATTATAGAATGAGCTGCTCAACTTGTTCCTTCCCTTAACCTGTGCTTGGGATGCCCTTCCAAAGCTGGTACATTTCTTAATATGAACTCTTTCATTCCACTTAGAAATCAAGAGCAAGGAGTGGTAACAGGGCTGCAGTCAAGAATGAAGGCAGGCCCAGGAATAAGAACTAACTTTGAATGAGAAGGATGAAGTGCTTCATGACTGAGATAAAAAGAAAAGGTAATAATATATCTAATAAACAGATTAAAAGTAATGAAGCATAAAACATACTGAGAAATACTGTTCAGCTTCAAGTTGGTCTTGAAGCTCTTTCATTTGTCCATCTGCATCTTGACGTTCTCTAGAAAGTAATAAAATACATCAAAGAACAGACATGAAGATTCCAAACAAGAAAATAGAAATGGTTGCATTCACATTCTTTATATGCTGCAGTTCAACCTAAGTCTTTGTCAGTTCAATACAGTTAGCATACCAGCTACAACAGTGTCACTGATAATGCAAACAGCCACTGACAGAATGCTATTTCCATATAAAACATCACTGATCTGACAGATTGCTTTGGGTTTCTTGTTTGCTAGAGCACAGTCTCTGAAAACTTCTGTATTCTTTGTCAGGCATCATTTCTTGAATTCACCTATTAAAATAACTCAGAAAGTCACTTAGTCACATAAAAAAAAAGATAAGTAAGGTAGCAGAGGAGATTTCCACCATTATTTTGTTATGGCAATTGTTACATTCTGATTTCTACGTGATTAACTGCATCTTGCTTGAAGAAAAGATGAACCAAAACATAAACCTCCAGAAGTCATAGAAGAGCAAAGAGTAATTTACACATGATCTACATGCTAAACTTGTTTGTTTTTTTCAGTCACAAGAACATTCCTTGTGTAATTTTTTAAATAGTTATTACTTAAATAGTCAAATTATTCATTGTAAGAACCTGAAGAATTGCTAGAATTTAATGCAATTCCTGTCTATCTGAAGCCTAGCAGGTTGATTAAACACCCTTAATACAGGATATTTCCACTTCACAGCTCTGTATTAGCATTACTGGCCAACTCTGATAAGCTCTCTTAGACTGTCAATATTTTTTGCAATAAATCAATTACCTAAGCATTCTGCTAAACCATGGTTCTTATCTCCTCCAATTATTCTGTTCTCCCCCCCCCCCCCCCCCCCTTTCCCTTCACACTCTCTTCTCTCATTTTAGGTTTTCAGCACAAATCTTCAGGATCCATGTGGCTCTTGGCTTTTATGAAAAGAAAACTACAAATCAGCAATATTTCAAAACAAGTAAAATAGAGCAACTCTGCTTACTTGCGGAGTTCATTATTTTGTTTCTCCAGACTTAATTTTATTTCCTGAAGATGGTTATTCTCCTGTTTTAGCTGCTTCTCTGACATTTTTAAGGTGTTGACCTGTTGTGTTTGCATCTTGAGGTCATTTTGAGTGAGACAACGCTTTTGTGTTTCTTGCTCTATTTTTAAAGTCAGGTTTTTAACCTACAAAATAAACAGAAACATGAGGGTTACGAATCTACATAGGGAAGTAACATGCAAACAATGTTTCTTATTGACACTTCCTATATAATTTGCTCCAAATGTAATGCCTCCTATTTATTTCCCTGGAAAGTACAACACATACAGATAGCAAAATCATACTATACGATAGAGGAAATTCTCAGCTACTACTTTTCAACATCACCACCACCACTAGCTATGAATTTTTGCCAGTGATGAATAAGGGCCTGCATACTACATTCATAAAAATCTGCACTAGTGGAGGTGACTGACTGTTTCACAGCTGCTACAACGGCATTGTGGCTAGGAAAATGCTACCCATGCTGTCCATCTTTCATCGGCCCAAACAGATATAAGTCAGAACATGTCAAATCTGGACTATATACAGTATGTGTGTGGTGGGACAGTCTAGGTAAGACTGGCAATGTGTTCCATGGTCTTCAAACTGGTATGAAGCCTGGAGTTATCATGTTGCAGGAGGAAGATTGTCTTTTCTAACCTGACTCTGTAAATTTGAGCTGTCAGCTTAGTCAGTGTTGCAATGTTAAGGCCAGAAGTGATGGTTTGTGTTTCAGGAAAACCAGAAGTATCATCGCTTTCCTATCCCAAAAGACAGGGCACATCACTTTACCACTGAGGGCCGCATCTTGAACTTTCTTCTATGAGGAATTCACATGTTGCCTCACCGTGGACTGTTGGTTTGACTCTCACTTGTAGCATGACACCACATCTCATCACTGGTAATGATGTGATCCAGGATGCTCTCACCTTTGGCCTTGTATTGGTTTAATAGGTCTTGACAAAGTTGCACACGGTGTTCCTTCTGCTCCTCTGAGAGTTTTCATGGGACCCACCTGGTGTAAACTCTGCAATATTCCAATGCTGCCACTAATGTTTCAAATGAAGTGAAGCCAATACACAGCTCCAGACACAATTCCCTAATTGTAATCCTCAGATGAGTTGATCAAGATTCATTCTGTGGTAATAACAGCTGTGCCTGGCCATCCTGAATGCAGCTTAGCTTCAACATCACTGTTGCCACCGCTGAAAGACACCAACCATCACCTTACAAGCTCACATCCACTGTTTGATCTCCAGAAACATTCAGCAAGTATCAGTGAATGTCAATGGGTGCATTTTTTTTCTGCATGGAGGAATTCAATGAACCTTTGCTTCATAAGCACTTCCATGTCAGATGGCATTTTGTCAGACTGCCCCCATGCTGTCATCTGTCATATCACAGAAATGTTCAACCTCTACTGCTATACCACCAACATCCACCTGTGACATCATGGGTTAACATAATAAAATAGGAGGCATTACTTTTGGAGCAATCCTCATACATTATTTTACAACATGCACACATGTTTTAATAGATAAATCTATTTCCTGAATAAAGTTATTAGTTCACAGTAAATAACCTAGTCTTTCCATGTGTCAGTTTCTTAGTATTTTACATTCCAGAATAAAAACTTTGATATCAATAATGCTGGAATACTTCAGGAAAATGAAACCACTCTGTAAAGTTGACTTTTTAAAGCTCCAATACAAAGAAGTAAGAATTACTGCCATTTATGTTCACAAACACCCTAAATATGGCTATAACAAAAGGAAAATACAAATACATTTAAAGCCAGATTCCACTTAAGACTTCTTTTGTCACTGCTACATACATCTTCATTTAGTTTATCCTTTTGCCTAAGGAGTTCATTTATTTTCTGCTGTGATTGCTTGAGATCACAATCCAACATGGAGCGCTGCTTTTCAGCTTCTAACAACCGATTTTCCACTTTTTGCTTCAAAGCTCTCTCTTCCAAAAGTTTCTTCTCCATTTCTGTGAAGAAAGAGATTTCAGGTCAGCCTGCAAATGAGTCAGTGTAAAACAGGGAGTTTAAAGGGGTGAGGGAGGTGAGGAAGAACATCTACCCACACTAACAATATGTAAAATGGTTGTCAGTTATGACAGAGAATGCTGAGAAGTGGTTCATTAAATTTTTAGAGTAAACTGTGAAAAAGCATCCCAGAGGATTCTTTGCACACATTTCTGCCTGAGAACTATTACTTACTCTTGGGTTTTAATATAAATCCCAGTTTATTTTTAATACATTTAAGAGGGATAAAAAGGTGGCTTTCCTCTTAAAAAAATATTTTCTATGTATAGATCAAGTATTGCTTTGAAATAATCTGAAATCAATTAAAGAGTTGAAGCTGTTCAGGAATCTGATGGACCAAGTGACTCATATGGTACATCTGAATCATTTTGCTTTTTTGGAACATCTGCAAGCTCAACATTTTTGTTAATGTTCTGCATTTGGAAGGATAAGATCCAAGGTTATTTTTTAAGCACTTGGAATAAACATAAATAATTTAATTCAAAAATAAGAGCCATATTCTGGAATCATTTGCTAATTATTCCTCGCTCTAGGATATTTTAATTGTTAGGAGATACACCAGAATATGCATAGTGACTATGGAAGTTTAGCAATGGCTTTACTATGTCTAACAATATCTAGTAATCTATTTAAATTTTTAAGTTGCCATCTATTTTATTTAGAAAGAGATTTAACAACACTGACAAAAGACACAGATAATCTGAAAATCTTTCCAACAGTTTTAAATAATATAAACTTAATGATACCCTAGCTCAGAATACCATAGCACAGAAAATGGATTAGTGATGTTGGCAACAGAAATTCTGTTGTACTCAAAGAGATTAAAACTGCCTGCCTTTAACCTAGAAGAACAAAAACAGAAGGATTACAACTGATTTACAAAGCTAATTACATTTTAAAAAGAACAGGGGAATAGAGAAAACATAACTACATTTAAACATCTACTACCATTAAAAAATTCTATTACCTACACTCAGTAATTTGTACTTAAGTCTAACTGTGATGTCAAATACATACCTTTCATGGCTTCAGATTTTGCCTCCTCTATAGATTCATAAATCTTATTTTTGTCTGCCAATCGTGCTTTTGTGGCTTTATGTTCAGCTTCCTCTTGCTCAAGGTTCTGCTGCATAACTTTGAATTTGTATGTCATATCTATTTCCATGTTGCTCTTTTCCTGTTAAACAAGAAAAGGGCATTAAAATAAAATATTAAATACGTCAGGTTAGATACAAAATTTCAAACAACAGTAACATGCTGCTTGGAAGTATACAGAAGACAGAGCACAGATCCTAAGGTCATAGGAGTTCATTTCTACTACCCATAGAAAAGCTGATAAAATGCTTTATAAGCATGCAGTGAAATTCCCAGTTGCAAAACATCATAGAATTGATTATAAAAAATATTAGCAAAACCTTTTTTTTTTTGCTTTATGATTTCTGGCAATACTGAGAGTTTAAAAAGGTCAGATTTCATAGCAAAAATGAAGTGCTACAACTGCACAATTAAGGTGTACATTGGTGTACATTACTGTAAACTTTACAAATATAATGAATTGAAATCATAAGGGAAATGGGGTCTTCTTTCTCCACTTTTCAAACTTCCAAATCAATGAGAAAAATCCACAGAAAAAAGAACTGATGCTGAAAACAAGGCTTAATTTTTCAAACAGACTTTGTCTCCATGTCTCAATTAAAAAAATCCCAACTGTAAAAATTTCACAGGAATGTACCACAAATTGCTCACTAAGAACTGCTGTTACCTTTTCTAAATCTGTAAGCTTTTCCTGCAATTGCCTTTTCTCCATTTCTAGTTTGGCTAATGCACTCTTTCCATTTTTCACTTCTTCTTCCAGGCTCGATATTCGACCTAAAGAATGAACAAAACATTAATGAGGCTGGGTAGCCTGTGAAAAAACATGTACTGTATCTACTTACTGATAGAAAGTTCTGGTTCTAACAGTTAAGACTCTTCACAGTGGTTTTAGAAATCAATAACACACACTTTCATCTTAAGTATCTCCCCACTTGTTTTCTCTGTAATGCATGTCCTAACTTAAATAACATTGTATAAAACAGCTCTCTAATTTAGTTTCTGTCTGAAACTCCAATAACATCACCAGAATGTGTTTTTATTTCTGAAACCAGAAAAAAGCTTAACTTCAGGCCACTTGTTGCAATACCTTGTAAATCACTGATAATCTCTGATCCATGACTTCGATCTCTCCTTTCTGATTCTAGAGCTGACTGAAGATTGAGAAAGTCCTTCTCCAGTTTGAGTTTAGCATTCTCTAGCAGGCAGTTCTTATCCTGGAGTTCTCGATTATTAGCTTCCAACTGCTGGATTTGCTTTGTACTTTCAGTCTGGTTCTTCCTTAGCCTGGCTGCAGTTTCAGACTCCGATCGCAGCAAAGAATTGGCCTCGTCCAACTGGGATTGATAAAAACGTACTTTAGACTAAACAATATAAATGTAACATCCACCACTGCCATTAAAAAACATTAGATTTAATAGATTAAAGAAATAAGGGGGTATTTCAAGATTACTTTTGAATATGAATACATGACAAGAAGGAACAGCTTCTAGAATTCCATTACACATTCAAACTCCCATCATTACCAATAAAATCTGAACTTCAGAAAGCAATTATTTTAAAATATATAAAGTTGGCATGCCTGTCTTTGTAGTTGATTGATTTTCTCATTGGAGATTTGAGAGTTCTGATTCCTCTTTTTTAAATCTTCAAGTTGATCTTTCAAACTGTTAACTAAAACAAAAACAATTCCGTTAATCACTGTAGTGAAAAAGTTTTTATCTGTTAAAAACCTACATCAAAACAGAACCCTTCAAGCATGGTTCAACATACCCTCATTTTCCAAATTGCGTTTCTTATCTGCTTCATGTTCTGCTTTTCTCTGGTATTCTGTATTCTTGTGCTGAAGAAGAGCCTTCTCCCTTTCTAACTGTCTGACTGCAGACTCTACATTTTTCCTTGAAGTTATCTGGATATATTTAAAAGAGCAAAACAAATCACATTGATTACGTACAGAATCTTGGCAATCTTAAAGTGATTAAAAGACAGTTTACTTCAGAGTGGAAAAAAGACACGTGCCATCTGCTTCCTGCAAACACAGTGCATCAGAACATTTGAACACGTTCATCCATCCTAGACCAACTAGAGCCAGGAGCTTTTATCATTCTAAGACTGCATGACGGTTTGCTTTCAACAAATGCTGTAACCTGCCTAGGAGCCATGAAACATCCACGTACTGTAAATTCTCAACATGCACCTGCATAAACAACACATTACGTTGTACATGCCCTCTGTAGGTATGATACATGTGCAGTAGGCATTAAGGTGCAAAGCTGTGCAAAATACAGTCCTTTTACTGACACAGAACACACTCTGAATACCACTGGTGTTACTTGCCATAAATACAGAGCTACCAAAAATAATCTGCTGGTTCCTAAAGAAAAAACTCAGATACAAATGCTGAAGTTTTAATTCCAGTAATTAGTAACTACGACTTACCTCTTCATCTAGCTCTTTCACTATCTTCTCTAAACGAGTATTAGCAGACCTGAAGAAATATGAAAAATACCTTTAAACCCTATTGACCACACACAAAAATAGGGTGTTTGAATGTGTTTAATTAATTTTTTGTAAGAAATTCTATTTTCAGCAATCACATTAAACTTCTAAGGCTGGGAAAGTCACTCAAACAATAGAGACATTCTTATGGAAGTACAGAGATAAGCAGGCAGTGGAGGGAGGAGGCCAAATCATTGTGTAATGATATTTTTTTACAAACATACCAAACACGTCAAAACAATCTCACCTGTATTTCTGTTCTAGTTCATCTTTGGCTTGCAATTCATTACTGAGTTGTTCTTCTAACTTGCTTAGTTTTTTCTGAAACTGAGTAAAAAAGTCAAAAAAAGCATGGTCTTTAAGTAAGACTGTTACTACATGAAAAAAAGTATAAAGCAGCTTAATAACAAAAAAAGGGAAAGCATGGAAAATTAATATAACCATTAATTGTGATTTTTTTAAATTCATCAGCAGAAGGTTATTTCTCAGCAGAAGGTTATTTCATCTCTATTTCTCACCTTTACAAGTTATTAATCTTGATGATTTTTATGATACAACATTAGCTGCATGCTGCATTAAAGCTAACCAAAACACAATTACATACCACAAAGTGAGTCATAAAATTTCTTTAGGCAAATAATGTTATTTCTGGTCCTTTGCTGTATTCTGCCTAGAGTTGGAAGAGCTGGAGTACAATTTCTGGGACAGTCTCTTCTAAATATGATTTAAAAATTAAAATATGGGGGGGGAGCGTATGACCAAACTGGACAATATTCAGAGAACATTACAAAATGTGGTCCATGACCTCACACAGAGAGGAATTCTTTCACAAGCAGAATATTAGAAACAGTTTTAAAGTTTGGGAATGTTTTGTTCTCCTTAATATAAAAAAAGATATTATGAATCAAATACCCCAAAATTCAAAAAATTAGATTATAAAACATGAATTTTGGAATTGCTTCACATCTTCAGGCTTTGATACATTTATTTTCCTCCTTTATCCCTCTTCTCCCCACATATAACATGCAAAATCATAAGATCCCCAAAACAGAGACACTGAAAAAGACTTCAAAACCTAGAGACTCACTGCTTGAGAAAATGAGAATGAAAAAAGTTGTCAGAAGTGAAATGCAAAATTTTAACAACTGTCACAATAGAAAGCAAATGTTACAAACATGAAACTGTATTTTAAAGAATGGTTGCTTTTTTTTTTTATTTAAAGGGAACCTAAAACATAGATTCCATTCACCAATGACAGGAAGGAAAGACGTGGAGCCCAATAAACATTCACATTTAAATTTATGATCTCCATTACATTACGCCTTTCCTTTTCCAAGTTTAACAATTAAGTAAGTTTTAACAAATGTTAACAAACTACACTTGAACAATACCAGTGGTTAAGTGGGGTAATGAAGTAAGCTAAATACATGAAACATTAGTAGCATTCTCCTCTCATCCACATATTTAAATTCAATTGGCAATCTTCAAAAGCTCAATAAATGTGCTTCACACACTCACTTCAACTGAAAGATTTATGCTCAAAAACATTCCTTGTCACTATGGTTGACAACTTAATTTTCTAAACTCTGGATAAACGTGCCACAAATCACAGTGCACAGCCAAAAACTACAACCTTTGCAAGGGCCATGCTGTTTGGGGCAAACAGAGCTCTACACATTTGTTTTCAAACCAAATTGTAAACGCCAGAAGAATCAGAGAAAAATGTGTACTCATTCATCGTCACAGTACGGTACCTTTACATTCAAGTACAACAGTTCATTCATAAGCTGGTACAATCACTTTACTGTTAATGGGTTGGTGAATAAACATCTACAGTATTTAATGATATATCATGTTCACACAAATTAAGTGGGAACTATTTGATTCCTTTCATAATTCAAGAATATTCACCTCCTTGCTGTCCTCTAGATAGAAATCATCATTTTTTTGGAGGAGCATTAAAAGAGTGCTCCTCACAGATTTAACAAAATTAGTTAATCATTCCTTAACATTTACAGGGGGGGGGAAAAAAAAAAGGCACTAACCTCATTTTTACTAGATTGCACCGATTCATTTTCTCTGCAAGACTGAGAGGAGTCACTTAGCAACCTGTCAAAAACAAAAACAAATCCCTCCTGCCCTTATTCAAGTTTTCAACAACTCTGGCAATTTCGCCAATAAACACATTTCTATCGTTTCTCTCAAGCCTTATTTTGTCCTAACTGATTCTCAGAATGAAGCCTGTTTTACTCCAGTGAATCAGAATGATTTGAGCCTTTTTAAAACTAAGACTAATGTTTTAGAATTTTTCAAATCCAGAGCAGATTATCATTTTTGCTTAATACTCACAATTCATTCACATCTATTCAGACACACTGAATATGATTAATCAAACAAAATAAATTTTCTGAACACCCAACAAAAAGCAACTTTAGAGCTAAATTACAAAGCTAGCAGTATTTTAAACCTACACAGATTTTTAAACTAAATATTTTTATGTATATAAAAATACTATTTATTTCATAAGAATTACTAAGGTAATCACAACTGATACACTCTACTTAAACTCTGCATCTTCTATCTTTATAATTGAACAGAAATGAATATAAAGCAATGAATAAATTAAGTATCTAGAGTGAAAAAGAAAGGATAGGCTATATGAGAAATTTTTTAGAAATATATTTCTAAAAACAGACATTAAAGTCTCACATACAAATTATCTCTATAGTAGGTAAATCCTATAAAAGGCAGCTGGTTTCCCACAAAGGCTTTGGGGATTGGAAAGGTTTCCACGTCTCCTTTGTCATCCTCAATGTCATCAAAATTACTGCTGTCTATATCACTGCTAAGCTCAGGAACAACAGGAGCAGCAGCTACAGAAAGGAGAGAAAAGATCAACTTAATTCCAAAATCCAGCCTATAATGTAGGTTGTCCTGCTAGTTAAATGTGTATTAATCACGCAGCAGATCTTTAAATATTACTGTGAAGATATTTTTTCTTATTCTTCTAAAACATCCAGTTTTGCTATTCAAAACAGAAAACTATGAATTAGAATAATAAATATGAGAATACTTCCAGAAAGATGACATTTCTCGTACTAACTCCTACTGATACAGGTTTAAGAATATAAATGATAAATAAGACAGTTCAGGCAAAATTCTTGATAGCCAGAAAATATTTAGTTAGTTTATACAGCCTTAAAGTGTTTTTCATTTATATTATTACTGTTAAGTAGCCTTATGCGAATACTGAATAAAAATATAACGTTCAAGCTAATCTACTTACTCTCTCGGATGTTGTCCCAATTCCACTGATCACTCTTAAAGAAAGGGTGATGCTTTATTTCTTCTACCCCATTTCTCCCAAGTCGCACGTCCCTGAACATAGCAATTAAGCCACATTCACGTTAGGAAAAACAGCACTTGTTTTGTTTTTACTATAACTTGCTCACACGCAGCAAAGAAGCTGTCAGTAAAGATTTTCTGTGTAAAACACGTTAATGGTCAAATAAAAGGGAAAAAAAAAAAAAGGAAAAACACACCAACCAATGATCTGTAGTTTCTCATACGAAAATGTATTTATACAAAAATTTATAAAATCCCCTCTCCCTGTGACTGCTTAAATGTCCAGAAGTTGGAGTCTGCCACATGGGGAAAAAAACAAGAAAGAGAGCACTAAGGCAAAAGCTCAGAAGAAACTCAAAAGAAAAACAAAACGCCAGCACCGTAGGGGAAGAAGAAACTGCCAAGGGACGGTGTCTGCCAAACCACATGACAAACCTTAAGAGTCAAGTGAAGGAAGGTCTAACTTACTGCATAGAACAGTTATTCAAGGCTGAACTGAAATAAATATTTTCAGAATTCCATCCTCTGCCCCATAACTAACCCTGACACGTCTTTTGCTGATATTTACAATGAAGTAAATCTCAAGTTCAAAAAGAAACTTCTAGTTCGACCAAATGAAGTCTCTCTTAAAACTATCTGTGAGAAGAGAACATAAAACCAGTGCGTGCAACAGAACTAATAAATCATGGGGTGGATGCTTATTCCTTCTTGTCCCTCTAAGTGCCTCAGCACTGATCACGCACACAGAAAGAAGGCATCTGTTTCAAATAAACTGCTTGAGCGCTGCATTAAATATAAACAGGAAGACAAACACACGTAGGGGAAATAAACCTCGCTGCACTCACGTTATTCAATTCTGCTCCTGTTTTCTCTCTGCCCTGCAGCTATTGAGGGTTAGAAACACTTAAAATATATCTTAACTGAGCAGAACAATCCTCTCTGTGAATATAAAAACCATTATGAGGCAATTTATTCATTTACGACTGTTGTTGTTTTTTTTTCTACTGATCCCTCAATCCTTAGAAGCTGAACATTCCGCTGCAGTCAAACTGAGGTGGTGACACATCATCAATCTGGAATTAAGTTTTAACCTACAGTGTAATTTTCTTTAACCAGAGTAATCTAAGGTAACCTCTGCTTTCTGGTACTAAAGAAAATTTAAGAGTTCAGGTCAAGAATGATCTTACACAGATTAATCAATAAAAAATTTAAAAAAACTCAGCTCCATGAAGGGAGAACTTGATGATTTAATTATATCCAGGACAACATCCTTTTTCTCTATTAGCTATACTTGTCAGTTAGTAACACCAGTTAAAAGAAAAAAGTTTGAACATCCTATGAATTTTCAAACAAACTAGGCAAATATATGCTTGTTTTCATAAAAGCATGTTTTTGGTTTTTCATAAGCAGCATCCACTTCATCACAATTTGTCCCCTGCTTTTCAGGACTCAAAAACTACTTCCAGCCTTACAGGTTTGCTGCTCTATTTCACACCAAGCCACAGATGGGAAGATTTCTTCAGCACACAGTACGTTGTATCAAGAGCTGCCAGAACACCTCCAAGAAATAAAATACAACACCTAGAAAAATACCCCATAAGAAAAACCCACGTGTAGATGATTTTGCAGGGGAGAATTGAAGAGAAATTAGTTGGTGTAATGGAAATTGATTTTTACAATGAACATGGGTCAGTACCATCTAAAACAGAAATAGAACCAAAACCACACATGCACATACCTGTCAGTTAAGAAGGCACAGATGAGGTTCTTTGCATGCTTGGAGATTTCTACATCATCTGGGAAATGTAATGAGTTCTTGTGATCCATAATTTTACTGTATGTCCCTACTAAGGAGTCTGCATAAAAAGGAGTATCACCTGAAAATAAAATGGCAAACTGACTGTGATTTTGAATAATGTTCAAGTAGTGTAAGATGAAGACAAAAAAGAGAAGAGGTACAAACTCTACAAGTAGTTTTGCCTAAGGCTGTTTTCTAATGAGGGAAACGGAGAGAATATGCAGGGTACAGAATAATATATACTACTAAAAATATTCCTGAGACAAAACACCTTCATTACATACTGAATTACACATTACTACCAAAAATTTTGCCCAGTGATTTGTATGTTTTACCTGAGTAGTGTCACCGTTCTCTAATTCACACAGTGGATGACACTTACATGTAGCCACCTCTTCATGCTCTGTCATGGGTGTAAGGGACTGAACCTCATTAACAACCTGCAGGTGCACATTCCTCGGAAAGCCTCCACCACTGCTCTCCCTGGAGCATTTCAGAGGCAGGCAGGCCAGCCCTGCCCCTGGAGCTGCCTGGGAAGCCTTCAGAGCACGTCAGGCACAGCTAAACCTGCACTCAATAATCTTGCTGACTGTTGAATTGTATCAGCTTGGGTGCCCATGTTGGCACAGCCAGGGCTGAGATTTAAAAAGCCACCCCCATCATCCAAAGTTCTGCAGCACAAAATTCAATTAATTTTAGTTTATTTGCTGACATAAACGTAGAACTTGGCAGCAAATTGAATATGAGCCCAAAGTGTGTCCTTGCAGACAGAAGGTCCAGCCATAGCCTGGGCTGCACCGGGCCCAGCACTGTCACTGGGAGAGGGGAGGGGGTGCCCTGCTTTGCTCTGCACTGTGCGGCCTCACCTCCAGCACCACCTTACCTCCAGAGTTGGGCAGTATC
The DNA here is from genome assembly GCA_035772895.1 of Perdix hodgsoniae. NCBI lineage: Eukaryota > Metazoa > Chordata > Aves > Galliformes > Phasianidae > Perdix > Perdix hodgsoniae. Next base: position 418,162 of record JAPSGF010000084.1, read on the forward strand.
AAATATTCCAAACCATCTCATAGAATCATAGAATCCAAAAGGTTGGAAAAGACCTCCAAATGTCCACCTACCACCACCATTTTTCCACAAACACCTCCAGGGAGAGTGACTCAACCACCTCCCTAGGCAATCTCACTGGTGTCTGTTTCATAATAGCAAGGTATGTGGGAGTAGATCTCTCTTGAATAGCCTAATTATTTCTAGTTCAGTTACAAGAACCAGAAAAGCTATACAGTTATCTAAGAGAAGCTGCGTGTTTCTTCAAACACTGTCAAATGAATTTGACATAAGCCTCAAATACTGTGTTTGCAAACAAAGTCACTGAAGGAAATCACGTTGGCGCTGTTAGACGGGAAATACAATGCAGATTGGAATAAGATGATGATACACAAAAAAATTACAGGGCACAACTAAGCCCTGTAATTTTCAGTATGAAGGTGAAGCAGATTTCAAAAACATTTCAAAAAGACTGTGCAGATAGAAAATCATGTACCCTTTTCAGAGGCAGAAGGAAGATCGGATTAACTAAAAAAGGAATAAAAAAAAAAAAAGCAAGAAAACTGGAAGACTTCACGAAAAGCCAAAAGATGGAATTCAACAGGAGGAGTACAGGGTTAATCACATGTAGGATTCTGACAAGTGCAGAACTGCAAGAGAAACTAAACTGTTATTTCACACCCTTCTGAAAGTGTGAAAATCACAGAGTTAATGAAAGCAAAGATTCCAGTCTAGAATGTAAAGAAAAAAGATGACATTGAGTACTGAAGGAAAAAAAGTTGTAAAAATAGCATAGATTCAAATATTGTAACAAGATACATAGTCTGTGGTAAGAAGAATGCATGAAATTTATGAAATGTTAGAAATTTTTCAATACACAACCCCAAATGTTAGGAAAAACTATACCAGATATAAGCTCCCTCAGCTTAGCCACTCATACTGAAAGCACACAGTGAAATGCATAAGGATTTTTGTTGTAAACAAGTAGAGAGTCCTTTATATAATCCTGCAAAAGCTGTACCTCTCTACTTTCACTTCAAAAGATGTTTTTTTTACAGTAATAACAAGAGGACCATCCTGTTAGATGCAGTTTAAAACAAAAACAAAAACAAACAAAAAAAAACACCACAAAAAAAAACAAGCCCCAAGAAAACATTTCTGGGCACCTATGTCACAGAATCATAGAATCATAAAATTGCTCAGGTTGGAAAAGACCTTAAAGATCATCAAGGCCAACCACAACCCAACCATACTACCCTAACTCTAACAACCCTCTGCTAAATCATGTCCCCAAGCAAGCGTCTAATATTTTAATTATGGAAGAAATTCCTTTATTGCTAAAATCATTTATGAGACTATTAATAACAATATATGTATTTTACACATCAAAATGCTTTAATTTCCAACCAAGAGACCTCAATAGCAGTATACATCAAAGCATCAGAGAGGCTGTGGATCTCCATCCCTGGAGGTGTTCAAGACCAGGTTGGATGCAGCCCTGGGCAGCCTGTTCTAGTACCAGATCTGGAGGTTGGTGGTACTGCCTGTGGCAATGGAGTTGGAACTTGATGATCCCTGGAGCCCCTTCCAACCCAAGCCATTCTGTGATTCTATGAAAACATCTTTCAGAACTCAGGATGCTAGAAACATCACATCTGCAATATTCCCAAAACATTCTGATTTGTATTTTGAGTAACTACACGCACAATTCCCTCTTTCTATAATTGGGCTGTAATACTGATCTTCTGAGTATTTTAAGTTGCATATGACTCATGTCCTTAACTGATTATATTCTATGGTAGTTGCCATAGCAATCCAGTATATTTTACTGGAAAATCCTGACACAAGCACAAAAGAAAGAATCAAGCCATACTTCCAGAGACATTTTGACCCATCAGTAACAATTGCTAGTACAGGGAGAGAAAGAAAAAGAAAACACAAAAACAAACAAAACAAAATCAGTTCTGTCCTTCCCACTCATTTCCCATCTCTGTGTCCCTAACAGCTCAATACAGACCTGAAGATGGCATAAGCATTTACTGAGATTGTGAGGTAGTCAATCCAAGATAAAAAATGCTCTAAAAATTAGTTTTAAGCTGAACCAAGTCAGAGAACTCAGCGCTGTGCAAACACACAAACAGCTGTGACAGCATAAGAGAGACAGAAAACCAAGAGAACAGGGATGAAACAACTGCAGTCAGCTGTTAGATAATGATGTACAACCAGCCCCTGGTAGCAAAGCAAAGAAAGACTCAGCACAGACTAGAACCACAAGCTTTTTAGCAGAAGAAAGTCTACTTACCAACTAGCATCTCAAAAAGGAAAACTCCTACAGACCACCAGTCACACTCCCGTCCATAATAACCATCACCCCCTTGTGATTTCAGAACTTCAGGGGATATGTAGTCGGGGGTTCCGACAGCCGTGTCACAGCGCACCATACCTGTCTGTGCAACAGCAACAATTCAAACAGTTCCGTTAAAACTGCTGCTCAGTCCTTACACAAAACTGCAGTTAGCCTATTAGTAGATCAGGAAGAAAAAACAAAAAAGGAAAAAAAAAAAACAAAAAAGAAAAAGAATAATCCAAAATATTTGGTTTGAGGTACATGTTTGAAAGCTCTGACTTTTATTCCAGAAACAATATGAACTGAAATGACAAATCCTAATAACCCACTCTCCCATTTGTCTACACTAAACCATTTCTCTTTATAACAGCACTTCAAAAATGCGCACGTTTTGTAGTTTTACCCTTGGTTTCAGTATGAACAAATGTGTGCTGCACTGGATAGTTCCTTATCTCACTGAATTCATGGAAGAGCCTCTGAATAACTTTCATTATTTGTGTTAGGTCCTTCATAGCACATACATAATATGTGTAATTCAAACAAACAATACATCAAATTATAGGTAAATTCTTGTAGTCACACCTTAAGTTGAAAGTAAAAGCTATTTTTAAAGAACAACAAGGCTTAAGAAAAATAAAGTAAAATATAACTGATTTTTATTAATGTAGTGATTCTTTTATTAATCATTTATTAACGATGTAATTATTTATCCTCTTTGCTTCACACTTTGCAGGAGCTAAATAATGTAGAAACATCATGAAACAGATATGCCAGCATGCTGCTTCAAACTTAGAGCCCTGTTCCCTTTAATGAAATCACTGCATTCATTCCAGAGAGACCAGATGGCTGAATGAAATTAAATCCTAGATAAAGCCAAAGAAATACCAAAAATACACTCATCTTTGACTCTTGCACTCAGCCTAAAGCAATGTCCAAGTTACCTTTGAAAGTTTTCCATGCATTTTCCATCACCTTTGGCTGAATATTAATACCGAATATTGGTAGGAACAACTGAAATGGAAATTCATATTTAAGGAAATAAAAAGAATCATTTTGCTTTTGGAACTGCATTTACATGTAAAAATGAGACCCCCAATTACATTATTCTTTTCACATAGAATATGGCCTGCCAGAAACTTATTTATGTATTAAAACAGAATATTGGAAAGTCATGAACCAGTAGGTTAAATCTAAAATGATGATTAAACATTGCAGAGACTTAAGCAGTACTGAAAATCTCTTCGTTGTAAATGCTTATTTTCTTCTACAATGAAGAAGAAGCTAAAGATGAAGCTGAAACATAAGGGAAGTTTAACTTCTCAGTTAAAGCAGTTGAACTTCTGTTTTCTATATGATGAACCAGACAAAACACATAGCTCAGACATGCTGAACTAAAATAATGAAGCAACTCTTTTTAGAAGAGTTAATGCATTCTTTGGACAAAGAAGAGCATGACATTTTCATTAGATGATACCACAGATGACATTAGCACTTTAACACCGGTGTATAAGCTAAAGCCCCATGGCTCCAGAAATCTAAACCCAAGAACACTCAAAAAAGGACCCAGCAGACAACTATAACAGCTAGTTGGTCACTCTGCTAGCAACAGCACTCAGTGAAGTAGGACTGTGACATCTCAATGCTAGTGATGGGAGAGCCTCCACCAGCAGTGCATGCCTATGCCTTCCTTACCCAAATGCAAAACTACATCAAGAGAAAGCACTCTCAGTGCTTCTCTCTGTGAAGCCTGGCTGAAGCCACCCAAATCCCTCTCCAGGTAAGAAACTTCATTAAACAGATGTCAGTAGAACAGTTCTGAAAGATTTCTCTGAAGACCACAGCTTTAGTCACAAGAGCTATATACTTAGGCCAGCCTCATCTCCTTGACACACAAGCACTTAATAACATTCCATTTCCCACTCCTCTGTAATTAATACAGCAAAACAAGATCACCTTTTAATATTTCATACATGTTAATGTTTTATGAAGTCTTATGCAAACAAAGCAAAGGTTGTGCCAAAGAAAAGCCAGCCCTACCCAAGTCACACAGCTGCTACACAGTGACAAGAAATCTCATCAATTATCTTACGGATGCTGAAGACTTCCAGGTAATAACCTTAAGTTTTCAGGCAAGATGTCAAAGCACAACACAATTAAACAAAAATATGTCTACAGGCAAAAGGGCTCTGTGTGCTAATGTCAGTTTTCAATGGGCTGTATTTCTCTTAAGCATGTACAGCTGGCTGCCTGTTCTCCCCACAGAACTGCCTACTTTCAGTCCCAGGAGTAGATCTAAAAATACATTACTGCCTTACTAGAACATTCCCACATTTCTGTCACTCTCGTTTATACAATCATACTGTAAAAAACAAAAAACAAAATCTAGGTGTTGCCCTGTGTGTATTTTTAAGTACTGGATATTCTTACTATAATAATCATACTAGCTTCTGTGATCTGGCATCAAAGCCAAGTAAACAGGGTAGTCCTCTCTGTGCTACATGACATCTTGGCATACTGTACATTCTGTGAGATGACTTCTGCATTCTGCATTTCATCAGCTGACAGGGCGCTGTTTTCTCTGGACAAACTGTCACTCCTATCAGCCTCTGATGCCTGAACAGCACACAGTACAGCAGTTCTTGTCTCAGTAGTCTCAGGCTACTCTTGTACCTCAGGCTTTTCTCATCACCTCAGATGATACACCAAGATGCATCTTGGAACTCCATCTGATGGAAGTTCCTGCAGATACCTGGGAGATTTGAACAACTACAAAAGAAAAAGGCTGTCAAAGAGACAATATGTATTCACAGCTTAGGAAAATTTGGCTGTGAGGCTACTGCATTTCCCAGCATCTTACAGAACTGCCACATCGCTGAAGGCAAAGCAGTTCTGGTTTCATCCTCTGGAAGACCTCGGGTACACTTGAATGACTCACTGTCTTGGAACAAGGCTAAGAATGAGGCTTTAATTCCCTCATTAATATCTTATCAGCAAACAAGAACTGGAGAGTGCTGGTGCAGACATGTCAGAATAGCACAGATCAGGTGTTAATGCTACTCTCAGGTTTGACCACCACACTACCAACAATGAACTGAAACAAGAAGGATTCAGTGCAGCAGTGGAGGAGCACCAAGGAGAAAAAGGCATCCTGCTGAGCAGAGGATCAGACCAGATGGCCTCCAACCTCAACCATTCTAAGACCTGTGAAATAAAGTGAGTAAGAAGAGGAAGGTGTTTAATTGTTCAGCTCAGCTATCTGAGGCAATGATTCCATGTGGTAAATGGCTCCCCTTTTGCTCCTATTTCTTTGCAGGAGATATCCTTTAAGCCTATGCTTTCCTGAAAGTCCAGTTAGCACAGGTCACAGTTATGTACAGACCTGACAGCATCAAGCAGTTTCTGTCCCTACAACACTACAGCAGTCAGTCATGCTACTGTCTAGCTTATTACTTAAAGAAAACCTAAAAAATAGAGTCTGGTGAAAGCTGCATTGGGATTCTTTCTAATTCCTACTAAACCTTTGAGGCCAGCCCCAGCAATTACAGATATTCACCCTGTTATGGATTAAAAAAAAACAACAAACCATCACAGCCAAGTTAAATAAATGGGCCAGTTCCTTTTATGTTGGAAAACATCACTGAAAGACTAAACAATTTTTTCCACATACTAAGGAACATAAAGAATTCTGCTACAAGTCTCTGGGCTGGCTTGGACAACAACTTAAGAGAACATTCATTTCAATTCCCCAGCAAGTATTAAAAAAGTTTGTCTTCCAAACTGTGTCTCTCACCAAACTGAGTTCTCCTCAGTCTCAAAAGCATGAGGAAGATATGCACAGCTACTAAAAGAACTCCAAGTCGGAAAAAAATAAATAAGTGTTGGGTAAGCATATATTTTCTAGAAATCATCTTGCCAACATCAATATTATGTTTACACAGCTGGGATGTGTTCATGTTTTGTAAGAAGTAGCATGAGATTTGGAGACTGTCCAACGCCTCTCAACTTCTAAAGTTTCCTGTCTAAAATATTTTCACCATTCCACAGAGTCTGAGAAACATTCAGAACTTAAAATTTAGTCAATTAAAAATGTACTTCATTAGGAGATCACCCATTTGTTGATGATGCCTCGTCTAAACTGGAGTTTGTTATAGCAAGAGATATGCAAGCAATCTCATGTTTACAACATGATCAACCACATTATAAAATTCCATTACTTTAGGACTAAACAAACAAACAAAAAAAGCAGCTTAGGTTCACCACTTCCAGGCTCCCTAAAGTACCACAAGCACTTTTTATAGTAGATCAACATTATGAATTTTTGAAACTTTTTTGCTACCTCTTCTGATGAACATTAGATTCCCCTAAGATTCACAGTCTAATCGGCTGTGTATTCACAACAGTAATTTAAAGATTAAATTAAGAGACCAAATACCACTTTTCACTTCACTAGTTAAAATAAATACTGTCCACTAAAATACAGGCAGCAAAATAATGAAAGTGGAGGTACACAATGTGTATGTCCTTAGAATAACAATATCAGCACAACAGAGATCTCAATAAATAGCTGCATTTGTTCAGCAGTAATATATTGACATTTGAAAGAAAAAAAAGACAGCATTTCCAGATACAGTTGAATAGATATTAACTTAATGCAAATACAAATTAAATAGATTGCAGAGATTATACTAAATGCAGCCTAAATAACACAGAAAGAATCTTAACACGCTGAAGCAAATAAGCTTAAAAAGGATAAACAAAGAAACCCTTCAAAGGCCTGATAAGTGATAACATACAATTATATACGGTTTATGAGAGTCTGGTATAATTTCCCAAGAAGAATATACTGTGTAAACTGCACGATACTGTTTGTCATGGAAGATTTAAAAGTACAAATTACAAAGATAATCTCCTACAGGAACACAAGGTAGTAAATCTGTTAAAAATACAGTAGTTATGCAACCTCATTAGAAAATTGCATTTGGCTGCACACGATAAAATCTAGACAGTTAAAATATGACATTTTGACTAATAGCTAAGAGAAATTTTAATCATTAGATCACATACCACTGCTGCCTTATTGTGACCTCATTTTAATGACCACTAGAGGATGCTATGAGAACAACTAGGAAAAAAAAAGGGACTGTATCTTGCTACAAAATAATATCATTTATAGAAAACTGTCAGCTTATGAACTGTTCCAAGGTTGCTAATATTGAAGCTAGGAGCTGTCTAATAAGCTTTTCAGACATTTGGCAAAGAAATGAACCCCAGAAATTCACAAACACATACTTTCAAAAATGACAAAAAATTAATTTATTTCCCCCCTTCCATGTGCCAGAACAATTTATTACAGACAGTGTTAAACTATTTAAAGTACTTCTATATTTAAAGATACAAGGAACAGCTTACCAACCAAGTGGACCATTTGATAAGCATTCCTTTGGGTATTGTAACTCAAGTGAAAATATCCTTAGAATTACAGCCTCGTAGATGATAAATTATTCAGTTGCATACTTACTTCATCCATTTTCATGCAAGTGCCAAAATCTGCCAGCTTCAGATGCCCATGTTTATCTAATAGCATATTGTCAGGCTTCACATCTCTGTGTATCAAGCCCATGGAGTGAATCGCATCAAGAGCAAGAACAACTTCGGCTGTATAGAACTTGGCCCATTTCTCAGGCACATCATAATTGCTCATAAGGTTTACAAGATCTCCTCCTGGCATGTATTCCATTACCATATACAAGTATTTGTCATCTTGAAAGGCACAAAAAAGCTGTGAAATGAAAAAACAAATTAGGAAAAGGAGCAGTTACTTTTCAGAGACAGTTAGAAAGTACCTGGGGTTTCATTAAACCTGAGTGTACATTTTCAGGACTGATGTAAAATAACTTTATTTTTTATATTCAAATAATCTATGTTTCTAATTATGGCATAAACCTGAATTTTACTTGAAACGTCAGAAATCCTTACTTTCGTTTTGCAGGAAATGAAAAAGATTTCCTGGTTACATCAGTAGTACGACTATCTAAATTGCTGTCTTTCTTGACATAAAAGATATCTCTGCAACTGAAAATGCAAAATATTAAATCTGAGAAGGCAGGCAGCTTGAAACAATCTCAACATAATTCAGTAGTGAATAGTATATTATATCTGTATATAATATTATACATATATATAATAACAGTGCATCTGTTTTTGAATTTCACATACTATAAATTTCAATATAACATCTCCATATATTTATAAAAACGTATGTTAATACTGACTTTGTCCTAAACTAACACACGTACTGAAATGAGAAAAAAATTAAATATGGTTGCACAATTTAAAGGACTTAACAGTGAAATTACAGTTGGATTGATATTGCAGCTGCTATGCTTCTTACAGGCATGACAGTGACAGTAAGTTTAGCTTCTTTAAAATGTACTTTAGACTTCGAGTAGAGAAATTTCAGAGAATTTCACTCAGCAATGAAAGGAGACCACTGAAGGCAGGAAAATTATTACGCAGATAGGACCTTCAGAGTACAATTTATGTTCATTGGTGAAGGAAGACTAGTGTTACAAACACACATTATTGCATACACATACATATAACATTGTATTTGTTTTTGCAAGTGGATAGTATATAAAACATATAACATAAACATCTATTTGATCATTAAAGTCTGAGTTAAAATCCAAAATACTCTCTGTATTCCCACACATGAAGCTGTTTATTTAACACAATGATAAGTAGCAATCCTATGCCTTTATACAGCACTTTCAGTATTGGTCCTCAGGGATTTTATAAAAACAACGTTATCTAGGGCTCTGCTTTCACCTCTTCTTTCACATGAAAAAGAAGGAGCAGGGAAGCTGTGCCATTTGTCCCAGTTTCTATCTCAGTTCAGGACTGATGTTTTCAAAAAAACAGCTCCAGCCCCCCTGGACCAAAGTACTTATATATCACACCAATACTCTTCACCACAGAAGGCACAATTGCAACCACATTTTAATTCATTTGACATGGACAGACTGATCTAGTGCCTGGTTTAGTGCATGGCAACTCTGCCCACAGCACGGGGATTGAAACTAATAGATCTTTGCAGTCCCTTCCAACCCAAGCCATTCTGATTCTATAATTCTGTCATCTTCTACATACACATACATGTTTATATAATGCCTGCTACACAATCCCTTGATAACTGTCATACATCTATTTTCAGTTGCACATTTTGTTGAACTATAAAAACTACAAATACCTCCAGACGTTTGTCAAAAAACTGCATTAGTAAATTAGTCTATTTTGTTACGTATCTCTACTGAATACAGGTAAGAACACAGAATGTGCTCACAAGAACAGAACACCTACATGAAAAAAGTTACGAAACACTTCTTGCATATATATATGGAAAGAACGTGGAAAGCCTCAAGCATGACTTTACTTTTCAAAACTACAGGAGCACAGCAATGTATCAGAGTAGGTTTAAATGTTTTAATTATTTAACAAAATCAAATGGTAACATTTTTTCACTAAATATATGCTTTCACTATGCACTTTATTAATTGGTGTAATTTACCAAATATAACAAATTGCAGTATTTAGCACTAATCCTTCCCAAAGGCATAATCCAATTTACAAATGTGATAACGAATACCATGAGACAGATGCAAGCAATGGTGTTTAAGAACAGTTGAGAAAGTCAACTCTCCCCCAGCAGATGGGAGATATTACTTCTGAGCTGAGATGCAGTAACAGACCACTGATTAGAAGATGGTTTCAAGCAAAGCACTGATAACAATCTCTGTCTTGCAGGAGACCAGGAGTGTGTACTCCTTCATCTACAATACTGCAGCTGGAAAGCCACTAACAACTTAAGGCATTCATAATACTGAATTCTAGTGATCAACTGACCGTATCACCAGGAAAGACTGGAAATAGAGCTGACATTTTGTTCCTACATTCATATACAGAATTCTTCTTAGCTAGAAAGTTATCTTACCTCCCTGTTATACCAAACAGAATCACAGAATCATGAGATTTGGAAGGGACCCTTAAAGGTCATTCAGTCCAACTCCCCTGTAATCAACAGGGACATCTACAGCTAGATCATGTTTCTCAGAGCCCCTTCCAGTCTGACCTTGAATGTTTCCAGGGTTGGAGCATCCACCACCTCTCTGGGCAATCAGTGCCTGTGTTTCACCACCCTTATGTGGTTACTTCAGAATTCTGTTGTAATTCCATGGTATGATGTATTTGTAGCAACCAAAATGCAAGTTAATCTACCTTCTAACATAACCAAATGCAGAAAACTCATTGAAATTGCTGTAAACATACCTCTTAAAGAAATTATAATCTGAATTTAAACCCATTATTTGAGCTTAGTTGTAAATTCAAGTCTAGGAAAGGTTTATGCCTTTATTACTATAATTATTTTACTGTCATGCATCTTCCTTACCTGAACCACCCATGGACTATTGGCAAAGGCCATGATATCTCTTTCTTCCCAGAAAAAGGCCGAATCTGATCTCTTGATCATTTCAAATTTACTAAGCAGCTTCATTGCATAAACCTTCTGCGTCATTTTATGGCGAACCTAGTGGTTGAAAAGAAGCAACAAACTTTAAGATGTCTTACAAAAAAAAAATAATAATAATAATGTGTACCAACATATCACATTTCTCCTATCTGCGCACTACTTGCTGGGATATAAGGTCTTCACATCTTTATACATTCATATTAAGAACTTGAGATTTTCCAAACCTGAGAAGAAAAACCTGAGAGCTGCTCCAAAAAACATAGCAGTGGTAAGACAAGGATGACAAGTGAAGATATACCACAGCTCAGCCAATTGCTGCAGCTGCTGTTCAACCTCAGAGGAGTAGAAGAGGCCACAGGAAGGATGTACCACAGAGCCACAGACACTTTTGTAGGTAGATGTTTCACTGAAGGTGAACCAATGTATGACTGTATGTTCTTTGTAATTATGGCTACGACCATCAAAACGAGGGCTGTCTTCAGTAGCATGCTTACTCAAATTGAAACTGATACAAAAAATCTTCAGAATCAGAAACACACCACCTTCCTATTAGGAGCAGGTCTGCTCTTTGCATTTTCTGAGTGAATATGCCAACTTCAAGTCACTCAGGACTAGAAAACCAACACAATAGTTATGTTTATAGTAAAAAAAGAAAACGTTTTTCTATGCTTCATTCAGAAGTTTCATTACATAAGAAGAAATAAAAACTCTTTCAGAAAATCTCATCTGAGTATGGACATGAAATGGAATCTTAAAACACAGGCAGTAATGTTAACAAAACACTAAATTAATACTACATACAAAGCAATCACTATTTTAACACTGTTGAGTGTTCCTGGCATAAATCAAGGTGAGGACCACTCATCTACGAGGTGTCTGAGTTTGCAGAAAAAAATACATTAACACCTCCTTAAGTTTTTGCATGTTTTCTACTTCTGAAAAATCAATTGATATTTTTGACATCAAAATGAAATAGTTAAGAACAAAAGAAACTGGTCTTCTCCGTTCCCCTATCCCTTGTGTACAGCTCTGTGAGGAAGTACCATCAACTTATTCTTTGGCTGAATTACTTCTTGAAAATTTCACCATGGGTTTGTTCTGTCTGGCTGTGCCCTGGGCATCCCTGGCAGGTGAACAGACCCACCAGTGACAGGAGTCCTTGTATCACCAGCACAGCCCCTGGAGATGCTGGCCACTGGGTTCTTTCTCCAAAAACTATATTTGTACATACACATATTGGCTCAAATAGCAGATTATTCATGTATTAAACTGTCATGAAGCTTTAGTTTCTTCCAAGTGGTTAAACGAACTGCCAAATTTAAACTGTAGCTCACCAGAGTAACTCTTAAAATAGGTAGGAAAATCCCTTCATGCCATCAGCATAAAGTAACATGGCCTTGTTTAACTTATGAAAATGCATTAAGAAATAATTTCCTTCTGCTCCGTTTCACCAGGGACAGACAAAAACCATATCAATCTAAGACTTTCAGAAAGCCAGTATGCAGAAAATACACTCATAATTTCTACTGTATTCACATTGGATGATAATCTGTAGGTAAAAAAGAAAACAACACAAAACGACCATCAGATCACATACACAGTACTGACAATAGTACCAAACTTTCATCGTGGAAGGAAAGGAAAATCCTAGGATAGAGTTGTGAAATGAACTCTCAGGCTCTGAAATAATCACAGATATCCTAAATCAGTTATTAAAGCCATAAGAAGCGACAGATAAGGCATGAAAAACCTTTGGTAGTAGACCATGACTGCCTTAACTGCACTACTACATCAGCAGCGGCTGGGGAACAAAACCTCACATACAAAGCATTTCCTGGAAAAAAACCAAAGCAGCACCTGGCTGTGTGTGCTGTGACAGTCACTGGTTTCCAACACCAAGAAATCCCACTGTATACAGACTGTCACCCAGCCCACCCTTTACTACCCAAATAGAAGGCGCTGGCTAGCTTTCAGTTCCAGCATTCAACCATGTCAGTCTGCTGTCACTGCAGCATGTATTACAGGGCTGTGTAACAAGACCTGAGCAAAGGAAACAGTAAGAAGTTTCAGTTTCAAACCAAGAGGATTTTTCCTAAAGTAAAAGCAGAAGACGCACTCGGGATGTGCTTTCATTAATTAATGCTTCTGCATAAACCAGAAGCAACATATATAGCATCATAATTCAATTTTTATGTCTGCTCTAGACACCAAGCCCTTTTATTCATGCCACTACGTAAGAGAAGTGATCTGGCTGCAGACAGGAAATTGTTAGCAAAGGAGAAGGCAAGCATAGAATTTAATGCTTCTGAGTTTTCCAAATGCCATACTGGAGCTAAAAACTAGAGGGAAAAAAAAAACCAAGAAGGAAGTCATAGCTGAGTATTCTACACTACATGTTAGCATGCTCTTTCTTTTGTCTTGTTGTGTTTAAATATTACAAATACTTAATAAACAATTGTGCTACATAAATCTATTCACAATGGCACATGCTGATAACATGATATTCATGAATTTTACTCACACAGTCAAACATGTTTTATTTACGGTCCTTTCAGTGTTTAGCCCCCAGTGAAGCACATTTCTATTCTGATCACAGAATGTGTTGAAAAATATTTTGATTACTGCAAATCTATCATCTGCAACTGTGGTGTTAAGATTACAAATGGAGTAGAAATAGATATAGCTTAACTCAATAGCTTGAACTTGTATCATACCTTGTGAGGCAAAAAATCTAGGTGTGTATGCTCTCATCACCAGCTAATATTAGTTCAGATCGACAGTGGTATTTATTAACCCATTGGTTTTTAGCTGTAAGACATTACAGCATCACTGTTTCTACTTATACTTGTTACATTCCAGAAAGAGAATGTTCTCTCAAGCTGGCATAAAGCACAGAAGAGCTCTATACAAACAGAAGTTTTGGTCCAGTGTTGCTCATTTTTAGCTTTTTTATTCTAGGGGTCAACTTAAAGTAAACAGAATTAAAAGCAAATCCCTCTGACCAAGGTACTGTGCATTTCAACATTCCACTGTAATGATTAACCAAATGAGAACTGAAGATTGTCTTCAGATTACTCCAGGTACCTGGCTGCAGGACTCACTGCTGTGAACAATCACCTCTGTTTTAGAACTTGACAAAGGTACGTGTGACACGGTGCAGTAATAGAAAAAAAAAGAATAAAGTTTTCATTCCAAACCATAACAAATTAAGAATTTCTATTTAAAATGAAATCTAATCAAGCAAATAAAATAAATAAATAGATAAATAAATGAAAACACTATTCAATAATTTGAAAACAAACAAACAAACAAAACTCTTAAGTGCTCACAAATATATATGAAGAAACCAAAAAGAAAAAGCTAACTTCTCTTATTGGTATTCTCCATTTCTCATTTCCCTCCCTCCTGAGTAGATGGCAGAGGAACTCCAGCCCTTACAACATGAATTTTTTTCTGATTTCTGCTCAAGCAAACGGTAAAGGAACATCTCAAAAGCATCTCTAATAGATGCTGTCTTTAGTAGATGCTACATGTGGAAAAATATAATGAAAAAAAGTCTAATAAAATAGTTTAAATGAAACATTTGATAATCGCTGTAAAGACAGAGAGGCCTAAGAGCAGACTGCTTTGTTACAAAGCTCCCTGCAGCCACTTTTTCTCAAGTACACAGGGTTCTGCTGACAGTTTTGTTTTTCTTTTTAATCTCTTGCCAGCAAAGATATAAAAGCAATACACCCATTAATTCTTTAAAGTCTTGATTGAAAACATCATCTCTGGAAATATCCCTCTTTATCTCCCATGAATTCTTCTGGATAGAAACAAAGAGCAGCAGAAATAGGGAAGAGGGAGATACATTCCCATGTTATCACACTTGGATGAAGACAGCTTAAAAACCAAAATACATTTATAAAAGCTCTGATTGAATTTTGTTAACTGCCACACGTGAATCAGATCTAAACTTGCATTTATCCATGAGGCACAGAAATAGTGTTAGGCTAACCTCAGCCTTTGCTTACTCCAATTTTCATTTTGCCTTGTAAAGCACGTTACACAGCCAAGAAGAGTAAGCAAAGGAAATTTTTACCTTTTTACATTGTATTAAATGGTAACCAGGGATCCATTACTTGATTAATCTAATACACTGAGACTCTTGAAACTATTTTGAGACAAAAATATTGCCTTTCTGGTAAAGAATGATCAAAACTACATCTGTTTAAAGTAGCAACTTTCATCAAGTCGCTGCTGCAAGGTACAAAAGAAATAAATAATAGCTACAAAAAAATCTTAAAAGCCTATTTTCTCTCCCCCATTTCCATCCAATTTCACCAATGCTAGTAGAATATATACAGATAATTTTATAAATGGGTAATACATTTATGGCAATTATACATGGTGCACATCATACAAGCTTTTCAGATACAAGAACTTGCAACATTCCTCAACAAACCTCCAGAGCACTGCTCTCCAAAAATGTTATACATTCCACGAAGGTATAATTTTCCCTGCTTCCTAGCACAAAGCTAGCACTCAGCAGTAAAATGTCACTGACATGCCAAAAAACTTCTGCAAATGAAAATTTTAGTTACCTCGTGGGCATGTTAACCAGCTTCAATTCCTGCAAATTAGAGTAAAGCAACAGTTTTTGCTGCATGATTGGCTTGTTATTAATTGGATTTTCAGATAGTCTTATATGTTAATACTTGTGACCAGAGAAAACAAACAAACAAACAAAGAAAAACAGTTGTAAACTACCAGTTCCATTTTGCTGAAAGTATGGTAAAACATTTTCCAAGTCCTTTCCATTCAATCTGTTACGTTTTAAACTCACTTATTGCTCACTACACATAGAAACAACTCAGGATACAACAAAAATGTTTTCAACTTTAACGCTCTCTGTAAGAATGCATTTTTAGATCTAAGGCATGCAAGAGTGAAAAGGGTTTTACTACAGCCATAAATCTGTTAATCAATAAATCATCACTTTCTTACCAGCTGCACTTCTCCAAAAGCCCCTCTTCCAATCACCTTAACAACATCATAGTCTTCAGCTTTCATTTGTAAAGCTCGTATTTTTTCCACAATCTTCTCATCTAAAACAAAAGAAATAAAAGGTGTGATAATGCATGTATTAACAAAATACACTCATTTTCTGTAATATCTGCCATCTAGAGTCAAGAAAGGCATTTTTATCTAATTTTTATAGCCTTCTTGGCAACCTTTGAAATCTATAATCACCATAAAAAAAGTTCCTTTCAATATCATCTGGCAAACAATAAACTTTAAAATTTCTTTCAGATTTTGCTGGTTCTCATTCTACACCTCTTATTATCAGGAACAGCTTCCAGGAAGACCCTGGTAATGACAAGAACCAGAGATACTGTGAATTTTTAGATGTTCATTTGTTGACATTCACTGTGCTGCCACAGTTGACACTCCATCAACAATACAGGAGTGTGAAGTGTCAGCTGCATTCATAAGCACTGCAGATGCAACCTGCTCCTGCACCGCTGGAGGGTTCAATAACAGTCAAATCACGAGGAACACAACTCAAGAACCTTCACGTTCAACTGCAGGCTACATCACGCAAGGATTTCAGATCAATGTATTCATTCCATACGACATCAAAATTCTCTTTTAGTGTGTTGATGTACCTTCTGGTCATCTTGAAGTGCTTTCATTGCATGTGTAGTTCTATACTTTTCAAAATTTGATCTACAATGTTATGTTCAAGGATCCTATAGTGCAATGTTCTTCATATAAGCTCTCCATTTTTTTTTTGTTTGGTTGGTTGGTTTTTTTGAGTTTTCTGCAAAGAAAACCAACGAAATTCTGACCCCTGACAAATTCCAAGAACGTGCAAGGTCCAAGACTTTAATTTCGTAAATGCAGCATGCTAGTGAATGCATTCCTGGCTAAACACATTTTAAAAATCCATTCTTACTGCAAGAACAAACAATAATGGAAGCAATGAATGGAATCCACAATACTGGAGGTAATCTGTCTTGGAGTGCCAAGTCTTGATGCTCCCCCCACAAATATTTATAGGAAGAATGTAAGGGAAAGAAGGTTGGCTTGATCAAGACCCCTACCAGCAGAAAACATTAAATTGTATGAAGAACTGCAGATGCTTACATTCAGACAGAAGTAGATGCACCCATTGTGAGACTCCTGCTTAGGGTCAATAACTATGGAATTTGATCCTAAGAAAGGAATTAAAAGGGACTTCAGACTTAATGGGGGAAGAAGGCATGAGGGAAACAATTAATTCTGTATGACTTTAAGATGACATTGTCAGTGGGAAGTTAATGATAATGAATATCTGGTAAATAGCTTAACCATTTCTACATATTCTCGAAGGGCATCCTGGAAGGATACAAGCAAGCCAGGAGACTCCTGACCATCAAGATGATTTATTTTAATCCAAGCAAGCAACTAATCCAGTTGGGGAGACACTCAAATATGTTGCTCGTGAACGATGAAGAATTGGTGAGGGATGACAAAAATCAATGTCAGCCTTGGCTAAAGCAAGAGTTGGTGGAATTTAAGATCCTGAGAAAACTGAGGAGGGCAAGCAGCAAACCCTGGACTTCAGGAGAACAGACTACAGTTTGTTCAGGGGGTTTACAGGCAGGATCCTGTGGGAAGTTGCTGTGGAGGGTAGAAGAGTGGGTTGATCTTTGAAGATGACGTGTTCAGAGCATAAGAACAGTCTGTTCTAGTTAGCTAGAAATCAAGCAGGCATGGCAGAGAGCCAGACAGGCTGAATGGGTAACCCCTGCCTCAACTCAAGCACAAAAAGCAAAGGTTTGAAATGCACAAACAAGACTAGGCTACCCAGTATCCAGCAGGAATGTCCCAGACATGCAAGGGCAGAACTGGGAAAGCAAAGATGTGAGTTGAAACTAACCAAGTTATGAAGGGGAATAAGCTTTAATACAGTAATAAAACAAAGAATGAGGCAAACGTGGGCCCACCGCTCTCAACAGCACAGCGGATTTAATGGTAAAGATCACGGTAGAGATTTAATGGTAGAGATCAAGGTAACCATGTCTTTTTTCCTTCTGACTTTATGGACAAGGCTCATAGGCCACCCAGCTCCCTGAAGCAGAAAATAGGATAGCAAAGCAAGCAGCAAACTTGACACATCCTCTACGGTGGGACAAGAGAGGATACATTTGAGGGTGCTGAAGGAGCCAATCAACACTGTTAGCCAGCTGCTCGCCTTCTCTGAAAGGTCGCTGTAACTGAAAATTAGAAAACTACAGGCTGGAATCACAGTCTAACCTCATTCCCCCAGAGAATGGAGCAAATCCTTCTGGAAGTCACTTTCCAAAAACATGATGGATAAGAAAGGATATGAATGACCAAGATAGATCTAATAAGAATTACACCATGTTTGATCAATATGATTGCTTTCCATGATAAGAAGGAAGAGCAATACACATTTCCTTTTCTTAACTATGGCATGGCTTTCAACACAGCACCTCAATGAACCTTTGTAGCCAAACTGGGATGACATGGGAACGCATGGAGAAATTACAAGATGGGTGGAAATTCAACAGAGGTCAGTGGATCACTAATCCAACCGGTTGCCAGTTACAAATGGCACAACTTCAGGATTGATATCAATCACTAAGTTTTTACTAATAGCCCAGAAGATATTATTGGTTTCCTCTTTGCACATTCATTGATAAGATGGTATGGAGCACTTGAAATATGGTAGGGCAGAGCTGCTCTGAAGAGGAAAGGGGAAAGGCTGAAACCACACAGAGATCAACAAAGCCAAATTCAGGGCCTTGCATCTGGGATAGAACACCATACAGTAGTACATGCTCAAAGCCACCAACCAGAAAATACCTTAAGAAAGAGGACCTGAGAGCTCTAATGGACAACAAGATGAACGCATAAACAAGCATTAAACCTTTGCAATGACTGTATCCCAGGCTGTTTTGGTAAACACATAGCCAGTAGGTGAAAGGCTGTGATTCTTCATCTCTTTCTTACTTACGAGACTGTTTCTGGAATGTTGTATCTAGTTTGGGGTTCCTCAGTGCAATTAAAATCCTAAAACACTCCTTGGCTGATGGAAGGCCACCAAGATGCCTGGAAGGTGGGACCACACAACGTACTGAGATGATGACAGAGTAGGGAAAGAATTCCCAGAAAGACAGTGGCCACGACAGATACAGACTGTCCAGTGGAGCTGCAAAAACTCCATCCTTGGAAATTTTAAAATTCAACAGCACAAGGCCCTGATCAACCTGATTTAACACCTGAAGTGCCCTTGAGAAAAGAGTTGGGCCATTTACCTTGAGAGGTCCTTCCCAATTTAAACTACTCTAACATCCCAGGACTCTGCCAGCTTTCACTGCTATTGAACACAGATCGGCAACTAAAAATTTCTTCTTCTGGGGAAAAGAGTCAGTATAAGGGGATAGAGAAGATAATGAATAATATTTAAAAATGTCAGATTAATCAGGAAAAGAATCTATCTGTAGAGCTGGAAGGATAAAGGCAATTAAAAATCTTACAACTTGAGAAATGCACTACATTTTGTGTACCAGTAAGACTGTGAAGAAATCCAGACTGAGTAGGAAAAGAAGTTGAGAGAACATTTTCTATAGCAGATCATGAAATCTTAGACGTATAGGACAGCAACAGTGGTTCTCTCATACCAAGTTTATTATTTTGTTCATAACATGAACTAATTTTGCAATTTATGAAGAAAAGACTGTGCTTAGAAGCTTACTTAAATACAAATCAGCAGCTTTGGCACATGATAAAGAGGATCAACACAAATTTACAGGAAGCAGCAGTAGAGGAGTATTAGCATATTTCAATTTGAAGAGAATGTGCTGTTCTCTGATATCTCTGAACACAGAACATCACATCTCATGAGGGAAAGAAATTGCATGAATTTATTTTCAGATGTTTCTGTGATGTTTCAAGTATTTTGAGATGTGTGAAATGAAATGGCACAGACTTAAATATGTAAGGGTAGGGTGCATTCCTACATAGCTCCATTGTTGGTCAGAACCTCGGGAAACTGCACTCAAAATATAATGCAAACATGAACAATTCTAATACAGTCCCAGAGAAACTTGAAACATCAGACATTGTAGCCAAGCATTTATTATGTATATTAAATATACATTATCTATAAGTATATATAATGTATGTATATGTAAACAAATGAGATGGCAATTAGGAATTAATACTTTTATCATTGCTGTGTAATGTTAGACTAATGCTACTTAGAGGACTAAGACGTAATGATCTTAAAAAAATAAAAACCATTAATAACAAAAATCTACAGACACAGATATTGTAGGGTAGTTACAGAGGTGGACTTTCTATTTTCTCATAAAGTTTAGCAGGTAGGGAATGAATAAAGCATGGAACTAACCAATTTGAAACAAAAAAAAAGGCTGCAAGAAGGCAAGATCAGAAAAATCCTGAAGCAATGTCATATTTGCAGCTTGCTGAATTGTGATTTTGTTCATGTATCACATAGCATGATCTAACTCAAGGTATGGGAGACCTTTCCAACACTATACTTTTGCTACTGGATTGAATTTTCAGGTTACAGAATCTCAGTTTGCCTGCACAGATACCAGAGAGTGTATCTTACACTTTCATGAATTTGGAACAACAGAAACCCAGCAGAAAAATATCAAGTTAAAATGGAGACACTAAGATGGACTGACTGCCTAGCCTCAGAATATAACTGAATCGTATAAATTCTTGTGACATTTGAGATAAAATTCCTAAAATACGAAAATATCACCACCTATGATTCAGGTTTCTTTTGAACAAAGAAAGGAATGCTAGATAGCAGAAGTGTCTAAGGACAGCTTTTGATTTACTACTTTAAAATGACACTATAACCTTTAAACTAATGAAACTTCACTTTCTGAAAGGGCAGAGCGCCTGGATCAGTCACTGACAGCTGGCTGCAAGAATGCAGCTGAATGTTCCTAGTGAAAATGGAATAAATACCTAACTAGAAGCACAAAACGGGGTGGCAGGCCAAGCTTTCCCTACCTTAAAAAAAAAAAAAAAAGTAAAAAAAAAAAGTACTATAACCAGGTACAACATGTATCAGGGAATTCTAGGGTATATATATAGCAGAAAGGTGAATAAGAATGCAATGGAGTGAAATCTGACTATGTCTAATCTGTAACAATAAATCAGCCTGGAGCTCATTAAGTCAGAAGTTGCTGCCCTGAGCAAAAGTCTGTCTGGAAGTTAAACTGAAGCACAGCCAGGAAATGCTTCAATCTCACATGCTCCCGAAGACAACCAAAAAGCACAACAGAAAAACTGAGATAGCTATGCATTAATGTGTGTGGGGAAGGCAAGGTGCTGGGACAACAGTATTAATTAAGACTCATGGCTTCAGATGGGCAAACATCTCCTCCAGAGAAAATGAAGGGAGATGCAAGATTTCATCTACCAAAGAAAAAGTGAGCAAGATATACAGAAAGAGAAAACAGCAGTCTGACTCACTGTCCTCTGACTTGCAGAGGTGACACCTCCAACCCAATGAAACCTTGAAAATACAACTGAATTGCTTTGGTCAGTTCCATCTGTGGAGCTGTGTACCAACACAGGCTTAACCCTTGAGGGACACAGCAGAAAAAGGCACAAAATCTTAGGAGGGGATTTCTTAACTATTGGAACACTGTTCTTGAATTATGTCAAAGCAATTAAAAAAACCACCAACCTAACGTTTTTCCTGTCTCATTGTCATGGTCTATAACAATCTCAAAACAACACCTTGTGTGGGGGCTGCTCCAAAAGAAATGCCTCACACTTTATTATGTTGGCCCACTGTTGTCAGGGGCAGATACTAGTGGTTTAACAACAGAGTATGAATCTTCCTACCAATATTCCATTACGGGTTGCAGCCAAGCAAAAGTTCTTTACTATGAGAATGGCAAGGTGCTGGAACAGGCTTCCCAGAGAGGTTGTGGATGCCCCATCCCTGGAGGTGTTCAAGGCCAGGTTGGATGGGGCCCTGGGCAGCCTGGTCTAGTATTAAAGGAGGAGGAGGTTGGTGGCCCTGCATGTGGCAGGGGGTTGGAGATTCATGATCCTTGAGGTTCCCTTCCAACCCAGGCCATTCTGTGATTCTGTGAATACCCAGCTGGAAAAGTGGTTAATACTGCTGACATACATATTGCACAGCCTAGGAGGTTACCAGAGGAGGGCAACAAAAACAATTAAAGGGAAGAAGCACCTCTCCCTTGAAAGGCTGAGAGACCTAGGGTTGTAGAGTCTGGAAAAAAGACGACTATGTAGAGATCCTATAGCAGCCTTTCTATAAAGGGAAAACATAAGAAACATGAATAAAGACTTTTTACCAAGGCCTGCAGTGATAGGACAAAGGGTAAGGGTTTAAAACTGACAGGGGATAGATTTAGATTAGCCATAAGGAAGAAATTAATGATGAGAATAGTGACACCAAAATAGGTCCAGAGAACTAGTGGATGCCACCATCAATGGTAGTGTTCAAAATCAGGGTAGACATGGCACATTAGTGGAAGCTGCCCCTGCTTAACAGAATGACAGCATTAAAAATGAAATTGAAGCCAAACCTGCTCTGATGACTGCAATGACCTGTCAAGAATTGGCCTCAATGAAGCCAAAAGAAAATAAAAGAGGAAATGAACTCATTAACTCAAAGTAAGATCTACATTTTTAAGATGTCTCTTGGTATGGAACATTCCACCTGTGTCACTGGCAGGAAGTATGGAAGACAGAAAATTACAATCAAAGGCAATTAATACCCTGATGTGTTTCTGTTTGTAACAGTGTAGTACTCTCAAGTGACATTACAGAATGTAAGGAAAGGAACTAGAAATGTTAATTTTGCAAGAAGTTCATCTTAATGGATACAACTACTAAAAAAGCAGCATTTGCTTGGAGAGGAAAATGGTAACAGCAACTTCCCAGGAAGTCTCTTCAGGTGTTTAGCTCCTGCACAAGCGACATGTCTGCAGCAGACGTTCCTCCTACTGTAAAGATGCTTATTGCCATTACAGCTTCAAAGTTCACCATTCTCTCAAATATTAGCAAGTCACTGAGATGATGGAAGTCTTCAACTTTTGAGCAATATTGGATAATGAAGTCAGTGATCAGTTTACGTAGCCAAGACTTCTGGACTGTATCAGGCCTGTTGATGGAGTCATTGCCTGTGTAGCCTGGTCTTCTTTGAAAACAGTTCTTCATTCACTTCTATTCTTGACAGTAGATTATCAACGACTAAATAGTTTTTGTTGGTGCTAAAACAGTTGCTTAATTACTTAAATTTTCCTCATAACAAAAGTTAAAGCAGCTAATGGGCTGTGTTGTACCTGCATGGGAAACAATCTGAAAAAAGTATAAACCACTAAGACATGATTCAACACTTGACAAATCTCAGATGGCAGAAGAAATGACTGGGAGGAATTTATTCAATCTTTTGCCACAGAGCAAATGACAGAAGAGGAAAAGAAAAGATCATGAAAGATTTACTATGCCAAGACTATGCTGGAAAACTCAACTTTCTTTTCTAAAATTAGCAAGCTAATTCTTGCTCTCAGAAGACTATGAGATTCCTCTCATTGTTTTGGCAATTAGATATCATGCTGTCCTTTCCCGTCCCATGAAAACTGAATGGAAAAAAACAAAAACAAAAAACCCATAAAACTTCAACCAGAATCCTAACAGTAAACTAAAGTAATTTAAAAGACTGAAAGGGACTGGTAGTACTTATGTGCCTCATGTGATAAGTATGTGTCCTACTTTGGTTCCATGTCTTGGAAAAAGTGGCAAGAAATCAGAATAATAAGGGAAAGCAGGTGACAAAAAAAGTTCCTTGTGTACTGGGCACGTGAAGAGGTTTATTTTGTAAAATGGTCACAAAACAGCACATACCAAACTCGTACAGTACATGCAATTAATAAATGTTAACTCTGTTAAGAGAGTTAACCCTTGAGTTTCATATGAGTTGAGATGAATATTAATGTCTCAGCTGAAATATAAATTATTTTATTTCTAAATTAATATAATCAATTAATAAAACATTAAACCAACTACTAATGACTTGCAGTAGGTGTGAATTAGGGTGTTTTCTAATCCCTGGGAATATGGTTTTTAAAAAGTGCCCTCCACAAAGAGCAAGTTATTGTGGAAGAATTTTAGTTAGCATTTTCCACAGTTTTTCAAGATTCACGTAACACGGATTAAATCACTTACAGATAAGTTCTAAACTCACAAAATGTCCTCGGTACCCCTCTGCATCCCTTGGGACACATTTCTGCCTGGAGGAGAGATGCAAACTCCCAGAACAGACCACTCACCAGAGGTCTGTCGGAATTTTTTTGACACGAATGCTCATCTACGGGTTTGCTACAGCTCTTCAGATGCTCAGAAAAATAAGAAGAGACAAGAACTCTTTGTTCCATAACCTAAGACAGTGCCAAGTTACTGTTCCGTCAATTAATGTAATTTCCAGCTCCTCTACCAGGTCCACAATAGCAAGAAGCTTCAGAAAGCACATATATACCCTTCTCTTCCACTGATACTGGCTACTCTTAGTCGTCTCCAAAGACATAAGGTATGGGTTTAACTTAAAGCTGCGTAAAATGACAATGATAGCAAGAATCTGTTTGAACCCTTTATGCTGGCACAAACAGTGAAAGAATGAATGGAAACCAGAAACCGGTCTCTTCTTCTTTTGCCAGACTAGTTTTAATAAAAATCAACCAACAAACCAACCAACCATGCGTTAATCCTCATCAGTCCCCCAGTCTGGTTCAAACAAACACACCGAAGAACTCTGAACCGAGAACTCTGCTGGTTTCTGACTCTTTCAGTTGCAATGGCAATGTATTACTAGCTTCAAGAGTCTACAAAATTCTCACTTCAGAAATACTTTTCAAGAAGTACATCACAGATGGTATGCAGTACTACTTTTCATTCCCTCACAAGCAGTACTGAAACAGAAGTTACATTGCTAAATTCTGAAGAGATAACAGTTTCACAATGTGTGAACCAAAGTACTTTGCTGTTATATGTTTTTCTTTTCTTTTTTCCCCCCTTCCCCAGGTACAACAGGTAAGGATAAAAGGTATCTCTTAAAACACATAATTAACTACAGTGACTTTAAAGGATTCATCTATCTGCAATTGTCAGATTTTATTCTTTTTTAAAAGATCCCAGAAGTCTCTTTAGCTAGTATTTCGCTATTTCAACTGTAAACCATCAGCTGATTTAGAAAACAATGGCAGTAATAAAACTGAACCCAAGAAGATTTTTGCGTTCCTGCCATAGCTGGTAGCCTGCATGCCACATCAGATGCTTAGTAATATTTAACACAGCAATGAGAGAGAAGCTAGAGTAGGGGAAGGAGCAGCAGGCATCAGAAAGGGAAGATAGCAAGAATACACAAGGGTTGCAAGAAAAAGAATCCAAGGTTTAATTGTTTTCCCACAATTGCTTGTCTGAATACTTCACAAATGCTGATCTTTTAGTTAGAAAATGCTTCTTATTTTCTCCTTCTGCAAAAATAGTATTCTAATATGCATGCAGATCTGAGCAGTCAATAAAAGTTTCTGTAATTTATTTCATTTTCATATTTGCTGCAAATTGGTCTTCTCCCTCCACATTACACTTACAATACATGCAAGTAACAAAATTATATAAAAAGCAGTTCCCAACTTTTCCATTCAAATATATCTGAGGTCAACTGAATTCAAGACCAAGAAATAGTTCAAGGTATGCCTCCACTTTCCAATCCACTGTTTCTTATTTGTTCTATCTTGAGTGATTTCAACAAATGGACGGGCAGTGGTCAAACCAAAACTTCACAAAGAAGCAATCAACTCCACATGAAAGAACCCATCACAAGGCATTATACCAGCGACTACTTATTTGAGAAGTGGAAGTGGATATTGTAGGTAATCCTAGAGCAATGGAGAGCAGGCTTATAATTCTTACCAGTAAAAAATGAAACGGGAAGTGGCATTCACAGTAATTTATATATGCAGCTGAATAAGTTTGAACAACAGTTGACCTAAAATATCTTACTTGCTGCAACTTAGATTTTAAAGCAAATGATCCACTATTTCTACAGTATTTTATGTACAAAGATGGACAACACTTTAAGAAGCGTAAAACATAGTTACTCTGATGCAACAGTCCTACATTTGCACAAGTTTAACGAACACTAAGGTTCTGTCTACAAATAATTTGCAGAAAGTCAAGCATTTACACAAAGGTTCAAAAATGCAACTAGAGATTTTAAGGCACAATAATTAAGTTCTAAAAATCAACAGAAGATGCCTCTTAGAATAAATAAGACTTCATACATTTTGTGTAATTAATTCTTACTTTACAGTAACTGAAAAATGTTTTGCAAATACTTCATAGCACATATACATAAAATAGAATGTTTGGGGTTGGAAGGGACCCTTAAGACCACCTAGTTCCAACCCCCCTGCTGTAGACCACCATGTTGCTCACAGCGCCATCCAGCCTGGCTTTGAATGCCTCCAGAGTGGGGGTATCCACAACCTCTTTGGGCAACCTGTTCCAGTGTATCACCACACTTATAATGAAGAATTTCTTCCTAATATTATAAAACAAATTATTTTGTTATATTTAAGTGTAGTTGTAAAAATTCTACAATCAATATTATCCAATATGTTTTCAACAGTAAACTCCTCCAAATGAAGCATCTCTGCAACAAGGTGGTCCTTCAAAGCTTTCTGAATACACAAAGTCAGAGGTGTGAAAAATAGTCAAATGAAAACCAGCAATGCATTTCTAAGCACTCAGCTCCTAAGACTGCAACCACTACAATGTCACTGTTTAAAGGCCACTTTCAACTTACATCTATTTAGGAAATTATCAATGTTCTTGTTCTTCCTCAGCGCCGGATAATCCAGATCAAGGACCAAAGAATTCAAGCCATCCTGAAAACAAATAAAAATAAGTTGAGTTCTAAAATCATAATTACTGCATCACTTTTTCTAAGAGTGGCCAGGCTGAGACAGGTTATACATTATTCAAACAGGTATTACATTCCTAGTAGGCAGATAAAACAAGATCTCAAGTATACTTATACTTCACTCACCCCAAAGCAGTTAAAATACCATGACTGGCTCCAAGTTGGCCTAGAAACATTACAAATACATCACTACCCCTTAGTGGCACTGAGATTTAAGCTGGAGTAATACTTTTAATCTTAACCAGTAGTACTCCTACTACTTAAACACAGACTTAATATTCTCTGTTCAGTCAAACTGTCTTTTTTTTTTTTTTTCTTTCTCCACATTACATTTTTCCTGTGTATTTGAAAACTTCACATTTGCATTATCCACATAATTACTTAAGTTACATTCTCTCGGCCTTCTCACTCTGGATATTCAAAACCTGACTTTTTGCTCTTGGAAGCCAGGTGTGACAATTCAACACATAATTCACTGCTCACAAAAATACACTGCTTAATTTTTAGGTTATTTAAGAGAAGACAAGCCAGAAGCTGGTGTGCCATTCTGCTACCAATGATCCGTGCTGCCTTCTCTGCAATTAAGACCTCTTAGAATAGTGAAGAACATTGAATTCCGAACTAAAAATACAAGACAAACAAGACTTTCAAGAGTTAAACCCAATTCCAACTTTTAGCAACATAGGAAAAACTTTACAGATTATTCTCCAAATCACACAGCCTTTCTGAGTCACAGGGGCAAATAAAAGTCAGTTTCAGACATTAAGAGCCACAGATCACAATCATACTCAACATCTCCAATGTTCTACCCTAATTGATGTTTTGTTTACTGCTCTAAGAAAGTCTTGAGCTTGTTTTTTAAGGTTTTTGAACCTCAGCAGGGCACAGAGATTTTAGTCAGAGACCACATCATGTTTATTAATAAGCAATCAACAGCCTTTCAGCCATCTTAGTACCTGGATGCACGTAAATAAAGCCACAGCTAACAATCCTCTTGTTTGTTTTTTAAATATGCCTGGCGAGTGATCACTTCTGGTTCAAATCTCATTATTATAGTTGTTCTAATAATATACCTACTGGGATAGACTTAAAGACAGGGCCTGAGATTATAAAACACGTTCTGAATGCCAGGCAGTACTAAATATGTACATATATATATATATATACACATATATATATATACACAAATAAGATGACCTCATTTGTTGAAATGTCACTTCTCAGTTTCACCACAAAAAAATATTCATGATTAAGCACATTTTCAGTATCGAGAGATGGAATTACAGTACTTTTTATTATTATTATTATTATTAGTTATTTCTGCCTCCAGCAAAGGAAGTATTTTGGAAAATATCAGTAGCAGCCATTAGACCGTGCATGGAAAACAAGGCTTGCTCAAGAAATTACAGGACAGATATATTTGTGTGATTTCCTATACAGACGATAAAGGTCAGAGACTATAAGCTTGCCTTTCCTCTGCTTAAATTGGTACAAAAATATAATTAGCATCTCACTAGGATCACCTTTGAGGTTCCTGGGAGAATTTCATTTATTATATCTGACATAAATCTAGAACATCAGACTTGCAGATGTACTAAAATATTGCATGAAGCATAAAACTTCAAGGCTACAAGTTGCTTCAAAGGCAAAAGCTCACAAAAGGTCCGTCTTAACAATTAGGAAATCAACCAAAGGAAGCAGGAGGCCTGTACAGATGAGTAAGGAACTCCCAGCTACAGTCAGACATGAAATAGAAGTGTACATGAGGCGGGAGCAAGGCCAGGATACAGGGATGATGAAGCTGACATCCCAAAGTGTAAGGCCAGATTAGGAAACTCAAGGCTGATCTGCAGATGAGTCTGGAGAAATTTGAAAAAGGCAACAAGAAAGGGTTCCATAAGTACATAAGCAGCAGAAGACTCAAGAAGACATGGGTCTGCTGGTGAACAGAGAAGGGCAAGCTGGTAACAAAAGGTAAACAAAAAACAAAGGTACTCAAGGCATTCCTTACTTCAATCTTTGCTAGTAAGATCAGCCTTCAGGAATCTTAGGTACCTCGTACCAGAGGAAGTGGGAAGACTGAAGTCAGGAAGCTTTCCTTTCGTGAGTTCCAAGTGCCAAGACCCAGTCCTCTATGACAGGAATGCCTGAACAAACTGGACATACATAAGTCCATCCCTGATGGGATGCACCTGCAAGTGCTGAAAGAGCTGGCCAATGTCATGGAGAGGCCTTTGAAAAGGTAATGGCAATGAAGAGAGGCTACTGAACTATGGAAGATATGTGTCTTCAATTAGGGCAAGGATGAAGATTTAGGGATCTAAAGGCTGGACAACCTCACCTTAATTCCCGGAAACCGGAACCATTTCCAAGCACATGAAGGTGATCAGAATTACTGAGCATGGATTAATGAAGGGACAATCGTGCTTGGCCAGGCTGACAGCCCTCTACAATGAGGCAACTAGCTTGGTGGATGAGGGAAGAACAGTTGTTGTTTACCTCAACTTCAGTAAGACATTTGGCATTGTCTTCCACAATGTTCTCATAAACAAGCTGATGAAGCACAGGTTACACAAGTGGGTGGTGAGAGGATTGAAAACTGGCTGAGAGACTAGGCCTGGAAGATTTTGATCAATGGCCAAAGTCCAACTGGAGGCCAGTCACTAGAGGTATACCCTGGGGCTCGATACTGGGGCCAGCAACTTTTAACAACTTCATTAACCACCTGCTGCACCCTGCAAACAAAACAAATAAACAAACCAAATTAGGGGGAGTGTCTGACACAACAGAGGGCTGTGCTGCCATTCAGAGGGACCACGAAAGGCTGCAGAACTGGACAGAGAGGACATGCGAGGAAATACATCTGAGGAGGAATAACCCCAGGCAAAGGATTCACCTTTTAAACTGTTTTGTATTGTTTTACGTCACTTTTCAGAACTTCCTTTTGGAAAGAAATATAGTGTTACTAAGCCCAAAGAGAAGGCAACAAATAATACACAGTATCAATTGTTAATTACTTTAACCGAAGCCATTACTTGAGTCTTAATTTTAAATGTTCCTGAAAGACCTATCAAGGAGAAAGTAGTGATGGCCTAGGATGTCATACTCTCAGACTGAAGATTCAGCACCTACTATTAAATTTGATGAAGTTTTTATGGACGATGCAATAGATCTAAAACAAAGTACTGAAGTTGTTAAGTACTTATGGATTAGTCAATGCTTGGATTGTCCAATGACCTGGACATTCCCAACGGAAAGTACTCTGAATCAAGATTTCCTGCAAAAATCACGTAATAGAATATGTAATTCTTAACTCCCTATTTAGCAAGTACTGGCTTCCAAAAAAGGGCATGTCATTCTACCAGATGTAGCAGAGCATGTCAGCAGAAACACACCTCTTTACCTCGCAACACGTAGGAAAGGACAGCACTGAATGATACAATGGAATACACATAGGCTGTGTTTTACAATTTTACCTAGCATGGTGAAGTCCCAATTCTAACCAGCTACACATAGATCTAAATAAATATGACTTGAATTCATATTTCCATTAATATATTTGGAATGTAACAGCATTAATAAGACTGTACCTTGCAGTAGCAACTTAAAGAATCAAAATCAGAGCCTTTGTTACTCTCTAGAACCCTTTAAAGTAATTAAGAGTTTCACAATCAGTCTGGAGTATACTTTGATGGTGAATTACAGGTCTCATCTGCACAAATTCAATAATTTGTGTGGGGGGAAGAGAAAGGGGAGATCAACTGATATTTTAATGCTTTTTATGCAAAGTTATTTTAAAGGTTGCTTAAACAAAACACTGCTGGTGTGTTCTATTTATATCTTATGCACAAAGCAAGGGAAAAGAATTGAGTTATCAACTGCAACAGACATTTTAGTGAAACTGGATTGCAAGGTCCAAAGCAACCATAACTTCCAAGTTAAACTGAGCTGTACTTTATCATTTCAGATGTCACTGTTTATTCCCTATGTTGCTCCAATTCCAAAGTTTTTTTTGTTTTTTTTTTTTGACTATAAAAACTGAGAACTATATTTGTAGCTATTTTTTTTATTATTATTATTAGTTCTGTCTCCTTTCCACAAACTTCTGGTAACAGTTTTCATAAGAAGCTATTAACAAACAGGAATTTGAGAAGAGCACAGCTGCTTGCTATTTGAAAACCTCCTAATTCTCATCAGCTACATCTGGCATTAGAGAGGCCATTAGTATCAGCACCATGATGAACAGAAAGAGCATCAATTTATTTTTATCCCTGTGAGCAAACACTATTAGCATCTTTCAAAGACAGGATTCTTAAGGTAAAGGATTTCAAATTCTCATCAGCATTTATGAAAGCTTTATGAAAGTACATTAGCATTTTGTCAAAAGCTGGTTCCTTAAAGCTTTACATTTTCATTAAAAGGCCTAGTTTACATTACTTGACTCTAAGACTGCCCTACAAATTAAAAAGACGGATCCAAAGACTACACAGTAAAATGGACCCCTCAAACTGAAGATAAACAATCCAGGAAATGACATCTCCTCTGTCTAGGCCTCACAGATAAGTCATTTGAACCAGGAAATATGTTATTAAAGTGATTTCACTGTTCACTTCCTCTTTCTGCTATTACAAAAGGTTCAGAAGCTAAACAGGCCCAAAATAGCAACTTCCAAACAAACACGCTGTTGGCAAAGACAGCTCTGCCCACACCATTCCATTAAAAGCCTTTTGCTCTTGGCAAACAAGCTGAGACACTCTCTCAGAATTGTTTTCCAAGAGAAAAGTCCACATTAGATATTTTTGCACCACTGTCCTACATCAAGAAAGATGGGGTCCCAACCACTCTGGCAGCAAAAATCTCCTCTGGGGACAACGCACTGTTTGGCTTTCTCAGTCAGCAACTCCTACTGTGACAAGGCCTGAATTAACTTAAAAAAAAAAAAAAAAAAAAAAAAAAAGCTCAGGAGACATTAGAACTATTAGATTTTGACTTTTTTCCCTATGACAAAAAGGGCTATAGTAGGGAGAATTCATGGTGGCTTCTAAACAACCAGCTCGATGTTAATTCACAG
Source organism: Perdix hodgsoniae (assembly GCA_035772895.1). Classification (NCBI taxonomy): domain Eukaryota; kingdom Metazoa; phylum Chordata; class Aves; order Galliformes; family Phasianidae; genus Perdix; species Perdix hodgsoniae. The sequence continues at coordinate 450,101 of JAPSGF010000084.1, forward strand.
CAAACCCACCAAAGCCCTCATAACATAAAACCATTCCATGCTGATTGTCATTTTCAAAACTAAAATACTTATTTGAACCTCACATGCTTACATGTACATTCCACAGGATGCCAGGGCAGCTCAGACTGCTTCCATTTACTCCTTACCTTTATGCTGAGAGAAAAAAATAAGTAAAAACAACTCAAGGCCAAAAACTAAGCACAAAATGCTACCTTAGTACCCACTAACAACGCATAACTCCGGAATAACCAGTAAAGTTCACTAAAGCATTACATATAAGAAAACCAAACACTATTTCTGTCCCTTTTGTCAGCTTCCCAAGTCCTGAAATAAATTTTAATAAACTATGCTGCAGTAGGAAGTAAGGACAGAAAAGTATGTAACTTTAGATCACATTTTTCTAATTTGACCTATATGCTTTTTAAAGAACTGCTTCCTTAATCTATGCACACATGAACTGATTATCTAATGACTCCTTACTAAGATTAAATACCTACTATATTCTTCTATATGACAAATGGACCCTTAAATAATTCTTGTCTTTCCTGAGTGATTATTTCTTTCCATATCGTAGATGGCACCTCTGGATATAAAGCTAACAGCTCAGTAACAGCATACGATAGTAAAAAGAACTGATAGCTCATATGTAAAGCAAGTGTACTGTTTTTCCCCAGCTTATATTCTACTCTAGTGATCATTAGAATACACTGTAATTCATTTTTATATTACTGAAGATTATTCAGAGTGTGAAGGAATACTTCACATCGTGATGATAAAGGCAGTGTTTTATGTGAAGAGACCTTGCATTTCTCCAAGTTCTTCCAGCAGTTCTACATTAAATAACAGATTAAGTTTTGACAGTACTGAGTATATGCACTTCGGAAACCCGAATGCATCTGCCCACAAATAAATACATAAATATTTAACAGCAGGTTTTAACGTGCAATCCAATTTCAGTACAGTATGGAGATAAGTATTAAAGCACAAAATGAACACTGTCTGTAATTGAACAGATGTAGATTTTTCTTCATTGTACAATGAACCTCTCGCTGGTTGCCATCATGTGCTGCATCCTACATGCACACTGTAATGGTTTTATGCTATGATGTCAAACTGTTTAATTGTAAAGACAAGATGACAACAGACCAAAAAAGGCTGCATCCTTACAGACCAATGAAAGAATAAACACGAAGCAATCTTTTAAGATGCAAGAAAAAGAAGTCAGGATTGAAAAAGGCAATCAAAAGAATTATCCTTAAAAGGCAGGAGATGGGGGAACTTCCCAAACTATAAACCTGCACTGAACCCAGAAGATTAACATGTGAGATTCAGGTTGCAAGTTTTTTTTTCCTGTTTCTCATAAAAATAAAATAGCGTAATGTAATCAATTTCTGGAAGAATACATGATAAAGCAAAGCAACTTAATGTAGGAGTAAGAGAGAAGATTCATCACTCTCATTAGCAAAACTGTACAGTACAGAAAATCACAGAGAAAATACCTGAAATGTAATTATTAGGAGTGCGGTATAAGATTTGGTGTCAAGTGTGTCAAATAAATTCATCTGGGTTTGCCCCATTAAAACTCTAGGGAATATTTTCATTACCATTATAAAGCATTAGAATGAGTAACTTATGTGTTAAAAGCAAATAAAATCAACAGTGACACCAAGCTCAGAATTCCAAGCACGTGCTTTGTATTGTATTTTAAATTATCTTAAAATGAAGAAAGAAATAACAATAAAGGAATCAACTCAAGGGATGAGCACAAAAAAAACCACACTATCAGATGTTTTTGAAAGAAACTGAATGTACACAACGTGAAAACGGGAATTAAACAGGAAGATAACAGGAAAAGACAGAGTTATAGGGGACCAGAATTCCAATCCAGGCTGTATAAACAGGAGGTTCACTGTGCAAAAGCTCACAGAGGACTCATGTTCTGTATGTACTAGTACAGCCTAAGTCAGTGTATTGCATCCAACCCTGTGAATCCCTATAAAAACAGCAGAAAACAAGTAGGAGGAGAACCAAGAAGAGGATAACAACAGCAGGAAAGTGACAGGCAATGCACACATGGGAACACTGTAGAAATCAAAGTTCTTAGTCTTAAAAAAGATATGCTTTAAAGAAGACATGACAATTCTGTTCAAAACATAAACAGCTGTTGTGAACAACAATGATGGATGTTTTCCCACATCTCCAAAACAGCATATAAAATCATATGAATTTCAAGTGAAGATTCAGGTTACACACTATGACAAAACCTCTGAATAGCAGCAGTGACAAACTGACACCATACACCTAACCAATGAAGCTGAGAAATTTGCCTCACAAGAGATGAGCAGGTTAGCCCCAGCATTTGTTGCAGTAGATCCACTCTACTGGACTCTATTGGAGATCACTCACAGCCCTTCCAAGCCTGACTGGGAACACTTCAGAACTGAAGACATGCATAAAGAGGGAACTTAGGCCAGAGGACTGACAAAGCATAGTAGACTGACAGCTGTCACTAAATGTACAGCAATTTAATTTTTCCATCATCCATTTTAATTAAACAATGCATTAACAATTTGCTTTCTTCCAAATGCAACTGTAAAATTCATTACTTGTTTCTCTGCCACATCAGCTGTTTTCCATTTTCTCCATAAACCTTTGCAAAACAAAACGGGTCTTGCATGTATTGCTGGTTAGCAGCGTAGCCATGGAAAATTCAACAGTTCAGCACAATCTCCTTTATCAGAAGTCACTGTACATTTCCAGGTTCTTTAGTTAACTTTGATTTTACAATCCTTATTGCCTCCAAAAAAAAAAAAAAAAAAAAGTGCACTGAAGCCAAGAACTGCAAACCTCTTAAAATAACACCAGAGATAATTTCCTATTAATTTGAATTCTCTAAAGCCTTTTATAGCAAGCTTAGCTTCTTAACAAGAGAATAAAGGCAGCATGGTGATTTTGCTTGTTAACTCCCACTGCAAGCCATTTATGCATCGCTTCAGGAGATTTTTCAAGCAATTGGAGAAAATAGCGTGAAGATTAGATTTGCAAGTAAACTACAAACGCACAGAAAACAAACCTGTGCCTAGAACTGCTCCTCTGCCCCCCCGAAGAAGTGGAATTGCCTACTGTACATAAAAATCCTAACAGAAAGCTTCTTATTCATTTCTTCCCCCCAGAAAGCAGAACTTTCACAGGCTATAGCTGCAGGAGTCAGAGGTAATATCCAAAATACAGACAAAAGGTCAGAGCTCAGCTGCTGCTGAGGCAGGAGACAGATGCACAGCATATTCTTAAAAACCTGTTTTGACCACAAGACCATCCTTGTTTCATATTAAATAAGGGCTCTGCTTCTCCATCGTGAAAATGTTTCTCTTTCCTTACCCTCAGGCAGTTCCATCTGTGAAGTCAGTTTCAGCAACAAGCCACTGCACCTTACACAACCACAGCCATCTCTCAATTTCACTGTGGGCTTATTTTTGGATAAATATATTTTATATGTATTACATCATATATTATATTTTTCATTAATCTGCTTAGTAGTCATGGATTAATATGATGTAGGAACCAATCTGACAACTAAGGTGTATACTTATAAGAGTCCATAATGAAAATTGTTAAAGTCTCTTTCATGGTTATTGGAATCACAAAAAACGAGGCCTGAAAGTAAAAAATCAAGTTAGCATCTAGCAGCTTCCTCATCTGAAAGTGCAATTAACTGGAAGAAAAAAAAGGACTTTTTTCCCCAATCAATGATACAGAACAGTTACAAAATCTCTCTGTCCTAAAAATATCAGCAAGTATTTAGAACATTTCCAACCCAATAAGCGCACCTCTCATGTTACCTCCTGCCTCACCTCCAATTTGATGCCAGCAGTGCATTTTAAGCAGCTCTACTTATCCCTTAAAATACAATTCCACGAACCCAGAATTCCACTTAAAGTGAAACAAAGTAGTGAAGCAATCAAAATCACATCAAACGTTGGAGTAAAGAATTCTGCTGCAGTATGGAAGAAGGCAGAAAACCTATTGCCACAGATCGATTATTTACTTATATTTTTGAAAAAGCTGAAGATGTCAAGACCTATCCATCAGGCACCGGGACGCTCTGACCCATTTGCTAGCAAAAATACGGGAAAGAAACAATTCAAGTCATATAGAAAGAGACAAAACAGATAAAATCCTACCATTTAGGTATTCACACAACAACACGTGGATGCATTTTGTAAAGGAAAACTGGAAAGGAAGTAAGTGTAAAAATGACAGCTGGGAGAAAGGTAAGAGACAGCATGAAAAATGTAATACTGTGTAAACAGACACAGGGAAAAAAGGCAGTAAAAATAATTTTAAACGCTGATGAGTCAAAAGACCTTGTTCAACCTTAAACTATGCTTGTTTTATCACCTAGTAGAATGCACAGCAACACACTTGGCTAAAGGCTGACTCTGAATAAGAAGCTACCTAATGACACTGGAAGAAAATTTATGGAATTTAAACAAAATGAGTATATGATTTAATTATACCAATCATCAAGATCTCAAATAACTGAAGCAAAAGGCATTGGAGGCATTCAAAAAAAGTCTCATTTAGCAAATGACAGCTGTTAAATAAAGAAATCCTTTATTGGGGAAAATAACAATAAATAATGATAAAAAAGGAAGTGTAACAGTAGCAAAGAAGGGTGGCTGACAGTAACCTCCTCTCTACAGATTGCAAGGGATTAACTTCAGAAAGCTTGATGAAGTGAGAATCTAGTGTTATTTACTACTGTAATTACTCATTTTTCATGTCCCCAAGCAGAAAGTTTATTCTCCATATACATCAGTATTAATCACATATTTCACCTAGGGGATTGTTTAGGACTTTCACACTGCAATCAGTTAAGCCCCAAAGCTGTGAATAGGATCTGGTAAAGCTTTTGACCTTAGTTGGAAGAGGAGGAGGTCCAAAGGGACGCAGAAAAGATCAGGTAATTTCATTTGAGGGATTTTTCCAGCTGTTTTATCAATTAATTAATGTAGTAATGTAAAAGAACAATTGTTTGTTTAGTCACTAAAATTCTAAGATTTTTAAGATAAGTTTTAAAAGACTGTAACTTCAGAGTGCTGAACCTTGTTTTAGAAGTTGCTAACAAAAGAATACAGTATAAAATTGACATTTCTACCCCTAGTCAAAACAAATGGGGGAAATACTGGCTCTTGACTTCTGACCAGTTTATCTAGCCATAACCCCCCATCAGCGGATCTTGTTATATACTCCGCATTATGAATCAATTTGCAGATTCCTGTGCCTGCAGCTAAATATTGGAATGACTCCTATTAAACCTCTTAATGACTCCTCTTAAACCTGGAAGTATTTAGTCATGCTGCCACTGGAAAACTGCAATATAAATGCATAAAAGCATATCCATGATCAGAGACATTTACGTCTTGGCAATGAAAGGACATGAAGGGTGGTATGGAAGACTTCTGTGAGTAAATCAACAGCAAAAGTCAATAAAGACATGCTTTCTCAGTGGAACTGATGACATAGTAATAGAAGTCACAGAAAAGCCCAAGCCACCTGAATGCTTCTTTGCTGCAGTCTCCTGACAGCTTTATTCCAGGGATACTGATGGGATGCATCTGAGAGAGTGGAAGGAGCACATCAAAATCATTTCCAGGCTGCTCTACCACCTTCAAAAGGTCACGGCCACTGCAGAAAACAGCAAGTGTTAGGTCCATCTTCAAGAAGGGCACGAAAGACAATCTGCAGAACTACAGGCCTGAATTCCCACTAACTTCAGGCCCCAGAACAATTATGAAGGTAATCTCCCTGAGAGCAACTTCCAGACACACAAAGAAAAAGACAGCTGAAAAAACAGATCACAAATTGTGTCCCATCAACCTGACTGCATTCTATTACAAGAGACAGCAGATACCAGCTGCCACATAGAAAATAGCACTCAGCTACACGGAAGCACTTTTTCCACCACCAGGAGTAGCCAAACATTGAAATGCATTGCACAGAGATCATAGAGAGTCTGTACTTGGAGATCTTCAAAACTTAATTCCTAAAAATCATCACCTAATTGAAGCTGCTTAAAAGCAAGTCAGCAGGCCGGACCAGCAGCCCTGCACAGGCCTCTGGCTTCCTAGTCTATTCTGGGTTGGATACTTCCATTCAGTTTTGCACAGAAGTTCCAATCAGAGCTCAGTTACTTAACAGGGTACCTGTAAGTCTTCAGAAATACCACAGATTATTTGGCTAGATGCTTCTGTTAGAAAAGCTGAAAAGAAATTCTGTAAAACAGTGCCACATCAGGAGTCGCACCGTCACAGTGTTATTGATCAGGGATAAGGGCCTGTCTGTGGAAAATCTTGGCTCGGTTTTGTTTTGTACAGCTGCCCGATCTAAGATAAGAGATGGATAAACACAAATTGGCATACAGGGACAATAGCAGGCAGGATCAAAGGCAGTCACCTTAAATCTGATCTCTTACATATGTGGTGACTCATATTAAAATCATTTGCTGTTTGGATCCCAGTTAACAGGAAGATAGAAGGCAAAAGAATCTAGCACACAAGAGATTCAACACAGAAGGAAGTTTTTTTTTTCCACATCTTACAGAGTAAAGGTGGAACATTGTCATGGGACATGTCAAGAAGTCTGAAGGCTATTTGATCCAGAGGAGATAGAGCTGCAAGACCTACCAGGCAGAAGAACACCCCATTCTCCCTGGGGAGTTCCTGAGCTGTGTGCTGCCTCCAGAGCCTGAGATTATAACAGAATGGGTTTCTTTTTCTAACATTCTCTCCTAGGCATTTTTAGCAATTGGCTATTGCCTGAAACAGGGTATTAAGCTAGACAGGCTCTTGATTCAATCTGGTTTCCAGCCTAGTCATTCACTGCTGTGTTATTACTTTGGGCAACTGTCTCATAATTCCTACAGAAGCTGCTTCATTTCTGACAAGTAATTACAAGGAAATGAGACAGAAACCGTTCTTCAGCACCAGTGTTACATGCTCTGGACAAAAGAGGACATTTGGTGTCAAACTCAAAAATGCCCAAGGAAAAGAAGAGTTACAACACGGGACTGAGAGAAACCAGACTGCAAACAGCAGGGCAGTTTACCTGCAGTTTACTTCAAACATGAGAAAATGGAGGCTGGGTTCAAATGTCAGCTCTGGAAACAGCCAGATCAAACGTTCTTGCTATAACACAGGTTATAAGCTTAAAGAAAATATTTGAAAGGACTTCACATCAGCCCTCCATAGAATAACATAGTTCTTCTACTACAATTTTTCTAATCTTAGCAATCTTAAGAATTCGACAGCTTTTCATCATTTAGTGATATTTTAAGTAAAAGTGATACTATTTTAAGCTAACATGTATCTGGGAAATGGCATGACCAAAACATACGCACACAGCTATATTAAAAGCTTTCAAAAATACAGATATAACCCAATGCAGGCTGAGCATCCAAAGTTACTTCCCTTCTTCCAGCTGATGACAATCCTTCCAGTGTGGACTGGGTAGACACATAATACTGCTTTGCATCTCCCTCCCTAGAGGTAACTTCATCTCTCATTAAGTGGAAACAAAACAGAACTGAGTGTATAAAATTTCTCTTTGGTTATTTAAAAACAACATTCCAGGTACATTCAATGCTCTTAGGAGTTAATTTTCTTTACTGCCCAGACAATGCAAAAACCACTCACAATGCAGTTTCTGAAATACCATGTCTGATTATCAATTTTACAGCTGGTTAAACCCCATTCTAGTTAGAAAAGGCTATTTGTTGTGGTAATATTCTAGATGGTAATTGTGAAATAAAGTGGGACAGTTAGTCTGGCATTTGCATAACAACCTCCCAGAATAATTTTCTTCCCCAATATCCCAACTGTAGGTGCAAACCAAACAGCTGGGTGTGCTCATGTATACATCAGATCTTCTTGTTTGCATTTCTGAAAAGGAATTGTATCAAGTTAGCAAAAGAAACTACAGTCTTCTAAAAAGATTAAAAATCATAGTACAGCTCTACTGCTAAGAATGAAAACGGCTGCAAGTTGTAACAGTGTCAAACATGTTATTCATCTTCAAAAGAACAATAACGTCTTATTTCTCTATTTAAGGAAAAAACTTACTATTTATATTTCAGTTTAGCTGCACAATGTCAACAACCTTGAAAATCACTCTTTTCAAGTCCAACTCAAAATACAGTGATCTCTGCTAACAAAAACAGTATTGCGAAATCGTTCAGAAATTAGCCATACTGCAGTAAATACAGTTTCTCTGCAGAAGTTATGCTTGAGTTATTGTACAATCTCTCTTCCATTCATTATGGATGAAGTGTGACAAAATGTTTGCTGTACATAAGCACAGTAATTCTCCTAGCCATGAGAACTGCGGTGTGGTTTTCAGATAGCCATACAAGCCTTCATACTTGATCACTTCCAGTAATACTGCATTTTCTAGTAGGCATTCATCTTAACTTCTTTTCCTCTTTAGGAGAAGTCCTAGACTCCGACTTCCTCTACACTCATGAGGAATTAATGAGGAAGGGTATGAAGTGATAAATAAACAGCATGCCTTCTTTAGTTGCAATTTACAAGAAAACTTTTCAGCGCTAAGATACAAATCCAGCATTATAGAAATTTACTGTGTTGATTTCAACTATTTTTTAAAAAGGTGCAATACCCCACCACATAACTTACTTTCTAATACTTATTTCTAGATTTTGACATCACCTTGTACTCAGTACTATGCGGTTCTATATTTAAGCCATCTCTTCATTCAGAACGCCATTACTCTCCGTTAGATACCAAATTAGAACTCCTAGAAGCATTAATCCCTTCTGCTGACTCATTTACCTAAAAATATAACTTCAGTTCTTCGAAAGTACATAGCTAAATTCATTATGAGCTCAAATCACTGATGTTAGTCTATACTTTTCAGAAACACTTATTCTAGATGCTGCTTTCATCACAGTAACAGCTATTTATGAAACTGCTAGTATGTAACCATACCCTGCCATTTTGTCTGATCCTACCATGATTTTAAATCATCCTGAATAATAAACCGACCATGAAGTGCCTGTTCAAAAACTAAGTAGGAACCAACTTTATTTGCATAACATCAGCAAAGTGAAACTCTTTCTCTGAAGGATAAACAAAGAAAATTTCAGGAAGCTAAAAATGCTGCAATCATCAGATTTGGAAATATTTAAGACTCAAAACATTAACATTCACAAATACTGATGCAAATTTGGCTTGAAAACTGTGTATCATTTTTTCACACAAAGGAGCAGGGAGAACAAAAATCCAAAGACAATTTTCTAGAGTACATCATGGTACTGAAAATAAAGGTTTAAGGTAAAATGTGGAGAGAAAAAAAAAAAAGCAGGCCAGAGTTTTAGGTCAAGTAATATGGGCAAGAAAGGGGGTCAACTGTGAAGAAGTTGAAAAAAAAATGGAAAAGGATTACATTGCAAAATATCAAAGATCATTTCAAAGCCATTTTCAAAGGTATTTTAAATGCTGTTATTACTTAGACTTGGGCAAAAAGAAGAGTGGACCAGATAAAATCATTGTGGTTTCTTCAATCTGAACTGCTTAATTCAAATTATAGATTAATGTTTCTGCACTGACTTTAAATTCTGTTATCTACTGAAGTTTGTGACGAGATATAATTAGATTTTAGTTCTGTTTTCTTTAGATGTCAGCAAATGAACTAAGTGGATATTCACCTCTTTATCACTGACCCATACTGGGAAAGAAATTGAAGGTGTCTTCTGCTGTGAAGACAGCCCTGGTTTATGAACGACACATGATCTACCACAAATAAGCCCATGGAATCTTCCCTACTGAAAACACCCAAAGCAAAAACTTCAATACTGGGCACACTGCACAGCCATATTTGATGCCCACGCCTCCATTTCAGATCAATACCAACTACAGAATCACACTGCAAAGAATCCAGCCCTGCCTTCTCACTGCACTGCAAATGAAAATGTGGATGATACCAACAGCTCTTATTTGCACTTTCCATTATAATCCAAAACACAGACAGACATTCACCTGCTTGGGGCATGTGTACAACCATGCAAAGTTCACGGCACACATTATTTCTCCTCCCACTCACTAATCTTCAGTCCACCCATGTCACAAGTTATTTCCCTTCAATGGCCCAGTTTGCATAATCTGTTTAAGATCAGAAAAAAAAACAAAACACCAGAAGGACAGTATACACTGTGAACATGATGGGGAAATGACCTCAAGATCAAGAAAAGGTTTGCCAGGTACCATAAATTAAAATAAGCAAACATGTACCAGTGTCATCCATTAGCGGAAAAGCATCTACCTATGCCATTAAAGCAACAGTAGTTGAGTAGCATCCTTTTCTGCTATGTCACCTCCTTATTCCCATTTTTAGAGGAGTTTCTGCAGTTCAGAAATAAGAAGAAAAAAAAAACAAAACAACAACACCCATGCCTTTAGAAACATTTAGAAACGTTGTCCTTATTTGAACTGTTCTATGTCTGTATTATTATAAAAACATTTGTTAAAAGTATAAAGGGCTGTATATATTAAGAGAACTTCAAGTAAAACATCATAGCATAGCACGTTTTAATGATCACAGCGTAGTTGGGTTGGAAGGGACCTCACAGCCCACTCACCCAAACCCTGCCATGGGCTGGCTGCCCCCCACCAGCTCAGGCTGCCCAGGGTCCAGCCAACCTGGCCTTGAGCAGCTGCAGGGATGGGGTGCCCACAGGTTCTCTAGGCAGCCCACAGCAGTGCTTTATTGCCAACGGAGTGAAGAATTTCCTTTTAACATCTAAACCTAAATGTCCCCTCTTTCTCTTACTTTAAAACTGTTCCCTCTTCAATCTGATCTAGTGAGAGACGTCCTTGCCCCTGGCAGGGGGTGATCCTTAAGGTTCCTTTCAGCCCATCTCATTCTGTGATCATTCAGAAATTTCACAAGTAAAAAAGCTAATCCCCTTGCTATGCCGTATACCTGTTGAGGAAATTTTACATAATCTTAGTTCGCTTTCAAACACACGTTTCAAAACTCATATGCCAAGCATCCTATGCCCAAATACACCCTTAAAAGTGCTCTATTGATCCTAGTAAAATCTGTCAGTAAAGCCAATAGCCACTCACACATCCACCATCTGAGGGTACAAGGAAGTGCACACCGTGACATCAGCAAGGAAGCATATCCAGAGGGAGCCGTGGCAGTCCTTGGCAAGGTGTGTTACCACCAGCAGCCAGAGCTGTCCTGCCCTGGTCCTGCTCCTCCAGGCTTGCAGCTCCAGGCAGGAGCATGACTTTCCATCCCTTCCCTCAGCCAAGCTCAGTGCTGAATCTGCCAGAGCTGGGAATGGCTGTGTGCTGAGCTGCTAAGATCTACAGTTCCCTCCCTATGCCAAAAAGCCTTTTCCTCCGGTATTTGCCAGCTTTTCCTTTCCATGTCAGAGCAACCAACATACAACACGCCTGTCAGAAAACTGCAAAGGAGAAGAAAACAAAAATCCCCAAGCCAACAGTCAACAGTTTCCCAAATTTGGAGACCATTCTTTGCTTACATCTTAAAGCAAATGCTGCCTCCAGAGCATGAGACTTATTTTTCTTCCTCATACAGAATTCCACCCGAGTTGAATAAATAAATAACCTTCTTTGCTAAAATGCAGTTTACCAGAAATTAGGGTTGTTTGCAGGGACATGCTGCTTTATATATCAACTTGACATTTACTGTTAACAGGAATGCTAATAAAGATACAGACTCACCCACTTCAGATGGAGAAATATTTTAATTATGTAACTCCTTACTAGCATTTTTTTTACAGATTGTGTGAAAAGCAGGAATTGTTACCATTACAGTGAATTTGCATACATAAACTTGATATTCAGAGCGCAATTTCATACGTGTTAAACTCTGACAGTTCAGAGTTTTCAATGGAAAAAATGAAGTTACACTGTAACAAAGGAAATGAGAACACTACACAAAATCACTTCCTGACTACGTAATTATGCTACACACTAATTAAGTGTATTGTTCCAACTAGCCACCAACTCAGTAAAAGAATCCCCTCCTTCTGAACACTGCCCACTGCCACCCCACGTTCCTACATCCTTCTCTGGACAAAGAGGGATTGAATGCAAATGGTCAAGTAGGACAAAGCATGAAGAGCAACTGATGCATATGCTGTGATTCCTTGGGCAGACTGGAGGATTACTGCCCCCACAAACCCAGAGGTGAGCTCTGCTGTCCGGGAGCTTCAAAGCCAGATGAGTGCTTCTGCAGCTTCCCCTTGGAAACTGAGCTGCACCAAGCGCTTATGCTACAGAAATAAGTGTGAAAACAGGCAAGTTATTTAACAAAGACTTGCTACTGTATACCTCATCTCCAACATTTTCCCTTGCTCTATCTCAGCTTGATTTCCAGAGGAAATTCATTCTCTCAAAGCTAATTTTGCATTGTTTTTATAATTTGCCATTAAGTGATCTCAATAAGAGATGCCTGACCACAGCCATACGTCTTCTTCAAAGTTACCATGCATTACTCTGACAGCAGATTGACAGGTTTTTAAGCTCCATCTTATTTACAGTCCAGATCACTGTATCTTTTTTTCCTACAACCATTTTTTAATTCACCACATGTGGACAGGTCTGCCGTATTCACAGTGTGCAGTGGCCTGCTCAACAGAACACACACCAAGAGGATCTTTTCAAACCTCCAGACTGAAAAAAACTAAAGCCTTCTGAAGACAGGGGACTATCCTAAGGAAAGGAAGTGAAGCTTTTAAGAAACAATTTTAGGAAATCTCTTTACATTAAAACACTTCAGTGCTTTTTTCTCACCACAGATGCTCACACAGACCCACAGAGAATGCCAGGAGTTTGCCACTGAAGTCAGTACCTTATTTAGAGTCCAGATTACTCCCTGAAAATTTTTCTCTTTGCAGTCTACTCACCAGAACACAACAGTCAAGCCTATTTTATGTCTAGATAGCAGCACTCCAACAACTTGGTAAAAGCAAAGAAATTCTGAAAAATGTTTATTAATCCCCATTTAGAAAGAGGCCCAGAAGGTCTGTCACACTGAATGATACTGCAGTCTCAGCATTTTCTTTGGAGGTCTTACAGCTATCATGCAGTTCTTGTTGAGCAGTAGCTTTACTGTAAGCATTTTACTTCCATACACCTCAAGGAATTTCTGAGTGAAACACACTGCACAGTGAAATTCACCAGTAGTACCCAACTTAACTGAAAAATTCTGTCAGCCAATTAGCAAATGTTTGATAGAAATGTTATTTAAGAGCACTTCAAAAATGTGACCAGGGAGCAAAAGAGGTTCTGTCTGGCACCAGCTCCCAAAGAGAGCACATCCCTGAATAAACCATTCAGGTTTTAGAACACCAACATTGACAGAGTGCCTGGGTGGCCATATAATGTTGCAGCTTTACGTTCTTCGTATACATTTTCCATAATTTCTTGGAATGCAGTTCATGTTTTGGAACAGAAGTCTTTCCAATCTTCATGTTTTATCTGCATTATGTCATTCCATCTCTTTAACAAGATACAGTCTTCGGCCAATTAAGCCATTTCATTAAAAACATTATGTAAATGAGAACATTAATACAAGCTCTCCACTGCTATGCATTCCTTCCTGAACATGATAGTGTCCCATTAGGAACAACCTAGGAGAAATAATATATAATATATATAAAATAAATATAAATAAAATATAATAAATATATAAATACAAATCTATACATTCTACCCCTCTCATGCCACCTACTTCCACACCTCAAAATACTTGGCTTACACAAATAAATCACACGGTGAATGTGAGCAGCACCTGGGACAGTATATACAGAAAATATCTCAAAACACAAGGTTTAAAAAATAAACTTGCAACATGTGATCAAACACACTCTAGCTTATTAAAATTGTTTAAACGGAATTGTGCTAACATTAAAAAAAATGAGAAAAAGTCCCAAAGTTGTAGTAAATAAACCTAGCTCTTGTAAACACATGTAGTCATTTGCTACAGCTTTTAACAGAGCCTGAAGGTCTTCCATGAATAATGAATGTGAAACTGTTGAAATCATAAAATATGTTGGCAATTGCTTTGTTTTAGCTCACTGAAAAAAAAAAAAGAAAAAAAAAGATAAAGCTAACAGTTTGGGGGAGTTGTTCTGGGATGGAATTTAGCAAGCAACTTCTGCTTTTCCTTTGAACCAATCAGTTCTGGTAATTTTCACAGAAAGTATTTGTCAGTATCTACCATTCTAATATTTATGCTGTACCAAGGACAACTACAGAAGATCCTTTTGAAGCCTATTTCCTCATTTGCCCCATCCCACAGCGAACAGCTACTATAATCTCGGTGCTGTCAAGCAGCATTTCAGTAAGAAGTGCAGACATTAGAAGCTGCAGTCTGTGTTGTGGTTAAGTGATACATGATATCCACAGCAGTCCAGATGGATGTTTCCGGCACTTACTCCGCCTGCCTCTCCTCAAAAGAAACTACCAAGGCAGGTTAACATCATCATATCCTTCCAAAGCTGTTATGTTGCACGCATCTAACAACGAATAAATCAATTACAGCAACTGGCAGTAATTTTCAGGGCTGCAGATTAACCAGTCAAGCAGCATATGTTTGCATACAGCAATAACCTATTCTGGGTTTCAGGATGAGGTTCCAGGACAGTCAAAACCAGTCTCTGTCCCCAGCACAAAAATCCCCACCCCTCCTTTGACTTGGTAGCGATGCCTTTTTCATCCTGAGCAAGCCAGTTTAGGAAGCCCAACTGGACAGGTCTTAAGTCTTCACTTTTGGCCATGTAGCTCCTTAAAGCTGCTCAACGCAGGAGAGACAGCAGAAAGAACAGCAACAAAGGGGTGGGGAACACGCAAAAAAACAACCTTGTTAACTTGTTTCTTTTATTTTGTCAACAGGATTTCTGTTGAAAAAATAGATGTCTCTAGAACTACTTGTTTCTGCTCATGCTAATCAGTCTGTTTTAAGTAAATACTCCCGTAGCTGTGTCAGAAAAATATGCTGAAAGTATACTATCAATAGCTGTTATTTTACCCACAAAAATGTTTTGCATTTCATTGGCTACAGTTCACATCCGAGTGGACTGATGCCTTTCTTTAGAACAAAACGTATTTAAATAAAAATGTTCTCCAATATGTTCACTCTATTTCCCAACTCAGAAAAAAAAAAAAAAAGAAAAAAAATTGTGAATATTTCTGTTATTAAACATAAAGCTGTTTAAACATGAACGCAGTACTTCCTTTTGCTTAGGGGGCAGGAAGGTTAGAAAACAAAAAAGAGAAAGGTATCTCTTAAGAAAATCATATGGGCATATCATGCAAGGGTCACTCAGCTCTAACCACACCCACAGCTCTATCAGTAAACACATATTTTGGGAGAAGTGTCATCACAAGCTGCTGTGATTTAAATGCTTCCATTTTAAATCGATCCATTCTCTACTTAGAAAAGCTAGGATTACTTTACCTCTTCAAATACACCCAAATGAAGGATGACAGAAAAGCTCACCAATTTCTCAAGCGCAAGATGCATTTCCTTGTCAGCTGCTGCTTATTTTCTACAAGGCCTTCAAGCATCACAGTGAAGAAGCAAACATAGCAGCTCAAGGGAAAAGAGAATACAGTTCCCCAAATTCTAGAGATGAAGGGGCTGACAGTAGCTATGAAGGCAGTCAGCCCTGCCTGTCTGAAACCAACTGCACCCATTCACCTCTCAGGAGCTCAGCTTTAATTAAGTGCATTTGTCCAACAACATTTGAATTTCGTTGCCAAAACCCTCCCCCACATAAAGGTTAGCAGTTTCTTATAAAATAAGTGGTAAAATATATTATGTACCTCATGTCGTTGCCCTGGTAAAACATTATTTGATCAGAAAATGCTGCCTAATGTCAAATTAGTATTTTATCATTTAATCTGGGCAGACACCAAACTGAGCTGCAGAGACTGCTTCGTGCCACTGGAACATGATGCATGTAAGCTGAGGTTTACACTGGTGGAGCAATGGTAACGCAGCACTAGGAACAATTTCCAAATAAGCACTGGCAGATAAGACTTCAAATTAGTCACACTGGCATTTCGTATGTTGATGGATTCTACTATTTACAGTCATTTTCAGAAGAAAAGGAGAGCCAACATGCTTCTTTAAAACAAGCTTGTTTACACACACAGTTCTTCTGTTTCCCAAAATGGGAAGAAACAGTAGATTAAGCAATGGTCTATAATACAGAAAGCAAAGTACTTACTTGAACTTAAGCACAGGTAAGTACTGATAGGAATTAGCCTTTTTCTTCCATGCAAGGCTTGCTTTACAAGTTCCTTAAATATACACCTTTCAATTTTCAACAATTTTCTCTGCATAAAGACTAGCAAGGCAGTGTACTTCTGCCCCTGAATACAATAACTCATTTCACTCATTTGTACTAACTCATTTATGTTCCACATTTATGTCATCACGGTTAACTTCTAAATAAATTTCTTTTAGAAGGAAATATTTTGAAATGCTATTTTTTCCAGGGCCTCAACAGTCACATAGCTAAAAAGCAGACTGAGTTGTAAACATTCCCTGTAATTCTGAAAGAAACTAGAGTATTTACACAGCAATACAAAAAGCTTTGTTCTTGTCACTATGCTTCCTCAGCATTTGTAGGTGCCTTCCAACAGGGCCCATAGGTTTCTAAATATCCAGGTTACTCAAATATTCTCCGACCTGCTCTTTTTCCACAAAAGATATATTTTCCTTGCTCCAGCTTTCTTGGGCCCCCTTCCCCCCAGGGCGTTATCCTCCAGGGCTCTGCCAAGCAAATCCCTGCAGAGGCCAAAGTCTGCTCTTCTGAAGTCCAAGGGAGCTGGCTGCACACTCTCTTTCTGCTGCTCTAAGGATCCTGAATTCCATTGGTGTCCAGGGTCAGGACAAGAGGTACTGGGCACAACCTGGAGCACAGAAGGATCCCTCTGAGCACCAGGAGCTCTTCTGTGCAGTGAGTGATGGAGCACAAGCAGCCCAAAGCTGTAGGGTCTCTTCCTTGGAGCTGTCTGGAAGCCCCCAGACGTGCTGGGCACTCTGCTCTGGGTGTGCCTGCTGGAGCAGGGCTGGGCCCAATGCACCCAGAGGGCCCTATCAACTTCTGTGATTCATTACCTATATTGGGAAAAGACACCCAGATAATGGCTTACAACCCAAAAAACTAGGCTGCATATTTTGCTTATTAAAAACAACATTCATCTTAACTATTTGAGCAAAGATAGTAGTGGAGATTTTTTGTCTGCTTTTGACCAAAAAAAAAAAAAAAATCAGGACTGTTTCCTTAGATGGTACAGTTTTAGTTACAGTCAATTCTGCCAGAATTAAATGGGAAATGACTCAGGTTGGTTTTAATCAAGGTTGTTAAGCTTGATTCACAACACACTAACACAAGCATTTATATTACTATAAAGGTGGTGCCCACAGCAGCAGGTGGAGCTACTTTTTCTACTGATAAAAACAGTATCTCTGGAACTTCATTAAGCATCAAGTTTCCTTCTATTTTTTTTTCTATTTTTTTTTAAATGTATCCATATAACTAACAGAGAAATACAAAGATCAAAAAGTTTCTGAGATACCTCTGCATTTCCCATACTTAATATTCTCTTCAGATTTTAACATTTTTTTTTTTCTAATACTAAAGGCTGCTTTGCTTCTCAACAATTTCACCCATTTTCAAACATTTTCAAAGGTAAATATATTTTTGTTAAGTATATAAAATCTTGATTGTTATCACTAACAACTGAAGCCCTTAAATAAATTATTATTCCTTCTTGAAGAATGTTTAAGATCCAGATTATTACAAACTAAGCTCCCCAGAAAACTTTAATTATTTCAATTGCACGGACCATACTATCTATTCCACTTCTAAACATAATACTACTAAGGCAGAAAGGACAAGCTGGTTCCATTAACAATTTCTGCATATACACACCATTGAGAAAGCATGTCTGCACTCTGCTGTGGATGTGTGACCTACTTCCCATGGGATGTTTTGGTGCCACATACCCAGCCAGCTTTCTGAAAGACATACAATGCATTTAGCTCAGTCACAGGCTCTGCCTTAGATCATGCCAAGGACTCTTGTGCTCACCATTTTAAAAATAATAAGTCACGTTGTCATATCTTTCTTCAGACTATGAGATTCTTATTACAGACTACCTAAAAGTAACTAGGTTGGTTACTCATAACTACCATATTTACCTTCATATTGCAGACCAGTCATCTGACCCAAGGACTGTGCTGTCCTATTTAGTAAGATTGTGTCTGAAGTGTCATCTCTTTCTGCTTCTGGAAGTCATTCAAAAACAGATAAAGTATTCTACAGCATTTTAAGGCTTTCCTAATCCCCTGAGTACTCGTGGATCTTAAAGGGTTGACTACAGAGCTTATCTGAAAAGAGAGAAAGGCATTCAGAAGGACTTTGTTTATGGCTGATAGAGATCTTCACAAAGGAACCCACATCCTCAGGAGCTTTGGTCTCAGTTGAACAATGGAGTGAGCTGTAGCTTCATAATGTAGGTGTATTTCTCAGTCTTGTAGAGATAAAGCTGAAAGACTCCTAGGTACTATAAATCTTAAGCCAGGTACAAATTTCTTCTGATATACAATGTCTTTCAAGTTTCAAGTGGTACCATCTCCATACATATAGGCAACAAAATGTCTTAATCATCATGTCATTCAACAAAAGATGTGTGTGTCTAGGTTTAATGAGACAGTTAAATTACAATTCTACCAGGATTTACTTACATACTGCTATTAAAAAATATCAGCAGAGAGTATGGTAGCTGAAAGGAATTCCAAAATGGAAGAATACTTTTCAGTTTGCTTAGCTTGTGTTTACTGCAGTGCCATCAGTTTCCACCTTCTGTGCAAATACGTTTTCGAATATAAAAAAATTAAGAAAGCAAAACTGTGAAACAAAAACATGGCGCCAAATCCAAGGCTTTGTGAATATCCCAAAGTACTTGGAAAAACAAAGTCAAGCAAAAAAAATCCATTTCAATTTTACTGTGGGTCCATAAGTGGAAAACAGTTTTCTCCACAGATAACCTGGTGTTTCCCGAAACTTCCTCGAGACTTAGCAGTAAACATTTCAACCTATGAACAGAAGTCAAGAGAGCTGGGACTACCCAGCCTGGAGAACAGGAAGCTCAAGGCTATCCCATCAATGTCCAAAAATATCTGAAGGGAAGGCACAAAATGATGGAGCCACGCTCTTTTGAGAGCTGCCCGGTGCCAGGACAGGCAATGGGCGCAACCTGCAAAATGGAATTATCCCTGGAGATCTTCAAAAGCCAAGGCAGTGTCTGCTCTGGGTATCCCTGCTTGTGCAGGGAGTTGGACCAGACAGCCTCCAGAGTTCCCTTCCAATCTCACTCAGCCTGTGACCCTGTAATTTTTGATAAGCAAATATGTTTCTCCTTTCTCATAGACCTGGGCAGGTTCATTCCCATAAAAGCAATCTGAATCAGTTGCTTCCTCACAGAATCAATTTTAGTTTCTTTTAAAACTTTTAGAGCAGAAACTTTTGTGCATCAGGAGCACAAGGGTGAGAAGAGGTGTATGCTCTTGAGTAACCTCTGAGCAGGAGGAGAACATTTACATATCTCTTGAAAGAGTGTTATGACACAGATCCTATATGGTACACACCTTGTACAGAGCACAGAACCATGACCTAACGAGAAGCAGCACACACACATTCATTGGGGTGCCATCCTACAGCATGCAGAGAAGTACACACGCAGTGTTCAAATCTGGCAAAGTAAAATCCTTCAATCAAACAAAAACAGCTTGTCAGCTTTACCACACATCATTTAAGGAAGAGTCTGACCTGATCATTTTAGGCCATTCCAGAAAAAAACTGTGTCCTCTGACTGCTGCTCATTCCTGGAAAATCTGCATGTATGCATCCCACCATCCAAAAAAGTTCAAACATTAAATAACTTAATTGGTTACAGAACAAGGCCAAGGCTAGTATTTTCAGAAAGTGAATGAGATAGTCAGAATTCCATTACTTTACATATAAAGACCTCCTACCTCACTACCTCCTGAGCGGTAGCATTAAATGTCACCAGAACACTACTTAGCCCGTTCAGTCACACTGTATCCAATAATAACTAAGTCAAAACCAGCAAAATAATCATCAGTTTATGCTTAAAATAAACCCTGATGGTACTGATGCTGAGTAACGTATTTCAAGACTCCATCTGCAGCAGGCAAACAAGAGCAATATCTGGGCAGATGCAAGTTGAGAGTTCAACCCTGTGGACAAAGCCAAACCATGCCAGCTACAGCATGGCAGGACTTTACACCACCTGATTTACACCTAGAGATGCAGACTTTCAGACATCAGAAATATTTTACTTCCACAACTATTCGGGATGTAACAAAATTCAAAGGAAAAAAAAAGAAGTAATCATCTTCTCCTGATTCGTATATACTTCCAGTGTCACTGACCCTAGGATATTCCAATGCCAAGCATGTTTGTTTCTCTTTTCCCTTCTTCTTTGTAATTTTAGAGGACAACTGTCCCAATACTGGTAAGATTTCACACGTAAGAAAATAAACCAAATCATTATGACGGTTACAAAAAAAAAAAAAGTATAAATTCTACAATTCAGAACATTGTTTGATATATAAAAACAACTCCCGTTCACATGGCAGTGTGTTCTGATACACATGCTCAAAACATAACTAAAAGTTCTATTTGGGATAAAACACAAATACGCCATTAGAAAATGTGAAAACATCTTAATCGTAAAGCCATTCCTCTACCCACCCAGTTCAGCATCCATGTGATGTAATTTGCTGATAGACAGATATAACTTAATCGTACTTGAATTGATTGCTTGTGATTTAATAAATGTATTTGAATTTTTAGTACACTGCAACCAATTTACATCCAAGTCAAGACAAACTGCATCTTCCCTGCTGAAGTCAGATAATGTAATAGTTATATTTTATTTTGAAATCTCCGGCTATACTTTCAGCAATGCACTCTAACCAAAATGTACCATACTGCAGAGGAAACTCCAACTCTACAGTAAGGCTCAATACAATCTGAGGCACTTTGATTCAGTGAAACAAACTGCAGTATAAATCTGAGGTGGGTTTTTTTTGTTTGTTTTTTGTTTTGTTTTTAAATAACATCATATTTTACAGAATTTGTTTTAAAATTTCCATTCTGTGGTTTTAACACCCTAACTTCTGGTAAAGATGTTATCTGACAGATAGAGAGAGAGGACAGTTGATGCTTCAGGCACTTGAGATACACTGCAAGGCAGCCATGTGAAATAATACTGGTAATCCTGAAAATGAAGAGCAACGAAATAGTTTATTTTGACACCTAAATTGCCTTTCTTTGGAGGCAATCCTGAAAACTGATAAAATGAGTCACACCTCAAACTGCTACCATTTCAGGCTCCCAGTTGAACAGCTTCTCATCACACTATCCCTGTTTAGATGTTTTCTTCATAATCTTAACAGAAATTATCTTCAAAGCAGAAAATGACCTGAATTTCTACACCTAAGAATACTACGATAGCAAATCCTTCTACGGAAAGGCAGCTTATATATTAGTATATTTATTACTTCTTATATATTTATCTTTTCCTCATGCAAGCTGAATCTAATCCCGAACCAGAACAAACACTGTGCACACACAGAACATTTTTCCTACTACTATGTTCGGATTTTGCACCAGAACTCTGAGAAGCAGAGCTCTGCTGCTCCCTGCCCTGTCTGACACACGCTGATGCTTGCAGAGTTGAGGTAAGGCCTTCAGTTCTGAAGATGTGAACATCCACAGGGATGGAGATTAAGGAAAATAAAAATGTAGTTAAATTAAAGACACTTATATTTCACATAACAGAAGTAATTTATTTATAGAAATACTGATCTTGACAGAAGCAATGAAAAGAACAAGACTTTACAAAAACTTGATGGTTTAGTAATAAGAATGCATTTTTATCTTGATAAACACAGGCTGTTTTTTTAGCTTACCCTATCAGATCCATAGCTAAGTTCAGCTGCTTACAAGACCAATGTGGATGCAACTCTTCACAAAATTATTCTGTACCCCCAGAGAAAACACTAAACATGGAATAATGTTTAAATTAGCAGCAATAGCTTCAATACAAGAATAAACTGTCAGTAACTCCTTGGCACATGAGTAATTCAAGTAGTTGTCTTCAGTTGCCTTTCATATGAAAGAATTAAAAAAACCCTGAAACAATGAAGGCAGAGAAGAAGCATAACTTACAGTCTGGACTTACACATCCTACAGTGGTCATTTAGTTAGACAGGTCAAGAACTACACATTGTAACTTAATGACTGCTGGACGAAGAGATGCTGAAATGTTCACTAACTGCAGGAGACCACATGGTCTGTACAGTTGGTATTACAAAGGTTTGTCATTACTCACTATGCCACCAGCTTCCAATATGGTATTTTTGTACTTTTTTCTTGCTCTTCTCCATTTTCTTACACTATTAGAGGGAATAACGCTTCCTAAGGAGAACTTAATGGTCATTCTATCACAAAGGTTAAAAAACTGTGCAAAAAAAACCTTCAGAAGACAAGCATAGCCATTCAATTGTGTAAAAAGGGGCAGAAACAACATTAAGCAATCCAACAATATTTTATGCCTACTTAATACCGCTTGTTCCATATATCTTTAGCTGCATAGTTAGAAGTCTACTACAATGTAAGCTCCCTGAGTACCAAAGTGCTAAAAAAGTTAAAAATAAAAACTTGTGTTCTATACCTGCAAGAAATGACAGTGCTCCTCACCCTCATCTTGCACTCATCTTAATCAGCACTAAACTGAAAACGGAGATCAGAACAAACCAGTTTCAGTAACCACAGGGAAAACCAGTTTAAAACTAGTTTCTGCACGAAATGGAACGTTTTCATAGCATAGGCAAGCCAAACTGATGGCGTACCCCTCAACCAAAAGCTATGCCGCCACAATTTCTTTAGAGAATGATCTCTGTGAAGATATGTACATACATACCAGGGTGAACTTACTGATGAAGTATTCTTCACTTGAGACAAAATTAAAACAGAGGATCAATCGAGTTGTACAGCAGCAGCAGACACAAGCAGACTGAGTTTTCCAAGTTCACAACTCATAGCAAAAAGTAATTTCCACGAAATATTCATAGGTATTTCTTAGAAAGAAAAAGGTCTCACTCAAGGATAAACCTCTGCTGTTGAGACAGCAATTGTTGATTTGAAGTCAACAACTAAGTATAGAATTTGGATGACTATAAATAGAATTAGTGATAAATGAGGAAAGAGGAAACAGGATTTATCATACATGATAACTGTGATTTTAGTTAAACTTTAAATACCATTCAGAAGAAGTGTGGAACTTGACCATTTTTTCCTTCTAGTTACTTATTTATTTGATAATTGTAACAGTCAACAGTACTTGTTTAGAGATTAAAGCAAATAAAAAGCATATTTGATAAAGATTAGCTTGTCTTCATTGC
Organism: Perdix hodgsoniae; assembly: GCA_035772895.1. Classification (NCBI taxonomy): domain Eukaryota; kingdom Metazoa; phylum Chordata; class Aves; order Galliformes; family Phasianidae; genus Perdix; species Perdix hodgsoniae. The sequence continues at coordinate 473,663 of JAPSGF010000084.1, forward strand.
GGTTGCAAACCTTATTTCGTGTCTGTACGCGACCTCTTCATTTCCTCCTGAAGAAAGGCATTAAAAAAATTCTACATTTGAATGAGTCACTCAAATCTTATCCTGCTTAATGCAGGACCTTGTTATTCTCTACTTTATATACAGAGTAGAAGTCAGTACTGATGAATTAGAACAGTAAAGAAATATAAAGCAACTGCTTTGTTATTTGAGCTCTCAAGATTCAGAATTAAATTATCTGACATAAAAGGTCCTCATCACCACCCTCTTTACATCACAGCCTGGAGAGTGGGACAGGAAGGAACCTGATGAGGTTTAACAAGAGCAAGTGTAGAATCCTGTACGTGGGGAGGAATAACCACATACATCAGTACAGGTCAGGGGATGACCTGCTGGAGAGGAGCTCTGTGGATAAGGACCTGAGTGTCCCGGTGGACAACAGGTTGGCCATGAGCCAGCACTGTGCCCTGGTGGCCAAGAAGGCCAATGGTGTCCTGGGGTGCATTAAAAAGAATGCAGCCAGCAGGTTGAAAAAGGTGATTCCTCCCCTTCTACTCTGCCCTGCTGAGGCTGCATTTAGAATAGCGGTTCTAGTTCTGGGCTCCCCAGTGCAAAAGAGACAGGGATCTCCTAGAAGGTGTCCAGTGATATCCAGTCCATAAAGATGATAAGGGGCCTAGAGTGACCCACTGCACTCTAATAAACGATTAAGCAAGAGAACTTGCTTAATCGGGGAGTTAGACTCATTGATCTTTCACAGCCCCTGCCAACTCCTGCAATTCTGTGATCACTTAAGTCCCTTTGAACCATCCAATTCTTCTTCAGCACAGGCTAAATGAAAAAAAAAAAAAAAAAGTGTATATATATATATTTTTTTTTAAAGAGCTTGTCATAAAGTTGGAAATAGAGAAACATTTGTCTGATAATATGCAGTGCCAACACCAGAGCACAGAACCTCCTGCACTCTGCCCTTGCTTTTACCTCTTGCCTGCACCACCTGATCTGACCAATGCTGCCCTACTGATGATATGACTGTGGCAATAAAGAGCAGAGGCTGCACAGCAACATCGAAACCCAACCATCCTAGTTTGGACACAGAAAGATATAGAATACACTATTGGTGACCATCTGTGAATGATTGGACTTAAGCAGGCTGTTCTACAAGAAGTTAATGAAAGATAGAAATAATGAAGTACTTGTATGTGGTAGCCAGATTGTTTTTCTTCTCACATCTACCACCTTCCTGATGCTACAATAACTGAGGCAAAGACTGAACAGAAGGGCAAGGAGATGACAAAACCTACACCCATCCCTTGGTGCAAAAGAGAACAGTTTAACACCATGATATTTCATATAAGAAAAACAAGCCCACTCTCTTAGTAGCAGTAACCATAGCAGAGGAACAGAAAAATGAAGAAAAAGCAAAGCCCACACCAGCTAATCAGCTGTTACTGATTGGAACTATCTAACTTCATGGAATCTGGACAAAATTCACATAACCACAATACTGTAAACACTGCCAAACTGCTATTGAATGTGTAGAGGTTCAAGTGATCATCTTAAACACAGTGCCTTAGGACTCTGGTAGCAGGTAATTAATGCATTGTGCTCATGTAAGGACACACAGTGACATTTCTACTGCTCTAAAAAGAGGGGACAGCGCTATGAGGCTGTGAGGGTGGACTGCTCCTGGCCATAGGTGAGAGACAATGAAGTCTCACTACTGCATTGCACGCAGAAGGTTGGACTCGGGAACTAAGCACTACATTCACTGCATTCTGTTTACATAGCAAAAGGCTCATTAAAGTAAGTTTATTGCTAACAAAGGCTGCCAAAATAAACAGAGTATTCTTGTTCTTAGCCAACATGATGTATCAAAAGATAAATATTTTAAATTAATTTGCCACTGGAATCATTCGGTGCTTTTCAGTTTCAAACAATCTGAGAGCAAATTCACCCCCCTATAAAACCTATAACGAGGTTACAAAAAAAAAAAAAAGCATGTATATAAGCGTATGTATATAAAAAGACACACAGAAGTTCTTCCCTCTATTCTTCCATTACAGAAAACTCTACTACCACGTTTCAATCCTTTTCATCTTTACAATCCAAGGACAGTTCCTTTGTGGCAGAAACACAATACCAGGTAATTTTGGTAGATCAAACATTGGCAAGAAGTCATCAATTGATGGCCACAGAGATTGTGTACCGTGGCAGCATTGAAAAATAATAATCTAGTAATGCAATCCATATCAAAAGCTGCCAAACAAATAAATGCTTCAGTATCGCTTTGCCATTAACTGAAACCTGAAATTGTACTTAAGAAAATAGTTTTTAATCAGGATTTGCACACAATCCCCAATGGACACTGAGGCTACCAGTTCTTGGAAAAGTGATTTGGTTGGGTTTTTTTTCTACCACGTGTAAGGCAGAAAAGAACTGTGCTAATCGAATATCTGAAGGATACTAATGACTGTGTATCCGATCAATACAGGTAAAATATCTGGAGCACAAATGCCCCTAGTGCATGCACACTGGATCTATGCACACTATGTATGGCATAAAAAGCCCTGAAGCTAAGCAAAGCCATTTTTTTTTCCTGTTTCTTAAGTGAAAAAGAGTGAAATGCTTTAATTCTGGCGTGAATAATACAGGATATAAGAATACCTAAATGTGTCAGAAAATAGAACTGTCCTTCTCCAGTTAACTATATTGCTAAATATAAATCCATCACATAGGAACAATTAACAAAAGGCAATTCTTAAAGCTCGTGTTTTTAATTTTACAGTAGATGTTCTGAAATTACAGATTAGAAATAGAACATTTCTATTAAGAGTCAAAAGCTAAGAAATAAAAGGATAAAACTAAACAGAAAGCAAAGATTTCTCCAAGAACAAAGGATCATTTTGTCTTTCTACCAGTTTCCAGGCAATACATTTCAGATCAGACCCTGCTATGCTTTCAGCTCTTTCTTATGCTCAACGGTTCAAATTAACACAACAGATTGTCCTTGCTCATTCAAAAATCACATGGCAGTAAACTTAGGAAAGTGAGACAACTTTCACATTAACTCTGAAACACTCTGAAAGCTCATAAGAGCAAAAACTGCAAATGAGCGTCAGCCACAAACTCCAGAAGACTCTGCATTAAGGGAGCTCATGCTCAGCTGAGTGATCAGCTAAGTTCACACTTGGTATCCATCCAGGTGACGACTCTACAGAGGATCTGTAGAGAGGACGGGAGCCAGAGCTGCATCCACAATGCATTTTTCACTAGGAGCAAAATTCAGCAGTCATAATGGCAAGGATAAATGTTGCTGATCATGAGTAGAAATTCACGTCCAAACTAGCATAAATACATGGTTTACCCACCAGCTGAGTAACAAACAGCCTCTTTTTTTTCCTCCCAGTTTGAAGGCACATACATGGAGCGCTCACCCCATGTCGCTTGAGCACACTATTGCTGATGGTTCCCTCACATCTCAGCATTCCACAACCACGTGTGCAGCCCAGCACTGTGCTCACTGCAGCGCTGCACTGCCTGCTTTGCAGCCTAAGAATTGCTTCTCCCAGAGGCTCACACCTCCTCAGCTGTGGCAAAGACGTTCAACACTTTACCTCTGCTGCGAAACATCAAGGCAGAAGCCTAAGGCTGAAACACTGAGGCTTGCATGTTCCCTTCTCCAACCAAAAGCCTTCGTTCGATCTGCACAAAGACAGCTGCAGGGAGGAGGACAATGAGATTCATCAGAGCAGTTTGGCACCACCCTAAAAATTCTAGAGCTGGATTCAACGTGCGTAGGACCCATATGGTTATACAAGGCAAGGAATGGGAAATCTGGATGAATTTTGCACAGCCTACACTGACCTGTATACTCATGGTTTAGAGCACTGTAAAAGTTGAGCTAATGCTTCCAACCGCACCCTTATAAAACATGCATTTGATACTACATAAATCAACTCAGCTAATAGTGCAGATAGCACATATATGCAAAAGAACAAAGCAGCACATGTACTTCAGAGCTGCTAAGCTCTTCTTAAACATAGCTGTCGACTCTGAATTATTCAGTAGGAATGTATTTATACAAGGCTTTCTTACGGATCACACAGTCACAGACCATTTAGCCCAACCATCAAGGCGTAGATGCAGCACACAGAAATGTCACTTTGTGACATCAGCAGATGACACAAACTGGCAGAGGAAGAAGTTAGAAGAATACAGTATTTCTGCAAACTGATCTGCACAACCTAATTCTAACATGTTTTAGTAGTGACTGACACGATGTTACAAGAGCAGAAAGAGTAAGACTGTACTACTTGACAGGTGCAATATAAGAAGTCATATATCTCAGCATAATCCACTGAACTCAGGCTTTCATTAAGTTAGAGTGAGAAAAAGAACGTTCATCAGATGCCAAAACTAGGCTGCAGAAAACACTGTCCTTTGTGGCTGTCTTTGCTTGAGTCTGCCTAGAAAGATGTACACAGCTCTCATGCTGTCGTTTTCATTTTCAACCCCTTAGCAGACCAAAACCAGGAAAAACCCATCAGGTGCAGCTCAGACTCTGCATACGAGCCATAATAACAAGTATTAAGTTCTGTATGGCTACTTTTACATTTAGTAGTAAAAAGACTGTGATAAGCAAGCAGTGCTTTTCAATTTGCGTATTTGATAAATTCTACCTTCACACTGAACTACCTGAACAAACCCAGCAAGGAGTTCTCCACCTTAACACCTCTGAATTGAGGCCACATGACTCTTCCAAAGATATATTTTAATCAAATAAATGGCTATGCCCAATAAGGGCAGAAATAGGAAGTGCTGAGGCATACAATATAGCAATGGCCATGCACAAACATCTAACTGAGCCTCGTGGGGCTGAAGGGAAACGATTGCTGTGCTTGGCCTCAGAGTTCCTCCTGTTAAGAAACAGGCAGATGTGGTGAGGAAGGTGCAGAAGGAGCACGTCCTCACCCAGAGCCACCACACGCATCAGCTCTGCATAGGCAATGAAGCTGATATCTAGGGAAGGACAGCTTATGACCCCCACCCCCTTTGTCACTTGCCTCAAATCTGCATCACGTGTGGTAGTTTAACAGCTACTTCTTTGCTTCCTCCAGCTTCCCAAAAATAAGACATGCACGCAAAATGCAGAATAGCAGCTGTTGATGACTTTTTACGGCGTAAGGAAATGAATTCCATTTTGAATTCCATTCCACATTTTTAGTTTTGGCTATGTTATTTTTGGAGGATGAAACAGCAGCGTTCCAGCCAGTCTTTTTGAGACCTTTTCCCTGGCTCTTAAGTTTCTGTAGCTGTATTTCCACTTTTAAATGAAAACACATTTCCACTTACGATAATCTACACCGAAAGTGAGAAGTGAGCTGTTTACTAAACAATGTTGCCATTCAAACATGATGTTTTCATACTAGGATTGCAATAGTCAGCCCAACCAAATGCCCATACAAAATTAGCGTCACACAGCATAAAGCAACAACACCAAAGCCCCAGAGGCTTTTACAGGAAACCCACTGCAAATTTAATAAATCATTAAAAAAAAAAAGCTGAAGTAATTCATTATGTCATACACAGGCATGTAAAACAGAAAACAACAAAACTTGATTCATTAATGTTACATCCTCCCCACAGTTAATTATTTAAGCCATACTCGCAGAGGGAAATGCAGAGAAAAACAGTGATTAACTCTGCAACAAAAATTGTGTACATACAATCCAGTTAGTGCTCTTTTATGGATTACTGATTTCTCCAGTGTATTACATGAACTGGTCTACACTATAAGCCTACAAAACCTTAAAAAAAAAAAAAGTGCTAAGCAGCCAAGTCTCAATTTCACAATTAGAATTTCTCTTCAGAAACATTAACAGCTTTTCGTGTATCTGATCTATGTACACAGCATGGGAGGCAAGAGAATGAAAGAAACGCTCTGTTGAGTATAAAAGCAGAGTGTGAAGAAGTCTGCTGGGGTTAAGTAATTAACCTGATGCATTTTTCAGAGAGACTGTACTATTTTTAACTGCTCTTTTTTGGCCACAGGTCAAAGTTTTCCTAGCAAAATACCAAAGTGAGAACGCTGGGAGCGAAGCCCAGAGGCAGCTCTTTGCTTTGGCCTAAGCTGAAACTTATCTGACTCCAGTTAGATAGGTAGCACTGCTTCCCACTGCTTCATTGAGTGCTGCGGTCTGTGGGCCTCATTATGCCTCTGAACGTCTATGAGAGAAATAGTACAGCACTAAAGCCTTGAGAAGAGCATTTTTCAGATCCTATAGGAAATTCCTACACTCTCCACACAGCACAGAGATCTATACGGTTCAGACAGTTCCTGTATTTTTGGCCAAACAGAACTGAGTCATTTACAAAGAAAAAAAAAAGAAAAAAAGAAAAAAAAAAGAAGGAAAAGGACTCAGTGTGAGTGTCTTGAGCAACTCCTGCCTGGAAGGGCTGGATCAGCCCTCCTTTTTCTGTTCCTTCTCACTGGGACACACTGCAAATCTCTCAGCAGAGTGGAAATATTGGGTCTGGCGACCCAGAAGTTCAGTTTAAATAATAATAACCATTCCCTCTCACAGCCTCGCCACGGTTCAGATGTTTAAAACGGGGAAACAGAACTCCTTCCCACTCCTTCCTGAGGGCACGCATTTCTTGGTAAAGGAAATTATATTTCACACACACGCACACAGAGGAAAATGCTACGTGAAATAAAGAGACAGACGAAATCAATTTGTCCCGATGGAAAACGACCGCGACCCGGTAGGATCCATCCCCCAGCTACATTTCTCCCTTAGGCGTGTCCCCTTCCTGCGTTACCCCTGCAGCACGCAGAGCCCTGGTCCCACCACCGGCCGTTTCCCCGGCGGGCTGCAGGTCCGGGCACCTCGCACACAAAGCCGCCGATCGGCCGGCCGCACTCGGCGCGTCCGCGAGGCGCGAAGCCGCGGGGCAGAGGCGACGCCGGAGGAGCGGAGGAGCGTTTCTCCCTCGGCCCCATACGAACCCCGCTCCCCCCCCCCCCCCCCCCCCCCGGGCCGCCCCCCCCGCCCCGCCCCCCCCCCGCTCGGGGGGTCGCGCCCGGGCCGGGGGCGCAAAGGGCGGCCCCCCCCCCCCCGCCCGGGAAGGAGCCCTTCGCCCTCCCCTGCAGGATGCGGAGCGCTTCCCTTCCTTCCTCCCGGCCGAGCCGACAGGCTGCGCCGCCTTTGTTCGCCCGCCGCCCGCCGCCGCCCCTCACCAGCAGGCTCTCCACGTTGACCGGGGAGCGCGGATCGCGGATCATAGACTCCAGCTTCCTCTGGCGGCCCTCGAGCATCCCCGCCGCCGCCGAGTCCGGAGCCTGCGGCGCGAGGGGAGCCGCCGACATCTTCCCCGCCTGCAGCTGCTGGCTCATCCTCCGGGGGAGGGCCGCCTCCCCTCGCCGCCGGGGAGGAGGAGGAGGACCGGGAGGAGGAGGAGGACGGGGAGGAGGAGGAGGAGGAGACTGCGCGGGGTCGCCCCGCGGCCGGGGCCTAACGCGGCTGCGAGGCCGGGCCCGGACGGGCGGGCGGGAGCCGAGGGCAGCGCTCCGCGGTGGGGCCGCGCCGCGGCCGCCCTGGCATGAAGGGCGCTGGGAAGCGGCCGCCGCTCCGCCCGGCGGCGGGGCGTCCCCTCGGCGGCGCCCGGCTCACCTCCCGCCGCCCGCCGCCCGCCGGACCATCGCGCCCGCGGGCGGGGAGGCGAAGTGGGAGAGGAGGAGGAGGAGGAGCAGCAGCAGCAGCAGCCGCCGCCGCCGCGTTCCGGCTCCCGCTCCTCCGTCGGCTGAGATCCCCGTTGGCGGCGGCGGCCTCGCCCGGCCGTTCCCCCTTCCTCCCTGCTGGGCCGCCCCGGCGCGCTCAGTCCATGCCGCGCCCGCCGCCCGCAGCGCGCTGCTCCCACCGCCGCCGCGCCCGCCCCCGGCCCGGCCCGGCCCCGTGCGGCGGGAGGCGGCCTCCCTTACCCACAAGGCCGCGCTGCGACACGGCGGCCGGCTGTAAGCGGGAGGGCCGCGGGGGGAAGGGGTCGGCGGGGTGAGCCGTGCCCGGCTGTGGTGCGAAAAGCGCTCTTACGGCACGTTAGGGGCACGGAAAGGAGCCTGGCTGGGCCGGGCCAGCCGTGAAGAGGGAAAGATCCCTAAGGATGAGGTGGTTGGAGCGGCCTCTGCGAGATCGGGCTGAGCCGCGGTGCCTGGGCGACGGCGGGCTGCGCGCAGGGCCGGCCTGCGCTCAGCGGGAGGAAGAGGAGGAGGGTGGGTGATGGGGATGGATGTGTTGTGAGCTGGGGGTCTGGGCGGCGCGGAGATGGAGCCCGCGTCCCCGGGCAGCCTGGTAAAGACAGCAGGCACTGGATGTGGGAGGCTGGTGGAAGTGGCAAGGACCTGAGGGAGAAATGATGAACGTTTTCAGTTTGGCACGTCTTGCAGCTGATGGCTGAATGGCAATGAGCTGATGTCAGGAAATGGGCAAATAGTTCGACTTGAAAGGAAAAGGATTCAAAGAGGAGTAAATACATGAGTCACTGGCATGGCTCTGAGTGAGGTCACTCTGTGCGATGCTCTGAGTCAGGACCCTGGGGCTGAACAACCCCCCTACCCCGTTCCAGGGATTCAGATCTCTGTGTTAACCCCAACCCTGCCGCTGGGCTGTGCTTTACAGAAGGAGGGATCAAAATGCCTGAATCTAACAGAAACAGGTGTGTGTGAACGCTGTAACCATCAAATCAGGATTCAGGCGCTGAAATGCATTCAAGAGTTGCTGGGTTTCATGGAGGAACCGGTGAAAATTTGGGAGCTGCACTTTTATCTGTGCTGAAGGGTTACCTCTTCCCCATAGCGGTTTGGGATCCACTTCACTGTAACATTCATACAAAACAAATCACGTAATTTGCTTGAGTGGTCTTATGCTGAGATGACGAAAGACAAAGGGGCCACAACTGGTAGTATTTTTACTAGCATTAGGATGGAGGTGCTAGTAGGATCCCAAAGTTACATGCTTCAACCCTTAGAAGCTGTACATTACTTAAATAATTCCTTCCTTTATGGCCTATTTTTGAGTAGACTAATTTCTTTTAAGTAGTACAGTAGAAATGTATTTTACTCGGTTCTTGTTTTTGATTTTTTAAAGAATAGTTTTAAATGGGTTTGGATAAAAGTCAAAAAATGAGAAACATGTCTCCAGTGATGACCACAGAGCCCATGCCTGGTTTTGTTACTGGCAGCAGGAATCTTTGGGTTGATTTCAGTAAGCTTTCAGTCAAGCACCAGACAATTTGAAGATGTAAGTTACATCTCTTTCCTTGCTATTTGTTTAATCTCTAGACTAAGGTGACATTGTCTGGGAAAATGCTTAAACACAGAAACAAATTCTTAAAATAAGCATAGCAGCTTGTTTTTGCATGCAAAAGAAAAAAAGTGTGATTGTGACTTCAAAAGTGAGTGTGTGGAAACAGTACCTTCTTGAAATTATTTCCCAATAGATCTGTTCCTCCAGCCTTCAGGACACGGCTGGTCACTGTCAAAACAGGTTTTACTGTGTTAATGTTAGAGAGACATATTCACAATGGCAGTGTCAGATGAATTCCTGCGTGTGACACAAATCTGCAACAAAATCATCAGCTGGGTTCTACCAGCAGAATAATTATTAGTCCTTATAAATGATTTAGTGGTAAAAAGAGCACTTTAAAAGTCAGATCCTACCCTTGGCTTGCAGGGTTGGTGTTTAGGAAAACACTGTTTTAACACATTAGTTGAACAAATTCATACGGATGTCTTGAAGAAGAAACAGCACCACCCTATATGACCTTTTTTCAGTTCTACCTTTTCTGCCTATAACAACATGCATTTCTTACAGTAACACCTACCCCTAACACTAACCATCTAAGGAAGAGCTGTTTTGGCTTTGTCCACACACAGTAGTTTTGAAGTCTGATGCAGTGGAATTGTCAACTGTTATTTGCTATGTTTTGAAAGGCAAAGCCCGAGACTCGCAGGGTGCTCTGAAAGCAGACTGCAGCTGCAAGCATGCAAATCCACAGCTGGGTCCTTCACCTTTCTCTTCTGCTCTCTGAAATGCCATTTAATTCCTTCACTGTTTAAATTCATCTGTATTTTAGGTGTTCAGTAGCACTCACAAGTTTGCTGTTGACTATTTTCAGAAGTGTCTCTGTTTTTCTAAGCAAGTTGTTAAAAAACTAGTAAAGTGACTACTAAAGTCATTGATCTGCTCATTGGGCCTTCTCAGGAAGACCAGGAATTTTGATCTGGGTTTCAAACATGCTTTGACTACTGGCATTTGCAAGAGAAGGAAAAGGGGATAAGTCATTCATTCGTGCATCTGCTTTGGAGAAGGGACTGCTCTGTTCTTAGCACTTGCTGCTGGCTACTTTTGTGAATCCTCTTCCTAGGTTCCCATTCTCTACAATCCATGCAAAGTGAGCATAAGAGCACTGTGGAGGAGGGAATAGATTTGTCTAATTGGTAGGGCACCCAGAAATTAGGTGTTGCAATTCATGCAGCACTAGTCCATGGTTGGGTTTTACGTATGAGATGCCAATGATCTCCTGGACTAACTCTGTGGAGAGACGTTAATTTGACTCTCATCACAGAGTTGCTTGGGTCGGAAGGGACTTTTAAAGATCATCTAGTGCAACCACCTTGCCATGGGCAAGCACACCTCTCATCAGACAATGCTCCAAAGCAGATTTGAATATCTGCAAGGATGGAGCATCCGCAACTTCTTTGGGCAGCGTATGCCACTGTCTTACCGCTCTCACCATGAAGAATTTTGTGTATCCAATCTAAATCTACCCTCCACCTCCTAATGAGTGAGAAACAGGTTGTAACAACAGTGTAAAAAAGACAGTAAAACAAATAGTCCAAGCAAACACACGAGCTTCAGCTATGTCTAACCGCTACAGGAAAGGTGTGTGAGCATTGGCTCTGCATGCTGAGGAGCCCAGACTTGGCTCTGACAGCCTGGGCATCACATTCTGTTGTGAAGGAAGTAGGGCGAGAGGCTGTGACTTGGTAATGAGGTCTCAGGTCTTTGGAGGTTATGGCTAAAGATCGTCATCCTGCCCCCAGACAATAGTCTACATTTACTTCACTAGCCTAACAGGAGCTTTATTTTTAGATTCATAAATATGAAACGGGGAAGTAAAGGAATATAAGGAATATGTATTTTAGTGGTTTATCTCGATTTATTTAGATTGTGGGCTGTTTTCTTTTTATTTTTCTTTCTCAAATGCCAGTGTTTGATCAGTCTAAGGATGAAAAAAATATTTATTTTTGTTTAAAAACTAAGCATTTTTCTTCTCTTCAGGTTAATGAAAACAGACAGTAAGAAAGGTACATGACTTTCTGTGTCTTGGGGATATCAGAGGATGTATTTTAAAGGAAATATTTTATAAGATTAAGTATTCGTCTGCAATTGTTGATTTTCTTATTCTACTATTGTCGTGATGCAAATATTATAGTTATACAAAGTACACCAAAAAAGCATATTTTTAAATACTCTTTCGTTTAAATCACAATACAGCATTTGTAGCACTGCAACTAGTGGCTTTCCATACAAGCAGCCTTTCCAAACCCTGCATTTGCAAACCATCTCTCAGTCAGAACGACACTACCACATCAATCATGGGCACAGGCCAGCTATAAAATTACAAAACCACTCAGCCATATGTATAATTAAATACAAACCAAAGTAATCAAGCAAATGTTCAAGAAAATATCTTCATGTTGTAAATTTACAAGGTAAGGGCCTACATCTACTGTTTCCGACTGGGAAGGATAGTATCTTTGTCTCTGATAGGTGTGCCTTATTATTGCTCCCCACTCTTTCAAGCAGCATAGCCTGCTAGCTGAGCAATGCAGAAATATTAGTTGGCAATGCCTGCTGTCTAAAGGTTAGTATTTAAATCACAGATACCAAAGAATCAGGTAAAGGAGGTGTGAAATGAGCAGAGTGGCTGCGTAAGGGCTGGGTGTTTCCCAGTAACACCCCATGTCACTTTTGCTGTCTTTGGTTTCATGCATTTCATAGCTCCAGCTAATGTTAGCAAGGTAGGTTTATAGTCTCTTGGATGCATCGGGAAGACAGAAGTTCAAAAGTGAATCTAGGTTAATTGAAATGCTTAAGTGATGTTGATGTGCCAGTTTCCGTGCTGTGTATCTCAGGAGGAAACATGCGGTAAGCGTAGCTCAGAGGGTAAGGACAGTGTGACCTAGAGTTTTCTTTTGTTGCTCTCTGTGAAGGGACTGCTCTGACAAAATCCTCCCTGTCGTGTTGTAAGCAGGCTGCTTATACCTCACTGTGACTTAGAGCCAAGGCAGATTTCTGCTGATCTTAGTTCTCTGAATGTATCATCTCTGGCGCGTCTCTGGATTTCGGATCAAACTTTTACATAACTGCAGCATTGATTGTTGGCACAAGAACCATTGCGGGCACCTAAATCTTCTTTCTGCTCTGGCTTATAGCCATGAACGTGCAGGAACTGGCTTGGAGAGTGACAGTAAAATCCTTGGCACCCAACACTTCTTGCAATTAGGGTGAAATGCCAGTGGAAGATGACTCGTATAGACCAAGCTAAAAAAAAAAAGATGATTATTTGTGCAGTTCTGTGTGCATCTCTGAATCCCACATTATGTATCTCCACATTAGCACTGTCATTCCTATGATCTGTTTTTCATCAGGACTTAGCTACTGTTCATTGTGGAGGAAAGAAGCTGTGTAGCTGATGCTGGGGTGTAAATAACTGTGGTTGTTGTGTCTGCTCCTGGGGAGCTTGCAGGGCTGTAGAACAGAAATGAAAGCAGTTGTGAGTGTGCCTGTGAAGGCATAGCTTTGCAGATAAGAGAGTTTACACAGTTTGAGAAATTACATCATTTTGTTTTTAAACAGTAGCAGAGTCAAACAGTAAAGTCAACAGCACTGGGAAAGAAGGAAAAGACCAGAAACCTTAATATTTTATTCCTCCTTAGAAAAAGAGGATACAATTTTTTAAATTTTCTCCTCATTTTATCCAACAAGAAAGAAAGTCACATTTGTCAACTTATTATTAGGCTTGCCTGTCCAGTAGTAAATGGGACAACTGTGTGAAGAGGATGGCATAGGGATTGCTCTCAGTTTTGCTGCAGTCCAAATGAGTGCTTCATCTAGGATTTGGGCATGTGTGATGATACTAAAGCAAAACACCATGTGGGTAAACAGAATTAAGGTACAAAAGATGAAAATGTTCATAAAAGTGAGAATAACAACTAAATTGGAAAAAAAAGCTTCGAATGTTTAAACAAATTTGGTGTCAGGTGAGCATTGGAATTCTGTAATTGTTAAAAAAATAAATCTTAATTTCAATAACAAGTGATTTTCTAATAAATTACTGTTCCCTGGATGATTTAATATAAATGAAAATAGGAGGTATAGATCTGTATCTTAAAAGGAAGGCAGATATGACTGTTACATGGCTCTGGGCAGCCTGGTCTGGTGGTTGGCACCCCTGCACATAGCAGGGGGGTTGAAACTCGATGATCATTGTAGTCCTTTTCAACCCAGGCCATTCTGTGATTCTGTGATTCTATGATTCTATGTAACCCTGGTAGCATACAATGTTTAAAAAGGCATTTATGTGCAAATAACGAAAGTGTGGAAGAAAATATCACAGAATCACAGAATGGCCAGGATTGGAAGGGACCTCAAGGATCATGATTCTCCAACCCCCTGCCACATGCAGGGCCACCAACCTCCCCATTTAATGCTAGACCAGGCTGCCCATGGCCTCATCCAGTCTGGCCCTGAACACCTCCAGGGACGGGGCATCCACAGCCTCTCTGGGCAGCCTGTTCCAGCACCTCCCCTCCCTCAACTTAACACCATTTCCCCTTGTCCTGCAGTTACCTACCCTTTCAAAGAGTTGATTCCCCTCCCCTCTGTAGGCTCCCTTTAGGTATTGAAATGCTGCAATGAGGTCACCCCGCAGCCTTCTTTTCTCCAGGCTGAGAAAGTAGGAAATTGTTTAAATGTAGACCACGCCTGACTAACATAAATATAAAATTAGGGGGCAAAAATAAAATAGTATGGCCAATCTCATTTGTGTGTCTTCAGTCAGTCATTCAATGTGGTAAGGCTGGTGATGATAGGAATTAATGGTAGGAATGGAGATGGTAGAAGTTAAAAGGACCGGTCTTGGTCAGTCTTGTTAAACCTTTATGACTTAACCTTTTTGCTTAACAGCACAAAATTAAGGAGTGTAATCAGCACTCTTGAGGACTATTTGCACAAAGTCATAAGATAGCGTCAATAGAGAGTTGAGGCTGAACATTAATTTCTTAGGTTGGAAATAAGAGGAAAATTCCTTGTTATGAGCAGTGAGGGTTTAGTACAGCCTGTGTCTGAGTAAAGAAAACTGGAAAATAACCGTGTTCAACAGGGGCAGTACATCTTTAAAGGGCTGTGTGATATAGTGGATGGCATTGCATGGACAGAGGTTGGAAGCCCTCGTTGTTGCTGTTAGCTCTTCACCTCTGTAGCTGCACTCATAATGGTTTATGAACAGTGTAGTGTGACACAAGTGGAAGTGAGAGCAAATACCGAAGACTTTGTGAAGATGGCATTTTTTGTTCAAAAGCCACACCGAATATAGAAAACTCTGCATGGCTTGGGTGGAACCAAACTGGCTGGTTTTCCTTGCTGAGTAATACCCCTTGTGGATAATACTTAGCACAGCCTATTAAAAATTCTGCTTCACCAATGTAGAACATTTGCTCTGGATTCTTGAAAGAAGAGTGGTAATCTCTTTTTATCTCATGAAATTCTAGAATCACAGATTGGCTTGGGTTGGAAGGGATCTCAAAGCCCATCCAGTTTTTACCATCAGTTCTGGGCAGCCTGTTCCAGTGACTCACCACCCTCACAGCGAATAATTTCTTCCTAACATCTAATCTAAATCTACTCCCTTTACATTTAGAATCATTCAGCACAGTGATACTCAAAACAAAGAAATCCTACTTCTGCTCCAGGAAATTTGAAGCAGAATCCTACTTTCTAGGAAGCTGCCCAAAGCACTGGGGATGCCCTGCATGGGAGAAAGGGGAAGATCTTCCTCATGTTGGAGCTGCTCCCCTGCACAAAGGCTCCGAGCTCACAGGTCAGCAAGGAGGAATGTGACTTTGGTGCTTCCTACCCTGGAAGCAGCACTCACTGGGCCCACATCATTCTGCAGCATCCAAGTGGTACCAGTGAAGATCGGGGCACCTACTTCAAGCAGCCTGTCCTAGGGGAACAAGGCCTATTATGTTACTTAGAGTTAATGCTTATTTCTTCTGCTTTCAGTTTTTTTCATCACAGCTGCTTTCATCTGGAGGGGGACTAGTATTAAATCTGGTATTAAAATGACATCTTTTCAGCTAATATAGAAGTAATACAGAGAAGTATCTCTGTCACTGGGCCAGCTGCTACCTTTTTGGTAGTGTAAATAATTTATGCCATACAGCGAGGCACGAATGAAACCATAGGAAACAAAAATAAACAAGGAAATATTTAGCAGCAACTGATGGCAGCATGGGAGATTTAATGCAGAACAGGGTTCCAGCTTTTAAAACTGGAAGTGTGATGCGGCCTGCGGAATGAAAATACAGTGAGATTTCACTTAGAAAACAAAAGAAATTGGATGAAATAAAATTGAATTCAATGAAATTCCCTTAGAAAACAATGAAAATGAGAGGGTGGTGAGACTCTGGCACAGCTACTCAGAGAGCTGTGGGTGCCCCATCCCTGGAGGCACTCAAGGTTGGGGTTGGGTGGGCCCTGGGAAACCTGAGGTGATCTGGGGCAACCCTGTCCACATCAGGGATTTGGATCTAGATGGTCTTTGAGATCCCTTCCAATCCAAGCCATTCAGTGATTGTATGGAATTTATTGATTTATTTATTTATTTTCAGAGTTTTCCATGCTCCTGTCCTGAACTTCCCCAGAACAGGTAGCTGGGGACATGGAAACCCTGAAACCTGTGCTAGCGAATGGCTGGGATGCTTGAGGTGCTGAAGGATGCAGCTGGGCTTCATGGGGAAGATCTTAGCTTTTTTATGGCATTTCCAATTGCAGTGCTTGATACTGAGAGGATTTTGCATGCGTAGAGGAGCAAGGTGGTGAAGCCACAGTGGGCTTGGACAGCCCTCTGGTGGCCTGGGAACAAGGCTGATGGCTGGGACAGAGATGAGGATTAGGGAAAATTCATCCTTTCCTTTTTCACCATAATTTCCTTTGGAACTCTACAGCTGCTTGGGTTTGTGTCAGCACCAGACATGAGGATGTATTTCAGTTCCTGTTTGGCCGCTGTAAAGACACACTGGAAGATGAAAGAGAGAGGAGGAAAGGGTTAAGGTTATTTTCAGGTTTATTTGAGTGTCCAATTATTTAACCTAGAGACTGAAAAAAAAAATCTGTCACTATTGAAAAATGTGCAGCTTCATCAATATCTGTTAGATTTTGCATATTTTCCTGTCTCATAAAAAAGGAATGATAGAATACAAAAATAAAGAAATAAAATAAAAAAAAACACATCTGTATTTAAAATTTAAATAGGAAACATCTATTTGTGTGGTTGTACATTTTGGTTTCTCATTGTCAATTGTCAGTAAAATGCTAATTTTGATCATGTGCTAGGAACATTGAATAGTTTTGCAATTTAATTTTTTAGAGGATGTGAAATGAAGACAGCATCAGTAAGCCCTGGGGCAGGATCCCTGAAGAGAGCAGCAGGATTTGCAGAGCTGTCTGCTTGAGAGGATGCTGTCCTGCAGGAGATGGCCCTGGAGCCTGCCACGTTTAGGGAGCTCAGCCTGAAGCCCTTGTTCTAGAACCAGCAGCCTGAGGAAGCAGCTGACAAGGACTTGCAGAAGAGATCAGAAGGTACTCATCCTTGTCTTGTAATGAGTGCAGAGCAGAGAATTGATTTGCCTGGAAGCGGGGTGATGTGGTGACAGTGGTACATTTGGCTGTGATCAGAGATGTGGTTGTATACACTGATGAAAATGTCTCTAGAGAACCCATCGCCGAGATTCCCTCTGTGTGGAAACAAAATGCCCAAATGTCATCCAACTAGAATCACTGGAGATGGAAGGGACCTTCAAATGCCGTTTGGTCCAACTCCCCTGCAATGAACAGGGACACCTACAGCTAGATCAGCTTGCTCAGAGCCCCATCCAGCCTGACTTTGATAATCAGAGCATGCTCCGTGATTCTTCTGTTCTACCATTACTACTATCGTGGATCCTTTATTTGAGAATTACCTGCATAAAATACAGAAGTTTAACAGTTCAATTCTGTGTGTAATGTATATAGCTGACTTGTATCCAGTTAAAGCCATCACCACTTGCTGTCAGTGAAGCAATGTCCTGAATGAGTATTTCTGAACACAAGCCATAAATTGAGTGAACAGATACCATCTCGATCAGGTTTTGTTTTCAATAGTGAACCTGGAATTAGATGATCTTTGAGTTCTCCGTCAACCCAATCCATTCTATGGAAAGCTTTCGAATTGTTATTGAGAGTTAGGGTTTTTTTTCCATGTACAGCTATACTATTTTCTCTCCAAAATATCACTGCAGTTTTGCAGCCTTCCCTCCTTATGCTGAAAAAAAATAGCTCCCACTTGTCACTTTTTGCAGTAGCCCAGTGATAGTGGGCATGGAGCCAGCTGAGGGAGCATAACTCCATGGGAAGTTTGTGAGCAACCTCTGTGTAAACAGTTGTTGTCTTGTTTTCATTTCCAGGCAACAGACTGTCAGCAAGATGCACACATGCACAGGCTGCCTGGACAGCTGTCTGAGCCTGTCTGACCCAGCTGTAACAGCACGCATTTCCTCTGGTATAAAGGAACACTGTTTTACAGCTTGGAAGTGAAAGGTATTTTCATTTGGAAGACACTTGCTTTTAATACTCTAAGTAGTTTTTTAATGTCACACGTTTAACCAAAATGAAGTATGATTGCAGAGCTTAAATCTGCTGTAGATTTTTAGAGCAGTCTGGAGATTTTCAGATGGAAGAAACAAAGAAGTAGGCAGTAACTGTACAGTAATCTCCAGTTCTCTTTTCTGCTACTCACTGGCCCAGGACAGTCACTACTTATAGCAGTTTTCAAACACGTCAAATCTGATCTGTGCATTGCGACTGCTGACATATGTGCCAGATTTAGCAACTGAAACACTGCATTTATTCCTTTATTAAGTTCTCTAAGAAAAATGTACAATTAAGACATGTTTGAGCTCAAGAGAGTCAGTGCTAATGCTTTCACAGTGTTCTTCTTTTACTTCAAGTGTCTGACCACAGAGGATGGATCCTGCAAGTCTTGAGGAGGATCTCTGCATTTTCCCTGTGACTACTTGCTCCAGATGGGATCAGTTTGTGCCATTTCACAGTCATTTGCTGTAACTTCAGCTGGGCAAGGACAGCACTTGCACTGCTGGGCAGTGAGGTGCATTCTAGCTCTAGGGGGACTTGCCACAAGAATTTGTTTCTTGGACTAAATAGAACAGAGCATCAGCAAGGTTGAAGAGAACACTGCATGGTGAAATGATTTGTGGACAGCAGCATCATGAAGTGAATCACAGTCTCCTGTCCCAGGCCATAAATTGTGTGCAACTTGCTTTAGTATAAAGAGGACAGGCGACACATGGACATTGTGCCCTTTTTATGGCGTACCGGGGAAAAGGAAATGCTACAACCACAGATACCTGCTGGGAGGTTGGCTTTGCTCCTCGAGTGCCCAGATAACAACAGTGCCCTGTGTAACACAGTGGACCTTCATATCTTCTACATGACCAGGAAAAAATAGTCTGAACATTCATGGTTCCTGCTGGGGGGAAATTGGAGTTCGTTCATTCATTCATTCTTTCATTCATCCATTAATTCATTCATTCTGCATACCATTATTTTTCAGACCCTTCCAAACACCATGGGAACAATATGGACTAAGGGTGAAAACAGCCTCATTGCAATTTGCAGAAAGGCTGATCTTAGGTAACAGCATTGTGCCATGGTTGCAGACATAGGACTGGAATTTTTCTATGTTTCCTTTATTAGCAATACTTAGTAGGATACATTTCATCAAGGTTCAAGTTCAAGAGCTTCTTAGTGCTGGTAAAGAAAACAAGGGGATGGTTAACTGCCCATGAGCAGCAGCTGCTGCTGCAAACGCTGAAGGGAAATTCTCCCTCTTTTCCACAGTTCTGCTCGAGTCCCAGCTGTCTCACTGCTGTTTTGGTCATGCTATGTCTCAGCCAGGTGTTTTGATCTTTAAGGAAGTCTGTATCCAGCTTCAGCTTTTACTGTTAATGGCTGGTATAATAAACATGGGGCCTGCTGGCCTTGTTTTGCTCTGAGTTGGCAGGTATTTGCTTCTTAACTTGTTCTTAAAGGTTTGGGGCCATCTCTAATTCACGATTGCCTTTAAAACTTTATTATCCCTATAAATTCTGATTTTTTTTTTTTTTTTTACTGAACTTTGAAGCTTTATTGTGAAGGACAACTTTTCACTTTTGGAAATAAACTCTTCTAATGTTGAGGTTCTTGTTCGTGCAAAGAAATGTTATCTGAGATTTAGGAACCATGATGCCTCTTCAGAATTTGTGTGCCTTGTAATTATAAAATACATGCAAAAAAGGGTTTTCGCTTTCCCAGCTTGCTGAAACTTTATATCTGATCTGACACATTTCTACTTTGCAAGAAAAATTGCATCAATTTTTATTTCATTTTTTCCATGGCATTCACTTTGGCTGCATCTTGGAAAAGCAACAACGATCACTGTAACCTGCCTATGGCATTTTGATGGTTATGGATGAAAAAAGAGTTCCTTGGACAACAGCAGCAGTACTACCAAATCACTTCTCTGTCTGGGAAAGAATATTGCATTATCTAAAATCAATTCTGCACGGGATTTGCATTAGAATCTGTATAAAAGATTGGAAGCAAAGCTGTGCCAGGAATTTGAAGAGCTTCTTGCAGATTTTTAGATTCCTACAGTTTTCATTTGAAGTGCTAATGCTAAGTCTTCCTTTTGAAGAAGGATGCCATAAAATATGAGAGGCCTACAACATCAATAAAAGGTTAATGGTGTCCTGAGCTTTCATCTGTTGGATTTGCTGCTACAACTTCTTGGATTTAATGAGTGTCTCCTACAGCCTCGTCACTTAATTCAGAGGTGATTACAGCCACTGCCGTAGTCATGGAGCATGCAGTGAGAAGCTACCGCACAGCTGTGTGCCGACAGCCCATCACCAGATTGCAGTAAGGAGCCATGTGCCATACATTTTAGTTCTTTTCTTTATAAACGAGTGTCACAATCCTCTGGAAAACCTGGGTGAGAGAAGCCTTGTGTGGATTTCCATAAGCCATACACAGTGAGGTATGTGTATGTAGTTTAGCCTCGATGCACTTTTCTCAAACTCCCGTTAACAGACCAGAACTAGAACCAAAAATAGCAGATTGCTGCTCTGGGTAAACACTTTGTCCTTTCCTTATGTTCCGGCCCTGCGCAGAGCCTGTGTACAAAGGTGATGAAATCCACAATAGCTTAAAGCCTGTGGTGAACTCCACTGAAAATTCCAAGAGCTACAGTGACTTTTGAAATCAGTGTAATTTAATTATGTTTATAAATGAGGCTCTTCAAACACAACAAAAACTAATTCAAAATGAAGAAATTTGCTGTCTTTTAAGTACTTTCCAGAATACCCCAATAATTTAAAGTATTCCTCTCTCTACAAGTCACATTATTTAGAAATTGCAGTTCACATCTGAAAACTCCAAGGAGTGATTCAGACCAAATAAGGTCTGAACTGGCAGCTTGTGGAGTTTGTTCCAATTACAGTGTCAGCCAAAGCAGGACATTTTATAATTACAGATCTGGGCTGTTGTTGTTGCTGATTAATGCATTTGGGTGCTCAGCCATTCCTACAGAAGGAAAGACAAAAGTGTTGTTGGAGCTTTCTCATTTATTACAGAGTCCTCAAACAGCCGACGGAAATGCTTACACATAAATACGCTGAAAATAGACATAAGGACTCAACAAAAACTCTTTCATCTTAATAACCTTTCAGACAAAAATCACGCATTATACATATTCAGAGTAAGGTTCCATCACATTTCCTTTTTAAGTGAGCTTTGTAACTTGTATTAAAGGTCAGCATCACTCAGTTTTTCACAAGAGTCCAAGTCTGATCTTCCCAGTGAGTTAGCTGACCTTAAAAATGAATTCTACAGATGGAAAACCTCCATAGAGGAGGAAGGAAAAATAGAATCACTAGAATTGTTGAAAACAAAAAATCCCTAATGTTCCAATTAATTAAAAAGCACGTCCTTTCAAAAGTAGCTGTTCTTAACATCTGTAAAGTGGTTACTTTGCAATAGCAAAGTTCCTTGCTCCACAGTTCAAAGTGCTGTACTGTCAGGTAACAAAACCCCACCCCCTGCTTCACTGGAAGAGTATCTTCCTCGCTTTGACCAATGTACAAAATATCATTTCAGTTTCATTATTGCAGTAGCAATAAATACCTGTTGTTTGCATATTATAGACATGCAGAAAATTACTGTGCACTATGGAAGTCCTGTTTTCAGAGCTGGATGGTAACTGAACATACACAAAATGCCAGGATTACAGATACAAACTTCCATTTGCTGTATTTCCCAGCCTGCTTAATATAATATTTTGCAGAATTAGAGTAACTGGTCTCTTCTCACTGGTGACAGGAGAAGGGGAAATGTCCTCAAATTGCGCCAATGTAAGTTTAGGTTGGATATCAGGAAAAACTTCTTTACAGAGAGTTGTTAAGCACTGCGATAGGCTCCCCAGGGAGGTGGTTGAGTCACCATCCCTGGATGTGCTTAAAAATAGTTTGGATGTGGTGCTCAGGGACATGAATTATCAGAGGGTTGTCAGAGTTAGGGTAGTATGGTTAGGTCACAGTTGGACTTGATGAACTTTAAGGTCTTTTCTAACCTGAGCAATTCTATGATTCTAACTCTGTAGAAAGATGGGTTAACTGTCAGCTTGTATGTAGGCATACTTAAGCTTTACAGTGTCAACTGCCCTACCTAGTTGCATGTTAGTGGAATAGGAGACATTTAGACATCTGTCAAAACAGCTGTAGAGATGGTGGTTGAAACTTGGAGGATTTGATGGATTGATGTTGATAGCATGTAATCAGGAAAACTATGCACTAGAGTTCTGATATTTTTTAAGTATCACATTTAGGAAATTATGGAATGTGCTTTTCAAACTAGTAGTGAAATGCGCATAGGCATGGCATTTGTAGTTACAGTTAATTCATGTAGAAGAATGGTAGGTTGACCTTGGCTGGTCACCAAGTGCTCACCAAGCCTCTGTCTCACTCCCTCTCCTCAGCAAGACAGGGAGAGAAAGTTAGAAAAAATAGCTTATGGGTAGGGATAGGGTCAGGGAGATCACTCAACCAGTTACCATCATGGTCAAAACAGACTCAGGTTGGGGAAGGCTGATCAAATTTATTGCCAATTAATAATCAACTAGAGCAGTGAGAGCTGAAAGCATACTACCACCACCTTCCCCTCAGCCCTTTTCTTCCCAGAGTCAACTTCAAACCTCCTCCACCAAGCAGTACAGGAGAATGGGGACTGTGGTCAGCTCATATCACTTCATCTCTGTCGCTCGTCCATGGGCACACACTGCTCCTGCTCCATGTGGGATCCCTCACATGGGATGCCGACCTTCCCACACTGATCCCGTGTGGGCTTCCTATAGGCTGCAGCTCTACAAGCACTGCTCCAACACAGCTCTGCATCACCAGGCCCACCCTTCAGGCAGTGCTGGGGCACAGTGTCCCACAGGAAGCAGCTCCCTCAGCCCTGCTGTTCCACTGCAGGCTGCTCTCCATAGGCTGCAGCTCTGGCCCAGGCCCTGTGCCTGTGTGGGGTTTGTAATTACCCACAGAATTTTAACATTTCAAAGACAAATCATTACATTTTTTAATTAGACTGACCACTCAATGCTTTTATAAAGTTTATTTCTTTACTGTACAGAGGCAAAAATGTAAACCATCTCAATAAACCTACATCAGTAACTACCCAGACATGGTACAGATATACAAAAAGCCATTATTTAACTTCAGTGTTGATACCATATTTAATGCAGAACTGGATGCAAATAATGCAAACAGCATCTACACAGTGGAAGGCATAATTCTATTAACATTTACATCTTGTTCCTCATAACAAAGGCTTCTGATAGATCAGTTCTTTCTTCATCTGTATTTAATAATCCTTTTCCATAGTAGTGCAGCCTCAGAACTGAAAAGTGCATTTTCTTTATTATATACATTTTCCAAAGGTTCACAGATTTTTCCAGAAACAGTTCTCAAACCTTCATTTTTCAAATTCATTTACTGAATGTGTTTTCCGTCAATTATTTCATGAACTAAAACCACCATTTTCCCATACACAATTATAAAATCAAAGCTCCTAATCTCAAATCTAGGAGCCATTGTCGTCTGACTGGGGAAGATTAAATATTCCTGTGAAAGCACTCAATCCGCTGCTGTTTTAAGTTTAAAATACTCTGGAGCATTTCAGGTTGGCAAGTTTGCAGTTCCAAACAGCTTTGGAAGAGCTCTACAACACAGATATTTACATTTTGCGTTAGATTGAGTTGTAGTTCCTCTCATTCTGAAAGTGAAGTGAAAGAAGAATCCAGTTACTGTCATTGTAGAAAACTATGGAGTCATTTCACAAGCAAAACAGTTAAAAAACAAAACAAGATTAAATAGTCAGCTCTTCCTCTCATCTATAAAGTAAAACTGTTAAAAATAAAAGTACCTTTCATCTTCTAAGCTACTGCAATTCTCGACATTTATTTTTAAACCACAACATCCTGCAGCACTGGAGATCTTGACAGACTGAATCCCAGCCAATCTTGTTTTAGGAGATTAAAATACTATGTTTCATCTCCTGTCCACTCTCCTGCAGATAGGGCAGTAATGAGAAACAGCAGAATAGCGTCTTGTTTGAAACACATCTTAACTCCCATGGCAACTAGTTTTTCAGCTGAGCTGCTGGACTGCAGATTGAGAACTCACACACACTGCTCCAACGGTCAGCTCTGACAGAAAGCCAGTAATGAGCACAGGAAGGAAGAGAGAGGGTCAGAGAACAAGAGCAGCTTGCTATGTCTGCATGTGCCCAGCCCTCTGCACTCCCGTTGCAATGCAGGAATGCAACAGCATAAACACAACTTCCAGATACTTCCTATACTCCTGCACATCTTAGCACACTTGAACTAGCTCCTGGGGTGAAAACTTACACTGTTACTTTGAAGTTGAAAACTGTAAGACAGTCTTTTAAAAATTAAAAAAAAAAAATAAAAATAGTTACATGAGGATAAAAACGTAAATGGGAGATGTTACCTTCACCAGGAGGAACTGATGGCTCAGTTTCAGAAGTGACAGCTTCCCTATCTTCAGAAGTTTTGTCTCCTGGCTTATCTTGTTCCACGTCACACAGATACACGTCAATGGGTCCTTTTGTGCTCTTTACATGTACTTTGATGCAATCCTGTAAAATAGTGACTTGCATATTAAACAAAAGACAAACCTTACCCGTCAGTTATGTATTTCTGCACGTATTTTAATCCCAACAGAACAAATACAAGAATGGCATAACTATTTAAATTTGTGTTACTAGTTCATGTAAGTTAAAACTTGATTTTCAGCCTAATTATTAAGTAACACTAAGCTAACAAGGTTTCACTTGTGATGGGCAACATACCTAATTAATCCATTTAGTCTCTTTACTGACCTGATAAACAGCCAAGATTTATCATATGCTTAGTAAGAACAGAAGTAAGAACTTGACAGTCAATGCCATGGATAAAAAACAAATAGAGCACATCAGGGTTTTATAACAATATGGTAAAACAAACTCTAGTACTATTTTCCTTTAGCAGACATCACATTGCAAGGCGCAGACTAAGTCAAATTCAGTGGGAAATGGCTAGAACAACATTCTCTCTAAAGAATTGCCTTTCAAATCCTGCCTGTCTCTGAAATCTTATCCTTCTCACCAGCATGGGATGAGACACAGCTTCTTTTGCCTGTGAAATCAGCAGATACATGCATAGTGGATTTAAGTCTTCTGTTTTTATTGATCTGTATCTTCTTTTCCTAGGATGACCTGAATGGGAATAGGTATGCTGTACCATGAAGAAAGGACAGGCCACATCCCCTGCCTCCATGAAGAATTCATCTGGACTACCAGAACTACTTCTTTTGTTGATCAGATTGTATGTTTCATACTTCAGTACTACAGTAACAATAGCTGCCTGCTCATCAAGCAGTAAGACAGCATTTACTTGCTGTTAAGAGTTACCAAATTATGCATATTTTCTTTAAATTCACAGCTTTTACAGATTTTTCTCAATAAATGTTGGTTTCATTATCCTAATAATGACCAAACACACTGATACTGAAAATAAGAAACGTGTTACAGCTGCTCCATTATTTCCAGCAAACTAATGTAGTAAGTAAAGTTCACACGTTTACTGTTAAATAATTTAAGCAAAACAAAAACCCTAAAAATAATTTCCTTAAGATAATTATACTTACAGCACTATTTAGTGAAACAAAAAAACAATGAAATACCAATATTTGCTATATGTGACAAAGAAACTCAAAGTCAGTGAATGATTGCTACTGCAAAAGAAATAAAAATAAAATTTAAGAACCTTTCTTCCATTAAGAGAGAAAGCTGTAAAACTTACTTCTTTAGGAATCGGTATTTCCAGTCTGGTTTCTTCTGGAGCTTTGATTGCAATCACAATCTGTTTTTGAAATGCCTGAATGCTACAGATATCTTGGTACGTCACATAAGCTAGTGTATACATTGGTCAAGGATTCTGTACAGTTATTTGCTAGTGGGCAGAAGCAAAGAGTGTGATGTTAAGATACGCTGACCAGAACACCCATTTAAGAAAAGTGGTCAGTAGTTATGATAATATCAGCTGATATTACTTGAATGTTAGCTTTAGAAAATTAATTATTAGCTGACAGGTAGATTTTTTTTTTTCCTTTTTTTGTCTTTCATGGAAATCAAGACTTTTAATATTATGAACTCTGTATTTGATAAAACAATTTTCATAAACACTATCGTAAGTCTATACAGCAGAGGGAAAACTGCCTTGAAGAATTCACTTTTTTCATTTGGTATTAACAATATATAGAAATAATTTCCTGGAAAACTGGAGAACTACTTTTTTTTTTTAAACCAGAATGGATAAACCATAATGAAAGCTTATCATCTGATATCATGCAGGAAATGGACACATTTCTCTTCATTTGAGCATACACCTTTTAACATTCTACCAGGCACCAGAGCTCAGCCTTATTTTATTGTACCCAAAGTCAAAATACAATGTATATGTCCTATTAAAGTTACAGAAGAGGTCCCACCCTTATTATCAAACCACACCTGAAAGATTAGGACATGATCAACATACCATTATATCTTCATGGCAAAAGGCCACTGTCACTCTGTTTTGGGTCCTCTTTCTCATCTCAGTAAGCAACCCAATCTCACTGGTAGGTCAAGATCTGCCCCTGAGACAACTTTATTCTACAGTGGAAAGAACAAGGTGACGGTCAGGATTCTAAGACTACTGCTCCACTTACATATTCCTGTTTCTTGTTACTATTGCCAATAACTGCTTATCTCAGTAATATTCTATTCCTTACCCTGTCACCAGGATACTCTGCTTTCCCTTCCATGGCGAAGTGCCAGAAGAATGAAGAGCAAATACTCCAACTCTTTTTCTCTCAATATTCTCCAGTAGAAACATCACACAGGTAGCACTCTCCCAGGGATCAGTCATACTATACATGATCCCATGGAGCATGTGCCTAGTATTCTACTAATACAGAATAACTGATGATCTCATTATCCAATATTACTGCATACCTGTGGTATGAATCTAAATCTTCTGCAAGAATATCTCAGTACTAGCAACTAAAACCACGTACTAAAGTAATGCAAGAGTTAAAAGGATATTTTGCATTTTCTTTGTCATCTGTTAGATCAAATAACTGATGAGCACAATCCTTGATTAATTCATCCAGAGCTTCTTCCGTGGCTGACAAGTCAGAAAGTTCATCTTTAAGGCTTTGCCGCTGTGTTGCCATTTCAACAACTTGGTCAAGATTAGAACCTCTAAAAGAATATGAAAGTTGTCTAATATGCTGATGAAAAGAAGAGCCTGGTTATTGAATACAGAAAGTGTACTAATAGAAAACAACCAGGAATTCTGGTATCTTTTACTCAGCTGAAACATGACGCAATGCACTTTTTCACTTGGTACTTTTAATATAGTTTGTCATTCAGACAGCCTGAAGATAAACTTAAGTTCTTTATATCTGTTAAAATAATTCAGTGTGCTTTAAAATACTTACAAAGCTATGCTATTCAATATCGTTGCATTTTATTGTTTCAGAAATTACAAATTTTCAAGCGAACTTACACCCACTGGATGTGATTCTTTGATCTTTTCTGAATTAAGTCGATCCCATCCAACACACTGGTGATGTCGTACACTCTTCGTTTTTGTACTCCAAGAGCTGTTGCTACGTCGTTTAAATCGAGGACACCATCTGGAGCTCTTTTGACAAGATCCATAAATTTTCGAGTCAAATAAACCAAGGATGCATCAAATCGAGGCCTTTTGACCTTCAGAGTTTCTGTAATGTTTTTGATACAATATTTAGGGTACGTTACTATAGTAATATGAAACGTCTCTTAGAAAACAAGTCATCAAGTAGCAATTAACGTAAGAGTTTGAAAGAATGCAATTATTTGCATCATAAAGTCCACTAAAAAGATGCAGTGGTTTTATCTAAATAGAAAATGCACATCTTTGTGCTTTCAACATTTATAACTAGCATGTGTAATACCAGTCACGTCACCACATGATTTGTAGGACATGAGATCTGACTATTGAATCAATACCAACAAAAACTTAGGTTAATTACAGGTAGTGTCAGGGCACTGACAGAGAACCGCAGCTTTATCACTTACTCCCAGACACTGCTAAAACAGTTCTTCACACCTTCTTGGCTCACAGCATCTAGTAGGTCTCCCAAATAATTCTCAGGCATAGTTCAGGAGTTAGCTCGCCTCCAGGGACTATTTCAGTCCACTTGGTTCCAGAGTCTAAGAATGTAGTGTATGGATACACTTAACATGTTCTGCACTGTTTAGCCTCAGGGACTAAAAAATGGTGAAGTCACTGTTTAATTTACTATACGACAAATATCGACAAATCAAGAGATACCAGTGCATATAGTACCAGAGCAGAAAAGGACTCATCAACAGCTTGGCTAATGTTAGATTGTTATTTACATATGCCTGACCACTCCTTCATTTTAAAGCACAAAAGTAGTTACGGTACGTATGCTCTCATTTAAAAATCTCTGATGAGAGTCAATTAAAGACTGTAAAATACCACTGCTACTTGTGCATTGTACTGCAAAGTATTTCATATCTTATCAAACTTTGCCATTAAATATGATCTAATGCTTCCAGAGAACATGGATGCATGTGTAAGGAAGCTTCCCTAGAAACACTCTGCTTCAATTTTTTCCCAGGATGAACGAGATGTGCTCTTTTATTTGCAATGTATCACTCTCATTCTGTGGCTACAAGACTGCTCTTTTTAACAGAAGTGAAAGGTTCAACAGCTCTCTACTCCATTTTGAATTGTGTTACTGTAAGATTTGAAACAATATTCTACCAGTGAGAAACAAAATCAGAACAACAACAAAAAACTAAATTTGCTCAACCCTGTGTTTACATTTGTCAGTACTGATTGAAAAATAATGCTAGTTATTAGTACCAATTGAAAAATAATGCTTGGCAGCATGATGGCCTAGGTTACTTCTCTGTAAGCTCATCTACTTGATAGCTGTAGGGATATATACTTGGCAGATGGAAAGAGAAGAGTGAAAAATGCGACAAATGCATTGCCATATTTGCTAGTTAATTAAGTATGCAGCATTCTTCCTGTTCTGTCTATATGAGGTCTGTAACAACTTCTCATTTGTTTACAGCATGTGTCACCACTGTAAAAAAAACAAACATGAAATACTTCAAGGATAACACATGGAATGCAGCCACTTACTTTTTACAACTGGTGGTACATCATCATCCAAATTCAAGTCCAGCATTGGTGTCTGAGGGAAAAAATAAAGTATAATTAATGCAAGATGCCTGCTGTTTCAAGGAAGCACAGGAAGCTTTTAATGGAGAAACCCATGACCCAACTCTAGGCACTACAGTAACAGGAGTGCTGACAGCTCAACAGAGCGTACTGTGAAGGAACCCCATTTGATAGAAAAAGCACACACATTAATACCCGTCAGATTTTTCAGTTCTTAAGTTGTGCACATCTGCTGCTGTTTTGGAAGGCAGGAAACATCAATAAACTTCATAAATCTCAAGCAGTGGTCACAACACAAACCAGTATCTCTATGAAGTCTATATCAGTTTCAGCCATTCAATGTAATAGCTCACATACAGTTGATATAGTGGTAACGTACAGCATCACAATTATTCTGCAGCAGACTTCCAAACTAGTAGCAGTCTGCTCAAGTCACAAAACTCACATAAGTGTAGCTATATACTTTATTCTACTCTCCCACTGCAATTTAATGAAAGCATTATTTCAAATTCAGACTCATTCTAACTGGAAGAGATCTCAAAGTTTCTGGACCAACCTCCCATTCAAAACAGAAACAGCTGTTATATTAGATCACCTTCCAATTGGGTCTGGAAAGCTTCCAAGGGTCATGGCTGTATCTCTCTAAGCATCCCATTCCACTTGCCTATCTTTATGATGAAAACATTTACCTTTCTGCCAATTTGCAACCTCTCCCAATATTTCAATTTATGGCTATCTCCTTTTAGCCTGTCATCATACACTTAGCAGTGTCTGGCTGCAGCTTCTTGACAACTTCCTTGCAAATAGTCGTGGATTGCTGTGGCTTAAAATGTTCCTTCAGTTATGTGCCCTAACACATGTACCACTTTTGGCAGACATCTGATGGCTGCACTCAAGTTTATCACCATCCTTCCTGTACTGGTCAGTCCCAAATAAGAGAGAGCACTCCAGGAGCAACGTAATACTTGACAAGTAAAGGAGAACTGCTTCCTTTGGCCAAGCCAACAAATCCCATATGCCTCAATGCCAGAACATACTGTTAGCTCATATTTAACCTACTGTACATACAGACTTTCAGGTCAAAACAGGACTCTTCAGCAGAATGATTCCATAGCATCTCACTTCCTAGCTTTCAGCACATTAAATTACACTTCCAGGTGTAGAATTCACAACTTTTCAGCTTCCTCGTTCAAGCTGATCAGCTCCTTGATGATCCATCCCTCCAGAGGATCCCTATGCAGAGGTTCCTAACATCTTCCCCTCCCCATTTGCTGACAACTGTAAGCATCAGAAAGGCACATCCCATGTCCTCCTC
Organism: Perdix hodgsoniae; assembly: GCA_035772895.1. Taxonomy (NCBI): domain Eukaryota; kingdom Metazoa; phylum Chordata; class Aves; order Galliformes; family Phasianidae; genus Perdix; species Perdix hodgsoniae. The sequence goes on from JAPSGF010000084.1 coordinate 504,219, forward strand.
TACATCACTGATAAACACATTTAACATTATGGGTCCCACAGTACACCCCTAAAGAATTCCCCATGAAACCCACTTCCATGTTAAGTATAAACCTTTGTGCACTCCTCTTTAAGCTTAATGATCCAGTCTGTTTTGAATTCACCTGCTTTCTGTTGTATACCCATTTAAGGATGAAGATGCTGCTGGAGACCACTTCAAAAGTCCTGCTAACGTTAATGTAGATGACATCTGCAGTTTGGATTTACACTCACTGAAGGTACTCAGTTTGCAAGGACAGTCACACTGCCTATTTCCAATCACCTGCTTTCTGTTCCACAACCTCTCACAAATCAGAGTACAACCTAACAATCAGTCAGGTCTCTCAGACCCTTTATTAGTGATATTACTACTCTCCACTAGGTCCTACAGAGTCAGGTTGAGGTTTCTGTTTCCTTGCTGGCTGTTCCTTTCCAGCTCAAACCCTACCTGTTAGGCACAAAGCCTAAGGGATATCACATCCAAAGAGCTAGGAGAGCTGAGCACTTCAGCCTTATCTGTGTCTGCTTTCACTAAACTAGCAGCAAATTCACATTTTCCTCCAATCACCCTTCCTTGACTGTAAACACAGTGGTAAAAGATCCAGTCATCCTTGATTATGTCCTTACAGGCCTCCACCCTTCATCTTTCCAAGCTGCCTCTCCCAATATCTCAGTGACATGTTGCTTGAATAATCTGAGTCCTGAAGTCCGCTCTCCCAAAGTCCTGGCCTTGTGCTCTGCTACTTGCCTTTCTTGCTAAACTCAGGATCTCAAACTCTGCTTCTGAGTACCACACCCCTGACTTTTCTGTTCATGAGATACAAGTTCAGAAGAATATCACTCCTGGTTGACTCATCTAAACACCCAAACAAGCTGCTTGTCTCTAGTAATCATAGCTCTAATAAGAAATTTCAAACCAGTGAAAAAACTGGTATCAACTTCTTATAGCTTTAAAGCAATACTATCAAGCAACAACCAGCTCAACTGCCAAAGTGAATGAAAGTTTGAGAGAATGTAAAGGTTTGTTTACATTTGCATCTGGAGCACAAGTCTTACAGAGAGCAGCTGAGGGAATTGGGATTGTTCAGTCTGGAGAAGAGGAAACTCAAGGGAGGCCTTACTGCTCTCTACAACTGCCTGAAAGGAGGTCACAGTGAGGTGGAGGTTGGCCTCTTCTCTCAGGAAACAGCAAAAGGACAAGAGGGTATAGCATATGTTGTGCCAGGGGTGGTTGAATACTAGGAAATGTTTTTTTTTTTTCCTTGGAAAGAGTGGTGAGCCATTGGAACAGGCAACCCAGGGAGGCGATGCAGTCACCATCCAGCACAGCCACTCAGCCCTCTCACACCTAGCACCCAGGCACTGGGAGCTCTTGCTACACACTTCAGCGACCGTGCAGCAGCAGACCTGAACTAGGCCAGCAGGCTAATTAGGTGCCTAGCATCACCAGAGTCTGATTAGGTTGATTGCAAATTCTGCACTAAGGTACAGAGAAAACACCTGTGAGAGACTAGAAAGCCCTGAGCAACCTGTAGGGGGCACTGTAAAGTGTCTCTGTTGACCTATGATGTCCTGGGAGCCCCCTATAGAATCTATAGGGCCTCAACTCCTCCCTCATAGCATTTATGAGATCTCTATGGTCCTGTATTCCTCAAATGCTCCTCCCACAAAGGCTCTACAGGGCTCCAGGATCCCCCCTGTATGGCCCGGAACACAACCCCAACCCACAAGGCCTATACACCTTTATGAGCCTCATGAGACCTCTCCACTCCACAGCTCCCCATAGGCCTCAGCCACCGCTGCCGCTTTCCAATCATTCTGCACTACCTTCCATGTCACCTTCCTGGCTTCGGTCCTGGCTTCACCTCCTTGTCCTTCTCCGTGGTCCCCAGCAGCTTCACCTCCTCTTTCTCATTCTGTGTTTTTTGTTTATGGCACAGTGTCAAGTTGTTGTTTTTTTGTTTTTGCCTTTTTTGTTTTGTTTTGCAAAGAGACAAGAACAATCTGTTTTCTCTTTTTAAGACTTTTCTCCACGCTGAACAAGCCCAGCTCCCTCAGCCTGTCTTCGTAGGAGGTGCTCCAGTCCCCTGATCATCTTTGTGGCCCTCCTCTGGACAATCGCTTTACGTTACACTGTATTACCTCACATTCCACTATTACATTTAGTAAACTGAAGCTTTTCTTTCCTTTAACTCGTTACCCTCGTTTTCCTCTGAACCTGTGAGACTTTGAGAAGAACAAAACGCTCAGCTGCAGCCTGGCTGCTTTCCTGCAGTGCACTCACAGCCCATTCAACTCAACTATAGCGTCGTACCGCAAGGACAACCCCGAGCGCGGCTCCCAGCATCCCGCAGCGCAGCGCCGTCCCGCCCCACGCACCCCTCCTTCCTCCGGCCCCTCAGCGGCAGGAGCCAAGCGTCAGCCCAGCCCCGCCCTCTCTCCGTTCCCAGGCGGCCCCTCCCGCCCCCGCCCGCTGCGTACCGCGCTCAGACGCAGCGTGTCCGGCCGTAGCGGCCTCAGGCGCTCCCACTTGGAGGTGGCGGCCATGTTCGCGCGGCCCCTCCTCCTTCCTCGCGCCGGCGGCGGCCTTCGGAGGGGCGACGGGGCGCTCAGAGGCCTACGCGATGAGGCTGCGGGCCCGCGCTGGAAGAAGGAGCCTCCATCCCCGCCCCGCCTCCGGACGGAGGGGTGCCTGGGCCCGCCGCGAGGCACTGCGGCCGCTCCTACCCTCCCCCACCTGCGGGCGGCTGGGCGGCGGACGGAGTTCTTGCGCATGCGCGCACCTGGCGAAGGTGACGCAAAGGCGATGCGCCGGCGCTGCTCTACCCAGAAGCCTCTGCGGCGCTCAGGCCGGGCACCTATCCCTCCCTGCGCGGCTTTCCCGCCCTCGCGCCGGAACTGCTGCTGTGGGCGGGACGGCGGGAAGCGCGTTCCTCAGTTGTGCCGCCAGCGACGCGTGTTTCGCTGTGTTCCTCATTGCCCCATTGTCGTCTTCTGTTGTCCTCTCAGTGTCACAGACTGTCTCCCAAGCCGGCAGGATCACCGAGTCCAAAACCCGGCTTCACACAGGAGCGTTTAAACCCCAAACCCCATGTTCGAGAGCGGTGTCCAAACGCTGCTTGCTTGAACTCCGGCAGTCCCACAGCCCTGGGCAGCTGTTCCGTGCCCACCGCCCTCTGGTGCACAGCCTGTCCCTGACCCCCAGCTGTCCCTCCCTGACACAGCTATGCTGTAGCAGCCAGCTCCTGCCTCAGACAAAAACAATTCTTTGTTGGCTCGCTTGTCTGTTGATTGATTGCTCTTCATGTCAGTTTACTGTTCTGTATACAAATAATCTGTCACGGAATTCTTTTGCACCAAAAAAATTCCAGAGCTGTTTTGCTTTCCTGCCCCACCACTGGAGATGAAGTTTCAGAGCACTCCTCTGCAGGTGCTCTGAGTAGATGTGAATTTCATTGAACGTTGTGTAAAAATACTATCCTGGTATGCGGAAATCAAAGTCATGTAGGATCTCATTTGTCTTCTAATGGCCAGACAGGGCAGGTCAGGAAACGCTCTCTTATCTTGAAAATAGCATGAATTTATTTACATTTACTAGCTGTTTCATATCCCTTCAGATTAGTTATTCCTCTGGAGAGGCTTGAGTCACACTGATAAAACAAATGACTCTAGAGAGGACGGATTTTGATCTTGGTAACTCATTTTTCAGTTGCTCACTTGCACATTAATAATCTTTGTAGAGATGTGTAAAACTCAAGCAGTTTTCATGCTTTTTTCAGGCATGTTTGGATCTGAGAGACAGGATGTCTCAGGAGCAGAAGCAAGCAAACTGTGCACTCAGAGCAGCACAGAGGGTTATAGGTTTTAGTCAACATACACATGCCTATACACACACAGGCACCCATTTTTAGCTAGTCCCTGTAAGTGGGAAGCAGAAATTCCCTAAGCAAGTGCAGTAATATTTACTGATCCTTGAGAGATGGCAAACTGCCAGGAAGGAGAGCAAAGAAACGTGCTGGTGGTGGATTCGATAGGTAGTGCCAGCCGGGAGTCTGCTGCTTCAAAGTGTACTTTTCCTCTCTTTCCCATCACAGCCTCTCTCCTGCTTTTATTCTCCCCAGGGTCTGCAGGGTTTTCTCCACTTGCACGCTGTACCTGTGCAGCCACCGTGTTATACAGAGCCCAAGAGGAATACCTGCTTGCAAAACAAGTCTTTGCAAAAACAGCATAAACTACCAAGTTTAGCTCTCTCTACCAAACAAGGCTTTTGCAGCTACAGCCACAAATAGTGGTTTTCTTAAAACTGTCAGAATATTTTGTTCTATCCTGGGATCATTGATCAGTCAGGTTCTTTTAAATCCCTGACACAATGCTCTGATCGAATTTTGAGAAAATAAGGTGAAAAAGTGTCTCAGAGCTCCTCAAAGGTATGCCTCTGTAACAGAAGGCACGAAGCCTTGAATTGCGCAGTTAAAGAAATTGTGCAAACTCTGCTTGTCAGTATTCCATGCGGAGCTCATACTGGTACAATTGCAGAGGGTTTTCCTGTCATGGGAGCAACTGAAATCACTGAAATCTTAAAACACACATTTTTGTGTGAGCAACATAATGCTCTCTAAGTATTCGATGGCAATAAGTACAGTCCAATAAGGAATGAAGATTATCTTGCTGTTATCTTGCTGTTATCTTGCTGTCCTCTTAACTGGACACGTATCTTACCATTATAAAACTGTGATAGGTTTGGGTTTTTTTTTTTTTGCTGTAACAGCAAAATGTCTTGAGTTGCTTTGGTTTGGGGTAATGTAAAGAGTGTGCTATGCAGAGTAAGAAATCATTAACTAGGATTTTTATAATTGTTGAGTAGACAGATATTAGCAGGAATGCTAGCTGCTCATAATTTGAGGATTAGGGTGTGTGGCTGTTTTTAACCCAGTTGGGTTATTGTGGCTGTTATTAACCCAGTGAAAGAAATTGCATCAACATTGAACAGTGCTGTTGTTCTAGCAAGTCATAAGATCTAATTCTGTTGTTCCTGTGCTTCTCTATCCCTGGATGGTGGAAATGATGGAACAAAGAAAAGTCCCACATGGCTTCAGACTCAGGAAGTGTTTACACTGAAAGTCTAAAGTTTCACTTGTTTTTTTTTTTAAGGAAAATGAGATTTGGTAGAAATTGACTTGATTATCAGGAATTTAGGCTACCACATTCTATTGAATGTGATATTCTCCCACTTTAATTCTTTATTCCTCTTGCAGATGAAAATCTAAATTACCTGTTTACCTATTTACTGTTGTTTTCTTCTATACAAAAATGTCTGTGCAGTTGTTTTTTTAATATCTCCAGGCACAAACTGCACTGGATGATGTTTCTTAAAATAAAAGACATTTATCTGAAATCAAATTTTCTTCAATTGGATTCATTTTCGACCCACCACCAGAGGGCAATAATTCCATTTCCTAAATGAGATATTTTAAAATTAATATACCCTAGAACAATTATTTCATTAAAATTTTTGAGGAACTGTATTTGAATTTCAGAATGTTGTTTTCTTAGAAAATACCTCATCTGTATAATTGAATGCCTATTATGTTAATAGAATAAATCAAACATATTTCTCTGTACTACTTAGGCATGTGTATTGTACTTTCATGCTGAGCAGCTGAAATAAGACTTAAAAAAAATCTTACTGGTGATCCTCATGCAGGACTGTAATGCTGCAAGGTTTAGATCTCATGCAAAAAAGGATTTTATCATTCTAACATTTTAAGGTTTATTTTGAATGCAATTTATTGCACTTTTCTTATTTTGTTACACTATTGTGAAATTCTTGTTTATTAGCCTGTATTTGTAATTCTAAATTTAGGAACTATATCACCTGACAGATATGTTTATATCCTTATGTATTTATTTTCTTTATGTGTATTTTATCTCCAGCAGTTAAAATAAAGGCCTTGTTCTCTAAAAAATCATACACTTCTGATCTCAAATGCAGTCTTCTCTTAATGAAATCTTGCAGCTGGGTTTTCCAGGAGATGCATGTTTACTATTGCAAAGATGAGGCAAAGCTAATATCGTCCTGAAAAAGTGAAAAGGTATGAAATCATTAAAGACAAATGATAGATGTAAGTATCATATAGATGCAATTCTCTGTGTATATTTTTATTTTGATATATATATGTCTGCTTGTTTAAACTTCCTTATCTCATTCAAATCCTGTTAAGGTTCTCACTACTACATAATGATAAAAATGTAATAATTAAAATGTGTTTCTGGTTATATGTGTTATACTGTCTTTCTTGTGCTCAGCTTAATGTGACTGAAAAAAAGAAGATGATGAAGGGCCTGGGTCATCTCCTGTATGAGGTAAGGCTGAGCAACGTGGATCTGTTTGGCCTGGGGAAAAGAAGACTGAGAGGGGATCCGATCAAAGCTTATAAAAAAAAATTCAGGAGGCAAATGGATGAGCTCAGACTCATTTCAGTGATGTATACTAATAGGACAAGGGGCAGTGTCCAAAAACTGGAATATATGAAGTTCTACACAAATATGCAGAAGGACTTCTTTTCAGTGAGGTGACAGCACTGCAGCAGGCTGCCCAGAGAGGTTGTGGAGTCTCCTTCTTTGGAGATATTTAAGACCCATCTTGATGCCCAACTGTGTGACCTATTGTAGGGTACCTGCTCTAGCAGGGGATTGGATTAAATGATCTCCTGAGCTCCCTTCCAACCACTGCAAGTCTGATTCTGTGAAGAAGGAGCACTTAAAATTGTGGGATAGGACATGAAATGGGGATTAATTAATGTGAAACTTAGATAAGCAACTTGTTAGTATCAAAAAGTACTGAAAATTCTCAGTTTATTCCCTCACTAGGAGAAAGCAGCTTCATTTCCCTACTAATAGAACAAAATAATTTCTACCTGTGGAATGGCAAAATTCAGCTTTGCCTGTAATACTCAAGATCTTGAGTTGCTTTTGGTGGAAAGGCAAATTCTAATAAATAACGAATCATGATTGTGAATATTATATTTATCTCAACTCCAACAAAGAAAAAAAAAAAAGAACTGGAGAGGCTGCCATAATTGTATTCCTCTCATTTCTCAATATTTCAATGATATTTTTTCAGGAATAATCAGACTGGCATGCTAAATAAATAACTAAAATGCAAATGTGTGCTTTTAAGTTTTGCCCCACTTCAGTCACACATATGGAAATACCTGTATTTTGGCCATATAGTAAGCATACCATACATTATGATACACTAATTCTCTTAGTGTATCCAGCCACTATTTGAATGCATCTGCTTCTTGGTTATGAGTTCTTTTGCATATGAGTGAAAGAAAAAACTGTATTCTAGCAAAAGAGGAAGAGGCTATAGGCCAAATCAATTGTTCTGTGGGGTGGATTCATTCTGTAGATTATATATTGAGTACTTGTGATTCATGTGATTAAAAGCAGTGCTTGTGAAGAAACGAGAATGTCATGCAAAATGTAGATGCAAAAAACCTTTATATTTATATTATTTATATTTATATTTATATTTATATTTATATTTATATTTATATTT